>ML789129.1:217415-250751 GCA_009831015.1 Picea engelmannii | reverse complement strand
ATGATGTTGGTACATATTGATGAGTCATAGTTGATGAGTAGTTGACACATGATTGGTACATAATTGGTACATGGTTGGATGCACTTGTTTATGGTACATGTTGATTACAGGTTGGTGCATGGTTGATGCACTTGTTTATGGTATAGGTTGATTACAGGTTGAGGCACAGGTTGATGCATGGTTGATGCATGGTTCAGATTTGTTGGTACAAGTTTACAGCGGTATATATCACAGTGATAGTGTGACAGTGGTTCCATCATTCTACTTCTACTTCAGGGTGGCAGGGAGGGGCAAGGATAGGTGGTTGTAGCCACCTTCCGGTTGTAGCCGGAGAACATTGGGGGTTGTAGCCTACTTTTGGTTGTAGTTAGAGAATTGGGGAGTTGGAGCTTTCCTTAGGTTGTAGCCTGAGAAACTAGGGGGTTGGAGCCTCCTTCCAATTGCAGTTGGAAAACAAAGGAAGTTGGTGCTTCCAATGAATGTAATTCTTCAAGACATATAAGAAAAGGCATTCCATGGTTTTCTCCCCATTTGGGTTTCAACGTAAAACACTGGTGTATTGTGTATGTGTATGATTGTTTATTTCTTGTTTCTCATTATGGGATAATAATTCTACATTGATATAACATTTGAAGAAAAAGGATTATAATTACGCTATTACTGATTCACCCCCCCTCTCAGTAATCCAACAAAAAATACCGGCCACCATTGTTCATAACAACAAATTAGTTGATATTTCACCAAGGAGGTCTCTGAACATTAATGCCAATTTAGATGAGCAACAACAACAAAAACTGATTCAAATCCTTTCTAAATATCAGCAAGATTTTGCCTGGGAGTATTCTGACATGAAAGGTATTGATCCACAACTCTGCACACACCATATTTATATTGAGAAAGATGACCGACCTATCTGAAAACCCCAAAGAATATTGAATCCCCATCTCAAGGATATTGTTAAATAAGAATTACAAAATCTGTTGGATGTAGATTTTATATATCTTATCTCGGATAGTCGGTGGGTTTCCCCACTAGTGATCGTCCCCAAGAAAAATGGAAAATGGAGAATCTGTGTAGATTACCGGGAACTTAACAAAGCCACTCAAAAGGACCACTTCCCCTTACCTTTCATCGATTAGGTCCTGGATACTTTAGCAGGGAATAAATTCTTTTCTTTCTTGGATGGTTTTAGTGGCTACAATCAGATCCAGATTGCCCCAGAAGATCAAGATAAAACTACATTCACATGCCCCTGGGGTACCTTTGCATACAGAGTACTGCCCTTTGGACTATGTAATTCTCTGACGCAGGCGCGCCCTCTAGGCACATCCTCTCATAGGATCTTTCCTCCTTCCTCGGCCCAGAGAACTGAAATGTTCTTCTATTTCCCTGTCAGGAAATCTTCCACCCACAGCAACTAAACACTGGGTCTCCCTTTCTTCTAAATTAACACTGGCCTTCCCATGTTATCGGGGTTCCTTCTATCGAGAATTTAACACCCCTGATGTTTAAACAACTTGGATCACCAATCCTCGATCCCCGATGCACTCCTTTGTTGCCTTAGCCCCGCCTGGCTAAGCCTTTATTCCACACGACCATTTTCTATAAGACCGCAGCCTTATATTTCCTCTATCGGGGTTTCTAACTTCAAAATCCCGATATGCCCAAATTTCCGTTAGCCCTCCAGGCTATAGGTTTTGGCCCATATGACCATTAACCCGTAACCAGAGTCTTATCCCCGTCGGGGCTATGGGTTTTCAAATGTTGCAAAACACTTGCCCACGGGATTCCCGATTCCTCGAATCCTGACTGTTTGGGTTGCTGACAGCTGGCCCCACAATGGCACCTTCCTCCTCGTCGGGGTTTCATGGTTCGTGATTCCAAAATGCGTAAACACTTTTTCACCAGGATTCTTGATATCTCGATGACTCAAATCTCGATCAACAACTTCCTGTTAGGTCTTTTCCCGATGGTGCTGATTTCCTCCACGCGTCCTCCTCCGATGGATGGTCTCGATTTCTCCGGGGTTTCGAGACTTGTGATGTCCCAATTTTCTTGTCCTCAGGAACTCTGATTTATCGATGCCGGATATCCTGACTCTCCTTGGATTCCTGACACCTGTCTCCCTGAACAGATGGCTCAGATTATGCCGGGGTTTTCCTACGGAAGTTACCGATCTTCTGCTCTCGTGAACCCCGACTTCGTCAGATCTTCTGACACGTGTCCCAAATAATGATGGTCCAGATCAAACCTCAGACTTTGACCAAATGAAAAGTCTAACCACTTCACTTGTGTGAACCCCAATGACCAAAAATCCGATGTCTTCTAAGGGGCTTCCCTCCGTTCACGGGGACTTAAATCCCATGCAACTCCTGTTGACCCGGACGGTTGACGGCTAACCGACCACCGATCCAACGACTCACGACCCCTTGAGATTAGACCCTGAATGCGGCCATAACCTCCTCGCCTCTTTGGCAGATCCAACGGCTGACGGGATTTCACCGATCCTCTCCACAAGATCTTGACCGTCGATTTCTTCCTCCTTAAGGATTTCTTGAAAATAACTAAATGTTCCTCTGCGCTCACTCATCCTCCTGTGTGCAACCCTGCAACACTGGTTTTAGATGCTCCAAGGCTCTAACTCCCTGTGCAATCTTTCCTTAGGTCCACTCAAAGGTACTATACCTCTTGAGCTTTGTCAATCCTGAATATTTCAGAATTTGAACCCCCTGCTCGCACTCCTTGCGACAGCCTTTCAACACCTCAAATGTTTGAATCCTTTGACCCTGCGCACACCTGCAGCAGCAATCCTTCACTTCTCGCTCAGGTTCGCAACCTTGAACTTCCCTTAGCCCGCGCACTCCTTGCACAGCTTCTATACCCAACTGCACTTCTGGGATGAATGAGAACAAAATCTATCTCTATCTGAACCCTCTGTCAACGCACTCCCTGCGGACACTTCAACTGCACTCCTTGCAGGAATTCTCTGTCTCAATTAGAGAAACAATTGAAACTCATTCCCTCTTCCTCTCAGACTTCAATTCAAACATGAAATCATATACACAACATATAAAAGAAAATGTATAACAGGAAGCAAATATTCATGAGCATATCAACATCAATACACAGAGAACAGACACAAAACCATGAATCTGAATCAATCTCTCTTCTATTAATTCAAATATCTATACATGGGTGTTCTTCACACAGCTCTCTGCATGCTCTTGCTCAAATGATTCTACTCCTGATACAATACACAATGAGGGTGTCTATATCCCGTTTCCCTCTTGCACTCTTTAACCGTCTAATCTAGAATTAAATTCTACCTACTTTACATTAACGACCTTAAATTCCTCCTATCTACTAAAGGACAAGAGCTTAAAGGCTCAAGGTCCGTTTACAATATACAAGTGTGCTTCATTAAATCTCCACATTAATGTTTGCGCAACAACTTCAAGACAATTTCAAAAATTGTCCTGGCTCTTCCAGCTGTCCTCCGCTTCTGCACGGTCTCGCTTGATGTATTGGAGATGCTCCTGCATCATACTCCCTCGCTTGAAAAATTTCATGGGCTCCTGTCCATGAGCTCCTGCATGGTATATCCATGCTTCTGTATCTCTACTTCATCCTCCCAGCTGGCATCTTCCACTGGATGGCCCTTCCATTTGATCAGATACTCATAGTATTCTTTCCTCCTGGTCTTCTTACTGACTCTCTTGTCCAATATGTTCTCCATCCGTGGCTTCTCTGAAATCGACATCTGCTTCTGCCAATGAACCCCTGTCTATTCACCTTTTGTTCCCACTTCCACAGCTTTATATGGATATAAATCTGCGACATTGAATATCGAAGATATTCTGATCCCATCCGGTAACTCAATCTCATAAGCATTTTCCACCAAATTCTTCGAGACCTTACATGGTCCGATTTTCTTCATTTTCAATTTATTGTATGTTCCCCTCGGGAACCTTTCTTTCCTCAAGTGTGCCAAAACTAATTCATCAACCTCGAACTGAAGTCATCGGTGATGTTGATCTGCTCTCCGCTTATACTCCTGACTTGAATTCTGCAATCGCTCCTTCACCCGACTGTGAAGTTCTTTCATTGCCTCCGCGAATTCTTCTGCACTAGTGCTCCTAGTAGCAGTCTGTTTTGAATCTCTCAATTCAGAAACTCCTCTCAGTTGCGTTCCATATACAATCTGGAATGGACTCTATCCTGTGCTCCTGTTCACTGAGTCATTATATGCGAACTCTGCTTGCGGCAATATACTATCCCACTGGCTGTGGTGCTCTATCACCAAGCTTCTCAGCAAGTCTCCCAGACTTCTGTTCACCACTTCTGTTTGCCCATTCATCTAAGGATGATAAGCTGAACTAAAAATTAAGTTAGTCCCCAACTTCTTCCACAATGTCCTCCAAAAGTGCCCTATGAATTTCGTATCTCTGTCCTAAATTATACTTCTGGGTAAGCCGTGAAGTCGAATGACCTCTTTGAAAAACAAATTTGCGATGTGAGTCACATCACTGGTTTTATGGCATGGGATAAAATGTGCCATCTTGGAAAACCTATCCACCACCACAAAGATTGAATCAAATCCTCTTGGCATCCTCGGCAACCCCAATACGAAATCCATACTGATTTCATCCCACAGCCTCTCTGGTATGGGTAATGGTTGATAGAATCCTGCATTTTGCTTCCTCCCCTTTGAATGCTGGCAAATTCTGCATCTATCCACAAACTTCTTGACCTCTGCTTGCATCCCTGGCCAAAAGTATGACTCACTCATCTTTGCAAATGTCTTGTCATGACCAAAATGCCCTGCCAAGCCTCTGCTGTGTTTCTCCTTTAACATATTCTCCCTCATGGAGCAATTTGGAATACACAATTGATTGCCCTTGAACAACAATCCTTCCTAGATCACGTACTCTATCCACTGGCTTCTGTCTCTGAGAACTGAGTTCTCAGCTACTTCGTATGCTTCTTTAAAATCCTGATCATCGGCATACATGTCCCTGAGATCATCAAAGCCTAACGTCCTGACTTTGAACTCTTACATCAACAAACATTTTCTGCTCAAAGCATCAGGCACTTTGTTAGCAGTACCTGAAATATGCTTAGTTACAAAAGTGAAATTCTGCATGTATTCGATCCACTTAACATGCCTCTGATTCAACTTTTCCTGTTGAGTCACAAATTGTAGTGCATGGTTATCACTATATAAAACAAATTCCTTTGGAATCAAATAGTGCCTCCATTTTTTCAATGCCTATATGATGGCATAGAATTCCTTATCATATGTGGAGTAATTTTCTTTTGCCTCATTCAGTTTTTCACTGAAATATGCAATCGGTCTATTCTCTTGACTCAAGACCGCTCCTATGGCAAACCCACTTGCATCACATTTTACCTGAAACGTCTTTTGAAAATCCGACAACACCAGAATTGGTTGTTCCGTAATATTCCGTTTCAACAAATTGAAACTCTTCTCAGCCTCTTCAGTCCAGTGAAAATATTTATGTCTTTTCTTCACTGTATCCATCATTGCTGTGCTAATTCCACTGAAATTCTTGATGAACTTCCGGTAGAAACTAGCCAGTCCATGAAAACTTCTCACCTCAAAAATATTTTTCGGTGATGGCCAATTTTTAATTACCTCCACCTTATCTTGATCCATCCTCAGTTCATCTGCAGATATAACAAAACCTAGGTAAATGAGATCTGTATTCATAAACGAGGATTTCTTCATGTTTATCAACAACTTCTCTTGCTGTAGCTTCTTCATTACTGTAGCTAAATGCTTCATATGTTCTGCCTTTGTCTTGCTAAAAATTAATATGTCATCCAGATACATAATGAATAACTTCTCGATGAATTCCCTTAGGAGTTCATTCATTAACCTCATAAAGGTACTCGGCGCATTTGTCAAGCCAAATGGCATGAAAAGCCATTCATATAGTCCTTCGTTGGTTTTGAAGGCCATATTCCACTCATCGCCTTCCCTCATGCGAATCTGGTGATATCCTCTTTTCAGATCAATCTTTGAAAAGCATTTTGCCCTACTCAAGCAATCCATTAAATCATCCGTTCTTGGCAATGGAAACCTATACCTGATGGTTATCTTGTTAATCGCCCTTGAATCAGTGCACATCCTCCAACCTCTGTCTTTCTTCAGACTGAGTACTATCGGAACATCACACAGACTCAAGATTTCCCTACCCAAACCTTTGTCCAACAACTCCTGGACTTGTCTTTTGACTTCTTCATTCTCTTGCGGCATCAACCTGTACGCGGCTTTATTCGACAAACTAGCTCCTGGTATGAGATCAATGTGATGACTCACACTTCTCATCGGTGGAAATGAACGAGGTAATTCGTCCACTACTATATCAACGAACTCTTCCAACAGTTCCTGAACTTCTTCTGGCAAATCGTCCACTCTGGTACTAGTCAAAACAATCTTCGGTTTTCTGACCACAAAGAATTGCGGTTCCTCCTTCTTCTTAACCTCCGTAATAAGTTCCTTCCCACTCATGAGAAGTACTGTATTTCTTACTTCCGGCTTCACCTCTTTATCCTCAATTGGATGCAACATATGGGTTCTCCCATTCTTCTTTAGGGTATATGTATTCATCTTCCCATCATGAATAACATTTCTATCATATTTCCATGGTCTACCCAGCAATAAATGAAAAACATCCATAGCAATAACATCACAGAGTATTTTATCATTATATCCTCCTATTTTGAATTCAAATAAACACTGTTTAGTGACATTTACCTGATGTCCCTTCTGTAGCCATGAAACTTTGTATGGGCTCGGGTGATTAGTCGTCTCCAACTACAGCTTCTCTACCATCTTGGTTGAAACGAGATTATCCGTGCTACTGCTATCCACAATGACCTTGCACACTCCATCCTTGGTCTTGCAAGAAGTCCTAAAAATACTATTCCTCTACGCTGAATTCTCCATCTCCTTCTCTGGCGTCAAAAGGACCTTCCACATCACCAGCAATATTCCGCCTTCAGCATATTCTGCCTCAACATTCTGCTTCTGTGCCTCGGCAATGTGAGTCTCTCCACTATCCTTCTTTTTCTCTAGACACTCGAATGACCTGTGCCCATTTTTTCCACACGTGAAGCATGTGATTACTCCACCTCTTCCTCTTCCTCTACCCCTGGTACGAGGAAACATATTGTTATCGGCATATCCCCTTCTCTGCTCTGTATGCTGCCCTCTCTGTTCACCATGTTGGCCTTGCTGTGAACTTCCACCTTTCTCAGTTCTAGTCTAAGGATTTTTCCAGTCATCCTTGGGCTTCTGGTATTTATCTTGGGCAACCGATTTGCCTTTGGGCTGACTCCTGCCTCGGCTTCGCTGACCTTTCTTACGACTCAGCTTCTCTTCAGCTTTCAAAGCCATTTGATAGGCATCCTCCACCGTTTGGATGGTTTCCATACTCATTTCATCCTGAATCTCATATCTCAGGCCATTCATATACCTGGCTACTTTTTCGTCATTGCTTTCGCGATGACCTGCCCTAATATTCAACCTGTAAAATTCCTCAGTATATTCGTTTACTGTCATCAGCTTCTGTCTCAGGTTCTGCATCCTCCTGAACAGAGAAATTTGATAGTCCCTGGGAATGAATTTTACCTTCATCTTTGCAATCATCCTATCCCAGCTCTTAATTTTTTGCTTGCCTTGGCAACGCATATCCACTTGTAGTTCATCCCAGCACAAGGCTGCATGTCCTTTTAATCTCATGACGACATGCCTAACTTTCTTGTCCTCTTCGACATCCTCATAGTCGAAGTATGTGTCTAGAGCTCTAATCCAATCTAGAAGCTCTTCTACATCCAGATTTCCTTCATAAACTGGAATGTCCATTTTTACCTTTGTACTCATTCTTGCAACAGCTTTAAGTAAGCGTTCACTTGATGCATCTTCTGCTGGGATTTCTTCTCCTACCTGTCCAACATCATCTTCATTTTCAGATTCACTGATATCTCCTGCATCAACTTTTCGCCTTTCTCTTATCCCCATGTCCACAATCATAGAGCGTAAGTTATGTAGTTCTCTTTCTATTTCTGGATTCTGCACTTGCCTACCCCTTCCTCTGGGCGTTTCCCTTTCCTCCCCTGGATTGGGTGATTGTCTATCTCTTCTCCTTGGAGGCATGGCGAATTTCCTTCTTCTCTGCTACAAGAAGCAAAGAATTTTCTAAGCTCTGATACCACTTTGACGCAGGCACGCCCGCTAGGGACGTCCGCTCACAGGATCTCTCCTCCTTCCTCGGCCCGGAGAACTGAAATGTTCTTCTATTTCCCTATCAGGAAATATTCCACCCACAACAACTAAACACTGGGTCTCCCTTTCTTCTAAATTAACACTGGCCTTCCCGTGTTATCGGGGTTCCTTCTATCGGAAATTTAACACCCGTGATGTTTAAACAACTTGGATCACCGATCCCTGATCCCCGATGCATTCCTTTGTTGCCTTAGCCCCACCTGGCTAAGCCTTTAGTCCACACGACCATTTTCTATAAGACCGCAGCCTTATATTTCCTCTGTCGGGGTTTCTAACTTCAAAATCCCGATACGCCCAAATTCCTGTTATCCCTCTAGGCTATAGGTTTTGGCCCATATGACCGTTAACCTGTAACCACAGTCTTATCCACGTCAGGGATACGGGTTTTCAAATGATGCAAAACACTTGCCCACGGGATTCCCGATTCCTCGAATCCCGACTCTCTGGTTTGTTGACAGTTGGCCCCACAATGGCACCTTCCTCCTCGTCAGGGTTTCACGATTCGCGATTCCAAAATGCGTAAACACTTTGTCACCAGGATCCCCGATATCCCGATGACTCAAATCCTGATCAACAACTTCTTGTCGGGTCTTTTCCCGATGGCGCTGATTTCCTCTACGCGTCCTCCTCCGATGGATGGTCCCGATTTCTCCGGGGTTTCGAGACTTGTGATGTCCCAATTTTCTTGTCCTCGGGAACTCCGATTTCCCGATGTCGGATATCCTGACTCTCCTCAGATTCCTGACACCTGTCTCCCTGAACAAACGACTCAGATTATGCTGGGGTTTTCCTACGGAAGTTCCTGATCTTCTGCTCTCGTGAACCCTGACTTCGTCAGATCTTCTGACACGTGTCCCAAATAATGGACAGTCCATATCGAACCTCGGACTTCACCCAAATGCAAAGTATAACCACTTCACTTGTGTGAACCCCGATGACCAAAACTCCGATGTCTTTTCAGCGGCTTCCCTCCGCTCATGGGGACTTAAATCTCGTGAAAATCCTGTTGACCCGGACGGTTGACGGCTAACCGACCACCAATACAACGGCTCATGACCCCTCGAGCTTGGACCCCGAACATGGCCATAACCTCCTCGCCTCTTTAGCATATCCTACGGCTGACGGGATTTCACCGATCCTCTCCACAAGATCCTGACCGTCGATTTCTTCCTCCTTAAGGATTTCTTGAAAATAACTAAATGTTCCTCTGCGCTCACTCGTCCTCCTGCGTGCAACCCTGCAACACTTTTTTTAGATGCTCTAAGGCCCGAAATCCCTATGCAATCTTTCCTTAGGTCCACTCAAAGGTACTATACCTCCTGAGCTTTGTCAATCCTGAATATTTCAGAATTTGAACCCCCTGCTCGCACTCCTTGCGGCAACCTTTCAACACCTCAAATGTTTGAATCCTTCGACCCTACGCACACCTACAGCAGCAATCCTTCACTTCTCTCTCAGGTTCGCAACCCTGAACTTCCCTCAGCCTGTGCACTCCTTGCACAACTTCTGTACCCAACTGCACTTCTGGGATGAATGAGAACAAAATCTATCTCTATCTGAACCCTCTGTCAACACACTCCTTGCAGACACTTCAACTGCACTCCTTGCAGGAATTCTCTGGCTCAATTAGAGAAACAATTGAAACTCATTCCCTCTTCCTCTCAGACTTCAATTCAAACATGAAATCATATACACAACATATAAAAGAAAATGTATAACAGGAAGCAAATATTCATGAGCATATCAACATCAATACACAAAGAACAGACACAAAACCATGAATCTGAATCAATCTCTCTTCTATTAATTCAAATATCTGTACATGGGTGTTCTTCACACAACTCTCTACATGCTCTTTCTCAAATGCTTCTACTCCTGATACAATACACAATGAGGGTGTCTATATCCCGTTTCCCTCTTGCACTCTTTAACCATCTAATCTAGAATTAAATTCTACCTACTTTACATTAACGACCTTAAATGCCTCCTATCTACTAAAGGACAAGAGCTTAAAGGCTCAAGGTCCATTTACAATATACAAGTGTGCTTCATTAAATCTCCACATTAATGTTTACGCAACAACTTCAAGACAATTTCAAAAATTGTGCTGGCTTGTCCAACTGTCCTCTGCTTCTGCATGGGCTCGCTTGATGTATTGGCGATGCTCCTGCATCATGCTCCAACCACATTGAAGAGGTAAATTATGAGCATATTTAGTGACTTGATTAGCGAAGGGCTTGAATTTTACATGGATGATTTCACACCCTATGCCGATGACTTTGATCAAGCTCTAGACAATCTGGAAAAGGTACTGGAACGATGCATCGGTACCAGGTTATGTTTAAGCCATGATAAATGTCACATGATGATGACAAAAGGTGTGGTGATAGGGAATTATATTTTTGCAGATGGAATTAGGGTAGATCCAACAAAAATAGAGGTAATCCTTAATCTACCTACACCATGCACACAAACTGAGGTATGTAGTTTCCTTGGCGCTTTAGGATACTATCGCAGATTTATGGAAAATTTTGCAAGAAATGTTGCACCTTTACATGCTTTAACTGGTAATGTGGAGTTTCAGTGGTCTAACAAGTGTGATGTGGCATTTGTAGGACTCAAGAAGCTGATATCGACAACACCGGTGTTAAGAGGACCAAATTGGAAAATACCATTTCACATCTCCACCGATGCATTGGATATTGCCATAGGTGCTATCCTGGGACAAGAAGAAGACAAGAAACCCTATGCTATTTATTTTATCAACAACATTCTCACTCTCACTGAATCTAATTATGCAATAATAGAAAAAGAATTTTTAGTTGTTATACATGCCATCAATAAATTTCATCATTGAATAACATGCTATCTAGTTATTATGTATACTGATCATTCTGCTATTAAATATCTAGATAATAAACCTATTACTAATGGACGAGTCACTTGATGGTTATTGTTATTGCAGGGATTTGACATCACCATCAAATATCAACCCGGAAGAGAAAATATTGTTGCAGACTTCCTGTCCCGCATACCCAAGACAGATGACTCCTTGATAGTTTAAGATCAATTTCCATATGAACATATGTTTGCCATCATTTCTAAACCACCTTGGTACATTGATGTGGCAAATTATTCGGCAGTGGGGAAATTACTGACACATCTATCATCAAGGGAAAGAAAACTGATTGTCCAGCGTAGCGGATGATTCACTTGGATCGGTGGATATCTCTTCCACACAGGGGCTGATTTCCAGATCCGCAGATGCGTACAAGATGACAAAATATATGACATGCTTAAGGTAGGACATGACATGCCCTGTGGTGGGAATGTTGCAGATCACAGGACTGGACATAAATTTTTATAGATGGACTATTATTGGCCCTGAATATTCAGAGATGCGATGAAATATGTCCAGACCTACGACAGTTGTCAGTGGATGGGAAAACCAGGTCAGGCTGATGAAATGCCTCTGAAAGCACAAGTAGTCGTAGAACCATTCGAGTGATGGGAACTAGACTTCATTGGCCCCTTCAATCCAAAGTCAAATTAGAAGGCCTATATTCTAGTTGCAATGGAATACATGACCAAATGGGTAGAGGCAGAAGCCTTACCAAACGCAACAGAGGAAGCAGTCATCAAATTTCTTTTCAAGTTATTTGAATGCTATGGACTACCTAGGGAAGTAATCACTGATGGTGGGTCATAATTTACGGCTCATAGAATCACGACCACACTGAACAATTATCATATTAAGCACAGAGTTACTTCCACATACCATCCATAGGAAAACGGACAAGTAGAAAGCACCAATAAAGTTTGGGAGGAAATTTTGATGAAAATGGTCTCAACAAATCGACAAAATTGGGCTACTGAGCTCCCAAATTCCTTATGGGATTATCACACAACATGGCGTAACACCACTGGCTACTCTCCTTATCATTTAGTCTATGGTAAAGAACCTATCTTTCCAATTGAGTTTGAGAATAAGACTCTAAGGATGGCCCAGGAGATTCGACTGGATCTTACAGAGGCACATAAACAACGCCTACAACAACTCAATGAATTAGATGAAGAAATCTTGTCTGCCTTGGAGTGCACAACTGTTATTCAAAAAAAAGAACGAACTGGAACGATAAACATATCAAGAAGAAATCCTTCCAGAAAGGTGATTGGGCGCTTCTCTATGATTCCAGAGTTCATGATTTTCCTGGGAAATTATAGACAAGGTGGCTGGGACCATATGAAATTAATGAAGTTCATGATAATGGCATTGTCACTTTAATTACCATCGACGGGTGTGGCTCTCCCTTTCTGGTAAATGGATACCGGCTATGGCTTTACCATCAGCCGCCTTCAAAATAATCCTTCTGCCAAGAAGTATGTAAGGACCCTACTATTTAGATTTTGGTTGGCTGGGAAGGTAACCCAACAGCCTCAACTCCATAAATGATGAATGTTTTTAGTATTGTATATATTGTATATATTTTTTTTACAGATTCGATTGAGTTTTTAGTTCTTCTTTTTATAGGAAAGTCACTTAAGAAAATATGAACTAGAAGAGATGACTATAATGAATATAATTAAACACTCTTTTTTGTTCTTTACTCCTATCTCACGTTGCAAAAACCCAACAAATATAACCCTTGTTTTTACAAGAAAATGAACATGCTTATAGACCATCTAATACTTCGATTATTGCATAAAATTACCCATAGTAATTGAATGAATTTAGTTGATTACTAATCAATTATAGATTCATTGAACAAAAATGCATGTGGAAGTTTTAGTCACTTAATTAGATGGGTAAATATTTTAAAACATCATCACTGTTGTTCACTCAAAATGAAACGATTGCCATTCCTTTGAAAAGAATGTCTGTTGTTACCTTCATATGATTGCTATTTCCTTTGCAAACCATTTTCATTCCTTTGAAAAGAATGACTTATGTTCCCTTCGTAAGTAATATTGTCCACCCAAAATAATGATTGTCATTCCTTTGAAAAGAACGACTATTTTTCCCTTCGTATGTAATATAGTCCACCCAAAATAATGATTCTTGTTCCTTTTAAAAGAACAATTGTTGTTCCTTTCACGATTTGTTTTCTTATTGTGGCTCCTTTCTCAAAACATGCCATTATTATGTCAGTCACTCCTTTGGGTATGACCTTCACTGATTCCTTTTCTTCAGCACTAGCTCTAATTTTTCATTTGGTTTGGATCATTTAACATACCTTAGTAAACTATTTTTGGATTAATTTCTCTGAATCCTCTTAAAAATTGTTCACAATTCATTAACCACCATAACTTGTTTCTTTCCCTTATATATCTACATATACTTGAATGATAATTGCTTTCATATCATAATAAAGAATATTAAATACATTATTACTTGGCATTATTACACTTCTTACGCCATCCCTCACTCTTAAGGAGTAGATGAGCCTCCCTTGATAGAGCTCTAAAAAAAAAAAAAATAGTAAAGTTTTTAACAAAGTAATAAACTTATTCCATAAAGAATAGGGGTTCTCATCAAGAGCCAACCTACCACGATCATCAGATAATAACATAAGTGACATTCCCATTATGTTTACGACACCAAGGTAATGGCCTTTGGGATTTTTCCATCAAAGGACAAGAGGTCTCATCATGAACTGACTTGTTTACTTAGGTTACGATCTAGTGAGCGACATTGTCATCATCTGGCTACCAAACCAGGATAATGGTCTTCTTGGGAAAAGACAAATTAAAACCATTTATTAAGGATACAGTCTCATATATGGGTTAAAATGAAACCTTGTTGAGGCTATGGATGCCTTTTGGCAGTAGTGGATCTGCCTATGGTATCAAAGTTCACCTTAAAAATACGCCAAGTTTTAATGTGCTCTTAGATTTCCTTTTCAAAACAATGAGGCTGTCATTCCAGATATATCGAAGAAAAAAAGGGAAAGTACCAATATGTGGAACATTTTAAACATGTGAACAAATTTAAAATCATTCAGAATCTTTTTCATCAAAGGGTTTCTACCATGGGTACAATAATTCAAATTTCCCAAACAAATTGATGATTATCGTTAGTACCGTTAAAGTGCTTGATTGAAAAGTTATTAATGATTGTCTTTTCCAGTGATGACGATGGAATAGAAATCACACCTCACAGTCACTCTCTGCCATTATTACACTCGTAGGTTTGATAGTCGAGGTCAGCCTTTCCATTTATGGGGGGGTAGATGCCCGACACATTTACCGATAGATTTCAATGAATGCAAAAATTACGAAAATGCACATTTTTCTATATATACACAATGCCTTTATATATTTTCTATGTCTGTTGTTTTCAAAATCTGGTTGAGTTAAGCTGCAGCAAGGAACGTTAGTCGTCCTCACCTACTTAAAGAAATATGGGAGGCCGAAGTGTGCGACGGGAACCAACATTACTACAGGTAAATGGGAATGAAAGAGAAATCCTACACCATCTGGGGTGGACAGAGTACTTCAATCGGTTGCAGGGATATGATACAGGCATCACGATCGAATTCTTTCAGAACTTGTAGGGAGAAACCTCCATGGTTTGAGATATATGAAACCGAGTTACTCAGGAAATCATAGCAGAGGTTATGGGCCTTCCTAACATAGGAATACAATGGTCTCTAAGATATACAACGCTCAAAGAAGATGTAGAATCCTTTGTAGACGTTGGAGAGGAATTGGATAAAAAGGGAAAGGGACTTAACCCCAACACTGTCAGCGAACCCTGGAAAGAATTGGCAGGTGTCATATAGAGGTATATCACTTGTAATGGAAGATATGATGTGATCCGCCCACGCCACCTTTAACTACTAGCTGCGCTCAAACAATGGTTAGTAATCAATTTACCATTTTTTCTAAATTCTATGTTACATGAGGTCGCTATAAAAACACAAAAGGAAAAATATCCTGTTACTATCATCAACCACCATGGATTGGTAAAAATGATAGTAAATAAGGCCCTAAGTCAAACTCAAATAAAATGGAGGGATATTATTGAGGCCAATAGGCCCTTACAATTAGAACAACCTGAATTACATCATGAAGACCCAACCCAGGGAATTGAAGTAGCACAGGAAGAGGGACCTACTACCCAAATGGAAGTTCCACCTCCTCAACCTGAAGTCGAGGCAAACCCCGTCCAATTTGTAGAGACTTAGACCTCACAAGTAGAGGCATCAATGAGGAAGAGAAAAAGAGAAATGGTTGCTCCTAAATCCCCCATTGAAGGGAAAATAAGAAGCATATAGATAAGACAACATGAAGAAACACAGGAAACAACAGAACAACCTGAAGAAATTCAGGACACAACAGAACAACCTGAATAAATTTAGGACATAACAGAGCAGCCCTTCCAGGAATATGTCCATGGAATTGAGTAGACAGAAAAAACACCACAAGGAAACAATCAGGAAGATACCCAACCAACATTGGGATACCTCATAGAACAATTTTTGAAAAGCTATGAGGTAGAGATAGCTAAGTTTCTAGGGAGTTTATGGACCTCAATTAGTAGAGACACAAACATGCCAGAAGAATACCAGGCACCAACCTCTCCTTTGAACCCTACTGAAGACTTCCCTGACATTGAGATGTCACTCCCAGATGATACAACACAAGAAGAACCTCATACTGAAGTAAATACCATGGTAGGGAAAGCAGAAGAGCCACTATTGACAGATCAAGGTGAAGAAAATCCTGACAGCTCACAGAAACAAAAATAAGGCAAAAGCCACAACATAATTAGAAGGTTAAAATGGGAGAACAAGTTGTTGAAGAGAAGGGTTAAAAATATAAAGTGTTAAAGGAGAAAGTTGGCAAGATTAAGGAAATTACCAAGGAATTAAGAAAACAACTAGAACAAGTCGACAAGACCCATGAAAGAAAGAAGACCAAAAGACATATATCATAGGGAAGGAACCCTCTTCTTAGGAGGGCAGTCCAAATGAGTTTTGTAGGAACACAGACAAAGCTGCATATCCATGAAGAAATGATATAAATGGAACTTCAGACTAAGACTATAGCAGTAGAAGGGGTAGTTGTTCAAAATGAAGAGGAAATTCCTTTGGGAGCATATGAAACAGAGGCTCAACCAAAAATTCTAGGAGGAATAACTACCCAGCCTAAGGAAGTAATTACCACTTCTCTGGAGACCATAGATGAAGAGACTCAAAAAATAATTATAGTAATAAACGAAGTAGCCTGTCAGACTAAAGAGGTATCTCGGTTTTAGGATTAGAGTGCCATCATTGAAAGACTAGAAGCAGAACTGGTACAAACCCAAGAGGCCTTGACTCAGACCAGGGATGAAATGGTGACCATGAAAGAGAACCAAAGAGTTGTTAAACAACTCAAAACCATGTCAGCAATGGAAAATGAGACGTATACTGAGCTGACTAAGGCTCAAGGGAAGACAAAGAAAGTACAAGGTCAATTGGAAAATGATTTGGAGAAAATCAAAGAGATTTGTGATATCTACACTGATGCAATAGATTGTAGGGCTCCTTATACCAATTTTACTTTGTTTTTATTAGAAATCTACTTGTTGCTGAGGGTGAAAGCTATTCGAGTAGGTAAACTGATTAAATTCACCACTATCTCTGAGTTTGTGTCTTGTTTTAGGGAGCAACAAGAGAAAGTGCGGTATTTCCTGTGTGAGCTATACTTCCATAATTTCATTTTGGAAGACAACAATAGAGATAATCCTGGTCCTTTTATTGGGGACATCCAATTTCAAGCATTCCTATCCTTCACTAAAAATCAAGTCAGGTGGGCTAAGGCCCACAAAACTTTCATGAAGAGAGAATCTGGGTTAGATCTCTGGATCATGGGGGAACCACCAAAGTCTTTTCTAGATATCATGCAACATAGGACATTCATGAAAAGGGGAGTGAGAAGCTCTTTAGGTCCTATTCGTCAACAAGTTATATGATCAAGCATAACATATTTTAGGAAACTCAAAGAAGAAGCTCTTGCTGGCTCCAATTTAAGGTGGGATGTCTCCCCAGTTGAAGTAAAGGTTAGAGAGCCCTTCGGTTTCAAGAACTTCTTTGCAACCACCTTCAGAATAGAAAGATATGCTAGAATGATCAAGGAGGAAGGACCTGCCTAGATTGGGTGTAGATATAATCCCCCTCTTATCTTCTTTCCTCCATAGGATTACCAGAGAGATTATCAATTTAATAAAAAGAGGGAAGGCACTGCTTTTGGAGAACTCAGAAGAAAGAATGGGTTTAAGGAAGCTGGTGAACCAAATTTTCCTCCTTACATCATCATTGCTTTACATGTAAGAAATTATCTTGCATGAGTACATGCAAGAAGGTAAGTTTGGGGGTATGTTGGGTTATGAAAAGGTACATATATTCTCCTCATTTCCATGATTTATGATATCATCTTGACTAACTTTTCTGTTACTTAGGAATAAAATAGGATAGGAAATGATTAAAATGTATTCTAGAACTATCATTGAGTTGAAGTTCATAAATTCTAAAATATGGTTGGAATTGTTTGATTTTGTTACATGAATGGATAAATTTTGGTAAACTCACGATAGTTGAAGAGATTTCAAATATGCGCAAGCTATTGGAGGTTAAAGATATGGAGCATAAAGAAGTTTTAAGAGAGGTTAGTTCTCTATTTTGTAAACTTCATAAATAGTAATAGCAATCCTGAGGATCTCTCGATACTTAGGATAGCTTAATTTACCCATATTTTGTAATATATAAAGGGTAGTGAATCCTGCAAAGGATAATCTAAGAATTGTATCTAAGCATTCAGAATTTAGAATTTCTCTACGCAAACAGTTTTTGTAAATGTTGTAGAAGTTATGGAATTAATAAAGGTTTTGAACGTTTCCATCATTTTTGTATACTGAGTTTCTAGTAGCAGTGCTTTTGAAGACAGAGGACCCAGTCTGAAGGAGTTACTGTCTCAATCTGTATCTTATCAATTTGATTTTTGTTTCGACCTTTAAATCCTTTTTATCATCGTTAAGATAATGCATAAGCGTGTTAAAGCTTTGATACTGTTTGCTTGTAGAAGATATATGATTTCATTTGAATGTTGTCGATTGCTATTCCAGATTCCATTTGTTGTAGTTTATTTCTTGACAATTCCTCTCATTTTCACATGCGCTCTTCCTTTCAATTAAATTAGCAATTGTTGTTCCTTTCCATTAAATTAGCATTTGTTATTTCTTTTGGTTAACTAGCGTTTGTTGTTCCTTTCCGTTAAACTAGAATTTGATGTTTCTTTTGCTTAACTAGCATTTGATGTTCCTTTTACTTAGTTATCATTTGTTGTTCAATTATTGTCCTGTCTCAATTTACAGTATTCAATTATTTCTTTCCAATAGATTACATAGTCATCAATATATCAACTTATTTTCATAGATTCAATTCTTGTTTCTTAATTAGATCAATTCATGCCTTGAATATCACATTCAATTCTTGTCTCTCAATTAGATCAATTCAACAATTTAATTCATGCCTTCAATTCATAGCACATT
This sequence comes from Picea engelmannii, assembly GCA_009831015.1. NCBI lineage: Eukaryota > Viridiplantae > Streptophyta > Pinopsida > Pinales > Pinaceae > Picea > Picea engelmannii. The sequence goes on along the minus strand of ML789129.1, from coordinate 231,906 downwards.
ATATATCAGATTTCAATCATGTTTAGTAGGATCTTAGATTTATAAACTTAATGAATGTGTGAAGAACTTGATTGTTGATAAACTCAGATTTTCTTTAACTACACGATTTTAGCCTCTATAAGCTATCTGCATAGACTTTGCTGATATTCTTGAAATAGAAGACGAATCCTCGAGTTGATAAATTAATGTTAAACTAAGGTTGTTTTTAGGACATCTTTAGAGCCCAACACATATGAGGACAAAGGTGAGAATAATGATCACCTTTGCATAACATACAAGTAAATTTGACAATTGTCTTCTTCTTACCAACCTTAACGTCACTAGTCGACGGGGCATCACCAGCATGTACATCAGGGGACGATGACATGGACGACCACATTTCTAAGACCTTCGGAAGACCAGGGAAATCCCTCAGAAAGTAGTCACCCTTACAAAGACTGCAAGGGAATTTGGGTTTCAGATTCTTCGTTTTAATCTTATTGACCTCATCAACACTCCCAACACTATTAACAATAGCTGGTTGCTTGGATCCAACATTTGATGTAGTTGGAGGCTTGGTCCCTTTCTGGTTCTTCTTCTTCTCTTTCTGTTTCTTCTTCTTCTTATCAATCTGGATACTCGCTTGAGAGCTTTCACTAGGATAAGAAGGAGAAATGGAAGGATACTTGATGGGAAAAGAAGGATAAAGGTTGACATGAGGTTGATATGTGGGTGGTGTTGTTCCTGAGTTTATACTTTAAGGCTATAAAGTATACCATCAAGGCATTCAAAAAGATAAAGAGAATTAAGGGGTAAGAATAAATTGTGAAAGGTAAATTAGAGTTGGTTTCTCAACTGTCTCTGTATAGCTTCCCATTGTTCTTGGATGCTAATATCTCTCTCGATAACTGCCCACGAGCATTCTAATTAAACCTGGGTGGTTGTTGTTTGTAGGATAGTATTAAATAAGTTCAAAGCAATGCTAGTTTGATCTTGAAGGCCATGTTCTATGTTAGGCTGTCTGTTACTTGGGACAGTCATGGGAAGTAAAATTTTATTGAATTAAAATGTTTTGAGATTTGTTGCTTCAGTTTTGAGGGATAAAATAGAGAAGGAATTTTCAAACTCAAAATAATAATACAATAAGAGTAGAGGTCGTTTCCTGTACTTGAAACAATTTGAGAATAGTAAAATAATAACAAAAGTAACGCTGCTGAAAATATGAGGCTTTAATTATGAAAGAATATCATATCATAACAGAAGAAGGAGAGAAAAAAGAAATTTCTAATGAAGTATACAATATAACCATCCAAATGACCTACAGGTCTTGAAACTGCTGATAGCAATTACAGAGGAAAAGTTGTAAATGATTAGATAATCAAATAAATTCAAACTACAGTAGAATTTTGAATTAAACTATAGCTGATCATTCATTAGAAAGACATGGGAAGAAAGTCGTTGAAAGATATTTAAAACAGAGTAAGGAACACATAGCTTCAAGTTGACAGAATTCAGAATCTCTTCTGTATTATCTATATCATTGCAAATCGGAAAATTTCTAATACAATTGGCTCCCAAAAAACAAAAGCCTTTTCTTAGTCTTGTGAAATTATATTTATACATGATCACCAAACATTTTTCCCGTTGGTGATTAACTAACTTCCAAAGACTAACGGTTACATGAATAAGGATTGTTGAACTGTTCACATTTCTATTTTAACTCTTTATTATTTCAATGATGAAAATATCCATAACAGTATTTCATGTCTGCATTGATGAACTTCGTTCTTCTATTTTAAGACAGCGAATACATTTTCCCAAGAACTGCACCAAAACTCTGGGAGCTTCTGGAATATCTTTTGCCTCAAATAGGAACAACTTTTTCTGCAGTTCATGCATACGGTCTTCGATTATATTTCTTGTGAACTTAATAGTTTGTAACTTTAAGTTCGACATCACTATCCATTTGTCGATTTGAGTGACATTGATTACCTTTATTTGTGGGATCTCTACCTGAATTTCTTCTAGATCCTCCTTGAATCTTAACTAATGCTTAACAATGTTAATTTCTCCTAACAACCCTGGACAATTGTTTCTTCTAATGTTCAATGAAGCTTTCTCTAAAAGGTCGAAAATTCCCTGACAGCCATCATTAAACTCTTTGGTTATTTTCCTGTTTTCTGTGAGGTTTGCCTCCCATACCTTGAGTATTATATCACCTTTAATCTACTCTGAAATAGATAGCTTTTGAGTCTCTCCGACCTCCTCTTTTGTTGAAAGAGCCACTGCTTTTTGAAAAGTTGTTCTGGCTGCTTTCACTTCTCTCTCTTTCAAGAGAATTCTCTCCAAGGATTTACTTGTTTCCTGAAAGTAATTCTGAATAAATTCTAGCTTAAAAAACACTCCCTGTTGCTCTTTCTCTATCTTTGTATGTATTTTCAACACCTGGGCTTGGAAGATTTCAAGCTCTACCACTTGATTTTGAATGGAATTAATCTTATTTTGTAACTGTTTATTCATTTCTTCTTGTTGTAGGACCTATGCTTGATTGACCTGTATTTTTAGGTTTGCTTCATCTAAGCTTGATTTCAGTTTTTGAATCTCTTGAATGTCATTGAATCAGGCTCATTCTAGACCCTTTTTTATCTCCCGACTGATATTTCTTTCAGTCTCCTTTAATTGATTTTGTAGCTGAGCTATCATCTGATCTTTCTGCTGCAACATAGTTCTCAAATTACCCACAGAGTATAAATTTGCCGATGCTAAGGCTCCCATTGTGCCTACTATTTCTGTAGCGAATTCCCCCTCTTTAAGTTTTTGTCCATCTATAATGATCTTGTGATTTTTAATCATCATATCTCCTCTTGGATGCATTTCTTGTTTCAGGATAGCCTTCCTCTTTTTACTGAAAAAGTAATCAGAGGAAGGAATATCATTCCTAGAAATAGGCTCAAGATCACTAACATATAGAGTTCCCTCTTGGGGGTTTCCATAGGTAGACTGCAATGGGGTCAAAGAAGTAATGGGACTTCCAAGTTCCATCGATGTTGTTCCTCCTACTTTTTTGGGAAAATCCTCAAGGATTTCTGGGGATGTTTCTAACTCCTTTCCTTTCCCTACCTCTTATTTTTCTATTTGAGGAACTTCTGTTTCTTGTGAAGGCATCTCAATCTTCTTCATTTTTTCCTTTGTATTTGATTTATCCTGTACATCTATTTCAAAACCTGGGGGAGGCCCTTCCTGCTCTGGAGGAGGGGTCGTGGATTCACCCTGCAAAATCTTTGGCAAACAACTTTGCCTATGACTTTGGAAGGACATGAAACCAGTCTATGAGTTGGGTGATAAGGCCCGTACCCTGTTCAATACTGCCTCATAGGTTTTAACCTCTTTGAATATATCATCATAAACAGACTTTTCGTGTTCATAAACTTTCATATTGCAGTGCATCAAATGTCTATTTACTAATTGATAAGGGTCATGCTTTCTATGCTCAATATCTACTAGTTTTATTTCTTCTAGTGCTTTGGCTTCCACTTTAGAATGGCCTAGGTTTAGTAATGAAAATTTCCCAACATACACAGGGAAAATTGGCCAGGATTTCTTTTGAGCTACCTTTAGGTCCATTCCAATACCACCTTTCACTATTTGATGTGCTACCTCCCTCAATACCAGTCTGTCCAGGAGGAATTTTGGAAGCACATGAGGGGGGATTGAGCACCCATAAACCCTAATGTAAGAGAAGTTTTCATCAATGAACCAGTCGGCTATTGGTTTGAGGTTTTCTGAGGTTGTCTCAGAAATGCGAGGGGGTTCACAGCCATAAAACATTTTATGCATTGGAATTACTATGAAATGACAAATTTCATAAAACACATTCTTAGCATTTTCTTCCCATAGCACAGAGCGATACTCGTGAATGGGTTCGGGGCAGGTTATGTTCCAACTCCAATTCATCAGGGGAAATGGAGTCACAAAGTAGATTGCATCCATAATGTACACCGACATGGAAAAGGCCACTGGCTGACCTTTAGATCTTTCAACTCTATAATTTGAAACTTCTTGGGCTAGGTTATCAGACAAAATCTTTCTCCAGTTAAAAGTGTATCCTTCTAATGCTTCTTCTAAAAAGGGCACCCATTCTGTAGGAAAATGGCAGGGATTCTTTTTCCCGAAAAGTCTACATAGAATAATGTCTACATAGACCATGTACTCATTCAAAGATGTTGTGGCATAAACTCCATGGGTATCGGCCCTAAATTTTGATGGACATCTACACCATTCTCTGATTAAATCGGGATAAGTTCGGTCTGCCTCAGTACACTCCTTCCTCTGAAATTCAACTAAAAACTTGGCATTATAAATGTGCTTAGGATTTGGTGAGAGTTAGTATATTACTTGTATATGCTCTGGCCTGAATGAGCTGACAACGACCACTTGATCATTTAAAATGCTTCTTGTTGGGATATCAACCTTCTCCAAGGCCCAATTAATCATGTCGTTGTATGCCATGAGCCAAGGGCATGCTGCGATCTTATGAAGCTCCAATTATGCTATATCTTGAAAGTGATTCTCGGAATTAGTAGGAGAATTTTTGATTTCGTAATCCAGGAATTCATAGATTTGTCTCCAAGATTTAATTGAGTTGATGGCGTGTGGTGTAGTGTCGGATATGATATCTCCTTCTGGGTTACGCATCTCCTTTGTATCTTCACTCTTATTTGGTGCTTTCTTTGGCGCCATAACTCAATGTTAGATGGAAAACTTGTCATAGAAAAGAAGCGTATGAGCCTGGCAGAACGCGAATTACCTTTGAAATATAGAAAAAACATAGGTTTTGGAACACAGTTTTTTTAATTCGCCTTAAACTCATTTTATGAAAAAAACATTGATGCAACTGACCTGTAATTAATTACATTAAATGTAAAAAATATTTTTGAGATATGCGCAACATTTATCAGTTATCTGTTTATTAATATGGTCGTATTTCGGCAATCCCAGATTCACAATTCGAAAAATGTCATTCAACGGTACCGAAAATAAGAAAATACCAAAGCAGTTTAATTACCGTTAATCGTGTTTTTAAAACAGAGCTAGTCCAGTTTTAAAAGATGATTATGGTTCGAGACTTCACGTTTCAGGGTTTCGAGGATCGTGGATACATGAGGTATGTCATCGATAAACCTTGATTCCCGAAACTGCGAAATCGTGAGAAAATTAAGTTAGGCCTTAACTTTTGAATTAGTAGATTAATTAATCAGGATTAAAGACTAACTTCCAGAACAGGGTTAATTCAGTCTAAACACAGAGTATGAGTCGGGAATTCACATTTCAGGATTTCAGGGATCATGTTGACAAGTGGTATGTTATTGTCGAACACTGATTCCCGAAAGTGTGAAATCACGATAAGATTAAGTTAATCCTTAACTTCCGTATTAGTGAATTAATTAATCATGATTTAAACTAACTTTCATTCTTTCGGGAAATCGGAGATTGGGATTTCGTGATTCAATATGTATTAAAACATATTTTCTCAGTAAACCCCAAATCGCGAAAACTTTTTAAAGTTAATCTTAACTCCTTTAGGTTTTAAGCTTATCATGATTTAAAAAATAACTTTATAGAAAGTGCGTCGGGACTTTTATAACATTTTTGGTTTTTTTCCTTTTATTATTTAAAGAATAAATCTTGTCGGGATTTTAGTACTGGTTTTCTGGAAATGATAGTGAGGGTTATGCTTTATGAAAAGCCGAAACCCAAAAAAGGAAAATTTTAGTCTTTGAAGATACAAATTTTAAAATTTGTTTCAACATAGGCTCCAATTGGGTACCTCGTCTCCTTGTGGGACAAGGAGAACGAGTAGACATAGTGCCTTTATTGGGTAAATGGAGTCAATTGCTTCTTTCTGCAAAACTTGCTTAGGAAGGGGATACAGAGGGAAAAAGAGATTTCATCTTTACTTCTGAAAAGCTTTTCAAAACTCCCAATGTTGTAAATTCAGTTGCATCCCCATTCATGATCTTCTCCTTCTCGTTACTGAATTTAAGTCTACTTTAAGATGATCAAAACAATCTTAGGAAATCCAACAGATCTTGCAGCTTTTGGTTTGCATCAAACGAAGTAAATTTCATGTTTTTAATTGGGGAGCCCTGTCTGGACTTGGGATGCAGATCCAATTTCAAAAAGGCTGGTAACCAGATTAGAGTGAAATTTACATATGACAGCCTTACAGATACCTCAGATATTGCTTCACTGCCAGCGAGCCTGTTCAGTACCTCGGTGAAGTTATCTGTCCCTTTTTACTGAATTTCCTTTCACCACTTCGAATCATAATTATGTATTTAAATGTTGAGACAAGGGAAATCATTTAAATGAATTTCCTTTCATCGTCTTCTTGGATTAGAAGGGGGAAATCAAATATGAATTTCCTTTCACCATCTGTCTTATATTTTACTTTTTGAACACGAAGTGGGGGCAATCAGTGGTGGTAAGTATACCAGGGATGGTATCTGTGTAAAATTTGTTGTGGAGGTCTGTCAACTTGATTTGATTACCCTGGACCAACCTTTTCTTAACTTTCAAAACACCTTAGCCCGCATGGAAAAAAGAGAAAGATTAATTCTAGGGGTCTTCCTTTGAGAAATCCTAAATCCTTAGAAAACTATTAAGAAACCTAGGAGAGTCAGGATCGGCCTACGCATAACTTTGTTTAGTCGGAGAGTGAAGAGTTATGAGGACTGGTTTACATTTTAAGATCTATTTTTCATCTTTCAAAGCTAAGATGTAATCTCTTCTCCCTCTGTGGGAAACCCATAAAGATGCTTGGTATTTTAAGAAGGAAAAACTGAGGGTAGAAAGGGGCGATGGAGAAAGACCTGGAAATGGAAAAAAAGGGGTCATGGATTAAACCCAACTCTTGGAACTCTTTCTCAAAGACGCTTTTCTCTCTTTGTTTATTTTAATTACCTCTTATCTTTACCTAGGTGAAACTCTTAGGGCCTAGAGTAAGAAATCGTTATTTTAGTGACATATCACACTTACAAGACAATCACCGCACTTTAAAAACCTTTGTTTGAAAAATAGACTTCTCTGGAATTCATACCTTCACCTTACCATTTTCGTTCTCTTTTGAAATAACGAAAATCTTTTCTATCACCTATTTTCGGTGAATTTATCTTCCGATATATGGCTGTATGTTTCTTAGATTTCGTTTGTTTGGGCTGCAAGCCAAGATCCTGTAAGGGAGCAATACGAAGAGTATCAGGGATTTTAAAAGAATTGAATACATTGAAAATTTTGTATCCCTACTTCTAGAAAAAACATTAACCTATTTTATTTATTTATTTATTTATTTTTAAACGAAAGTAGACTTACCAGAAAATTATGAAATAAAAAGAAAAAAACAAACCGGTATATATAGTGGGAATTTTGGAAAATAATTATTCCATATAGTGTTTTAAATAACGCCCGTTGACAGGGGCATTGAGGATTTTACCATCCAAATTTTCTAACAGAAACAAATTTTTTCCTTCAGGAGATGCAACCTTGAACGGTCCATACCAGATGTGATCGAATTTACCATGTTTCGGCGAGTATTCCTTCCTAGTATCCCATTTTAAAACCAAATCTTTGGGGAGAAAATCTCTGTCTTTGGCCTTACGATCGAATAGCGCTTTCATGTCGTCCTGGTATTTCTGCAACCTTTCGTCCACTTCGACCCTGTGCTGTTGGACTTCAATCAGCTAGTTTATTCTTCTTGTGACATGATTTGGTTCTTCCTTCTCATCTTGCCAAAGTTTCATTACGGGAAGCGCTAGATTTATAGGTAATACTATGTCAGTCCCATACACCATTTGGAAAGGAGAAGTGTCGATAGACATTTTCGTGCCTATCCAATTTCCCCACAAAGCGTATTTCAAATGCACATGCCAAGATTTCTTGTTTTTGCTCAACACTTTCTTAATTATATTGATTAGTCTCTTGTTTGAAGACTCGGCCAGACCATTTCCCTGGGGGTATTATGCCATGGAATGACCCAGCACAATATTATACTTTTGGCAAAATCTAACCATAGCCATAGATTTAAAATCATGTGCATTATCTGTGACTATCTTTCGGGGGCAGCCGAATCTAGACAAAATGTTCTCTTCTAAGAAATCTATTACCATTGAATCCATAGCCCTTCTAGTTGGAATGGCTTCCACCCATTTGGTGAAGTAATCTGTAGCAGTTAGGATCCATCTATGTTGAGCGCTAGAATGAGGATTAATTTCACCTATGAAATCTAGTCCCCATTGCTAAAAAGGAGATTCTGTTTTGACCGGAACCAATGGGATTGCTGGGAGTTTATGTTTTCCTGCAAACAATTGGCAAGGGTTGCAAGCTTGAACCTTGGCGTTGACGTCTGAGAAAATTTTGGGCCAATAATATCCTGCCCTCAGGATCTTATAAGTCGTTTCCCTCCAGGCATGATGCCCTCCACACACTCCTTCGTGAAATTGGCTTATGACCTTCTATGTTTCTAATTCAACCAAACAAACCAACAGGAAGCCAAGTGGGTCCTTCCAATACAATTGTCTTTTGGATATACAGTACTTGACCACATGCAGCTTCAGCGTTCTGACTTTAGATGGGGGTAAGTCACTCGGGCACTTCAAATTCAACAAGTAGGACACTATGTCTTTGTACCAATTTGATGAAGTAAACTTCTCTTCGATTCTGATTTCAGTTATTTTCTCATTGAGCTCATTCATGTCTGCACACTCTTCAACTCCGTGTAAACCATTTATTCCGAGAGCTCTGAAATTTGATTCAAATAAGAGTTTAGCTAAACCTTTCCCCTTTACTAGTCTCGTTGGTTTTATCTCCAAGTCGAATTCTTGAATTTTGGCAAGCCACCGTCCTCTTTTCCATCACTGTCAGACTAAACCAAAATGTCTTTTACGGAGCTAGTGGGTACATAGGCAATTACCTTGGAATGCAACACATAGGTTCTGAAAGCCTTTAACGCCTTCACCATAGCATATGCTTGTTTTTCCATTATATTATATCTAAGTCCGACGTCTCTAAGATTTTTTCTAAAAAAGGCTATCGGTTGCTCGAAACCTTCTTCATTCTTCTGGAGGAGTACCGCGGCAAGTGTGTGTTCGGAGGCGAATGAGAAAATAAGAAAATCCTTTAGATAATCAAGACTTTCTAGTACGGGCGCCTTGCTTATAACCTTCTTGATGCGTGAAAATGATGATTTAGCCTCTGCTGTCCATTTAACTTCATTGTTTTCCTTCAACATATCTGTGATCAATTTCACGATTTCAGCAAAGTTTGGAATAAATCTCCTCAAAAAAATTATTTTTCCTAAGGATGACTGAATCTCTTTTACATTCCTAGGGATATTTATTGTGTCTATAGCTTCAACTCTTTTAGGTTCAATTCTAATTCCATCTCGAGACACAATATGTCCCAAGAGTTTACCTTCTTGCATAGCAAAGTGAGACTTTTTGGGGTTTAAAGACAAACCAAACCTGCGAATTTTCTCAAACGTCTGCTTGAGATGTATCAGATGATCTTCATCAGATTTAGAAAAAACGGTTAGATCATCAAGATAGATAACTACAAATTTGTCCCTTTTGACAATGAAAGCGATATCCATATCACACTGGAAAGTAGCACCTGTATTCATTAAACCAAAAGGCATCTTGTCATACATAAATGTACGCCAAGGGGTGGTGAAGGCTATTTTTTCTTTATCGTGTTCACTGACGGCAATTTGATTGTACCTGAAAAACTCGTCGATCATCAACATCCTATTTTCCCCAACTACTTTTTCTAAAACGTGATCCATTTTGGGTAGGGGGTAATTATCTTTGAGGGAGGACTTATTTAGATTTCTGAAATTGACACACAGTCTAATTTCCCCATTTTTCTTTCTAACCGGGACCAGGTTTGCTACCCAATTAGAGTATCTTAGTGGTACAATTATTTTTGCATCTAGGAGCTTTTTGACTCCCCTTTCGATCACAGACAATAAAATAGGATTGATTTGTCTAAGTTTTTGTCTAAAGGGTTTGACACCAGGCTTCAGGGGTATCTTATGTTCAATCACAGAGGTGTCATAGGTTCTTAGCTCTTCATATGACCAAGAGAAAACGTCCTTGTACTTTCTAAGCAACTCCGCGTATTTACTTTTGATTTCTGGGGACAGATATTTGGATAGTTTCACCATCCGAGGGTTTTCTTTGGTACCTATGTCATAGTCCTCAACCTCTTTAGGTTGAGGCTGTAGAGTAGATTTTGAAGGGATATCATCTTGATTGAATAATCTTTCCAAGGGAATAAGGCCCTTGGGGATCTAGTTATTTTTAAGAATGAGCATTCAGTGATTCATGATTTTATCATGGAATTCTTGAGGATCCTCACCTTCCTGCATGATCCAAATAGGATCATTTTGGTTTTCTTGATTGATATGCATTTCAACAAACTCATCTATTGATTCTAAAAATTTGCGAAGCTATTCATTGTCCTCAAAGACTTTTCAATGTTGTATGTTATTCAGTATAGGAGGTCGATGCCTCATTTGTATGTGGTATTTTAGTTTAAACATAGTGGGAGGTGTGAAAGTTGAGGTTGCTTTGGCTAACACATCAGCCTGTTGGTTTTCAGTCCTTGGAACGAAATGAACCTTCACAGATGAGAAGAAATTTTCGATCAGATCCCAGACGCAATTCCTGTAGGACCTCAACCTAGGATGTTTGTCTTGGTACTATCGGTTTACCTATTTTATGATTAGCTCGATGTCACCAAAGACTTCGAGGTTTTTTATTTTCATTCTCCTAGCGGATTCTAACCCTAACACTAAAGCTTCATACTCGCATACATTATTTGTGCACTCCACATTCCACTGTAGCCTATAGGAAAAGGGGATTACAAATTGATCATCAGGAGCCACAAGGAGTGCCCCTGCCCCAGATCCTAAGTAGGATGAAGCACCGTCAAAAAACATCTTCCATACACCAATGCTATATACATTTTTATTAATTTTTGTTTTTTCTTCTGTACAATTTTTGTCTATACCTACCTCAATATCATCATCATCAATAGATAAAATACAACTACCTAAATCTTGATCAGCAATATATACAGGGTGGTTATTTGGGTTATGTGGATCACCTACCGTGAATGCCAACCTATTTTCTCTGTATAGACGCGTGTACTGTCCTCCAAAAACTGGAATCATAGCATATGTCATGTCAAGATGGGGAGATCCTCCAAGCTTGACACCCCATGACCTAGATAACAACATACCATATTTAGGAGGGATATCAGTGACCACTACGTCCATAAGAATGCTTTTTGTGGGTATTTGTGCCAGACTTACCACCAGGTCTTTAATCATGCCTATGCATTTGACTTTTCTTGAATCAAATGAATATAAATCTCCATAAGGCCTAGTGATTTTGAGACCTGATTTATCCATAATAGCTTTAGGCATCACATTGTGGGATGCTCCAGAATCTAGCATGTAGTTATGGAGTAGGTGGTCGAACAAGGTTAACGTGATATAGAAGGGGGCCACAGTGTCTCTCGCACCTTCAAAATGTGGACCAAAAACTATGTTCGGCTTGTCATCTTCTAAGTTGATGAGATCGGCCTGGCTTTCGTCTTCTGAAAAGATAATCATCTTGGCAATTTGTTTTCTGTATATGGGATTTTTAGCTAGTTCAACAAGTGGTATAGGGATTTTGATTTTGTTTATTTCATTTTCCAGACTAAAATTTCCCAGGGCCTTGTTGCTTTCTATGTTTGGGGCCTCCATTCCTTTCTTTTCAGCTTTTCTTTGTGGTGTGGATTTGGTTTCATTTACAAGGACCTGTGTTTTCAGGGCGGGTGTTCCTACTGACTTTGACTTGACAAGTTGTGTGTCAGCAGTTTGGGTTTTTACAGTCTGTTTGTCAGGAACCTTTGGAGTTGCTTCATCAGTTTCACCCCTAGGCAAGATATTTTTTGTTGGGGCGGCTGGAAGACTCTTATTCCTAGGCCTTAAATTGTATTTTTTGTGTAGTTCAGCTATAATATCATCAACAATACCCTGATAAGCCAAATATTCAGAAGTATCATTGCTAACATCGTCTTCCGATCTAATTTCTTTATTTAAGGATTTTTTGTAATCTTGTCTTGATAAATAGGGTGATTTACTATCATCGCCAATATTATTTATATCCTCATCTAACTCTTCAAAATCTTCTAGGTCTTCCTCTCCAATAAAGTTTTCACTTTTGAAGGGGGTTGGGATTTTTTTATCCTCATTCTTAATTGTTTTCTGTGGGGCCTGAGGATCGGGATTCCTTCTAAAATCCTTCCTAGGAAAATTATCCCTTTTCGATTTATCTAGTTCCATTTTTGAGATCTTATTTGAAAGTTCTCTAATTACCCTAGCCATCTCGTCTATTTTATCTCACAAGGATTTCCCTGATCCTGAGGGTCCACCTTGCTCTTTGAATTTCCTACCTTCTTTGTTCTTGGTTTCTATTTTTTCTTTTAACTTCCCTGATGCCATCATGTTCGATTCGATTTCTAGAGCATCATCTTGCATTTTCGTGAGATCTACTGATCTCCTTTCTCTCAATAATAGAGAAAAATCAAGATCAAAGGCTCAACGAAAGTCACCTTTGTTGCGGGTTGAGAAGGTTTGACCTCGATCGGGATTTTATTATACAACTTGTTAAAATTTTGTGTGAACTCTAGAACCGATTCTGAGTTTTTCTTTCTAAGGGCTCCAAATTTAGTTAGGTAATAGAGGTGGTCTCTCCTTTCCCCCCATTGTCTGATAAAAGCATTTTCAAGTTCTTCATAAGATCTTAGAGATCCTGTTGCTAAGGCTCGGAACCAGGTTCTCACCTATCCTTTGAAAGTCTGAACGAGGAGTCTAGAATAGACATCTTCATGTTCAATTCTGAGGATGTCGAAAAATTGGTCAAAGAAATTTATGTGTTCTTGAGTGGTTAAATATCCTTCCCCTGTAAATTTGGGAAGACTTTTCATATAGTTTTTGGGAAGGTCGTGTAGGGGAATTGGGAGGACAAGGGGGGCATATATGGCAGCTACCTTAGCAAAGATTCTAGGAAGCGATGCTTGGCCACCTACTAGTCCTCCTGCGGCACCACCCCCAGCTCCTCTACCTCCGTGTGAAACCATTAATGGATTTGACGCGAAACTCGGAGTGTGTAAGGAGAAGGCTCACAAAAGTTTGGGATATATATTTCAGGAAAAGAGAACGTATCATTTGAAAGGGGAAGTGAGACAGATCTCTCAAGTGTTTCCTTAACTTTCAACTACATAAAATCAAGCTGACAAATAGTATGTATGGGTGAAATGATTTTTCTAAGGGATCTTTGTGATTTTAAAATCTTTTCCTGATCTAAGATTGGCGAGGTCTACTTATCATCTGTGATCTTTCTGGTGTTCTTCTGGCTAATAGCCAGTTTACTTATCGTGGAGTCACTAAGTGAAAAATAAAGGTAGCCTTAGAAGGTTTTCTATCTGTTATCACCCCATAAATTATGGAAATCAACTGATGACTTTGATATTATGGATATTATCTGTATCTGGTGCTCTTATTGGCAATTGATTTTTCATTATGCAAACAAGAAAAGAAAAAGAAAAAAGAAAAAGGAAAAAGAAAAAGAAAAAGAAAAAGAAAAGAAAAGAGGGCATAAAAGAATTGAAAGAAAGCCCCATGCAATAATAGTAACTTGGCCATACCTTTCAAGCATGGCCAAGTTCTTTTTAAATTTGATGTTCATAGATTAGTGAATAAATCTGACCAGACTGTCTAATCCTGTTCAGATAGCCCTTAGGCTAGACTAGTGAATAAATCTGACCAGACTACCTAATCCTAGTCAGATAGCCCTTAGGTAGAGTAATTTCTTAACCCAACAGTTTAATCTGGGTTAATTGTCCTAGGAAGATAGGTTAGCATGTAGGTTAGTTGTCTCATTTTCTTTACCACCCATAAAACCTGATTGATACAGATGTTACACCACGTCTCAAATGCCTAAGAATAAGTTTGCTAGAAACCCCATGGTGGTATCTCTTTGAAATTTGAAGAAAAACCCATAAAATACTTTATCCTAAGTTTTTTCCCCAAGCTCATATGTCTCCGCTCATGATTTATGTTACATTCACTTTCCAATGGTCCAGATCATGGCACTTCGATCAACAGTTCACAAAGAATTCCAGACCCCCCCTAGTGTTCTGCTTTTAATCAAGGGCGGGGGGTCCGGAATCGGTGATAATATTTACGCAGATCTGAACGGTCCAAAAAAGAGCGCGTGAATCCATGGCCCACATTGGATTTCGGACCCCCCCGCCCATTCTGCCTTTAATGGAGGGGGGGGGTCTGGAATTGGTAATAACTTGGGCGCAAATCTGGATGGCCCAGAACAAAGCGCTTAAATCCACAGTTCACATTGGATTCCGGACCCCCCCCTCCATTCTTCCTTTAATGGAGGGGGGGGGG
>ML789129.1:205644-217283 GCA_009831015.1 Picea engelmannii | reverse complement strand
GGGGGGGGGGGTCCGGAATGAATTTTCCTTTTGGCAGGCCCCTTGTTACATGTGGCATTGTTCTATTGGTCAAGGAGTCCTATCACCCACATGCTATCTGACAGCTCGTCACTCATGGGCGTCACCCTCCACTGAGCCCACTTGTCCCACTTGTTCCCGGGGTCACGTCTCATCCCATAACTGTTGTCAGTCCCGGCTGTCAGTACCTAAATCCCTCACTCATGACCAGCCCCTTATGGCGACTTTCACTTCACTTCACCTCCAATCCTTAGTAGCCGCGTCACCCGTCCGTATGCTTTGGCCACCGTCACCTGCCATGTCACCCCCAAGTGGCCCGTTGTCCATTAATAACTGGATAACATACCCGTTTTCATGCTTACCATTTTCCCGCGTCCAACCGACCCTAATTTTAAATAAAACCATCGTTTTCCCTCTTCATTCACTATTCGTCCATCGCACCAGAAATTTTCCCTTACGCCTCCATTGCTTTTCCGCCACCTTCGTCCACAGTCAGTCTACCCTGCTAACATCGTGTTTATTTGCAGGTAATGTTGCTGAAATGGTGTCAAGGTCAAGACAAGCGGAAGAAGAAGAGAATCCTTTTCTTCCTCCTCCTGTCGACCTGGATAAAATCCGCCTGGTCGATAAAGATCGATTGATCGCAGATACCATCTGCGACTTTGATTTTTCAGACCTTCAGTCGTGGTTACAAGAGGTATTCTTAGATTAGAGCGATGAAATTGGACTCTGGGAGTCGAATTTGCCACTATACCTTTTCCCCCAGATACATCACTTCCCGGAATTTGCTCTGAAATGCCAAGCCCACTATGTCCCTGACCAGAAAGCCATCGTCTCTTCATCTGGAGACGTCCTTTTCTTCATCACTCTCGAAGATATTGACCAGATGTTGCAAGTTCCCCATGCTGAATCTGTGTCCCCATTCAATTTAGAAATCCTCACCGAGTTATACCAGAAAATGACCTTTCCTCAGAGAGCTCAGATATGCGAGATTTTCTTCCCCAACTCTGCTCAACTTCCTTCCACCAATTCCCCTTACCCTTCTTCCCTTTTCTCCACCAAAGGAAATCAAATCATTTCTTCCCTATGTGCCCTGCTTGGTTACTATTCTGAAAAATGGGTAGATGAGCCCATCCTGGGTTTTCTGTCCATTTTCTCAAACGATGAAAAGCCCACGACGCAGTTCGACTACAACACCTTCTTGGCCGATAATATTCACGAACAATTCATGAATTTCGGCACAGAAAGTATGTTCAGATATTCTTCCATAATGGCGTACATGTTCGTTTACTTCCAAGCCGACAAATTCAGTTTCTCCATGCAAAAAATGGATGCAGACGGACGGCCCCAGCCAGTCACAGCATGGACTTCTCTTCTGAAGTGTAACTCTGCTGAATACGACTTCAAAGCTTTCATTGATCAGTTTTACCACTCGGTGGTTAGCATGTTGAGTGGCAGGCCTGAGCCATGAATAAATGAGGAAGTCCAGAGAATTCTGCAGCTCTCGGACAATGTAAAGACAGGAGATTGGTACCTGTACCAGAACTATACCGAAATCAGAGTTTTCAGGTGTGAGTTGGCACCTTACAAGCTACCTCAATATGTGTCGGTAAGGATATTTGCCTTGGAATATATTAGGCAAATAATGAATTCAGATGATATTCATTTTGTTTCCTTAAAAAAGAAACATCAATTGAGAATTAAAGGGCAGATAGGTTCTTTTATTTGCAATAGTAGAGGTGCCAGGGAGGAAGCGGACAAAATGTTAAAGGAGATGAAATTCTTTACAAGTTTCACTTGGAATTACGATCCATACAGGATCATCTCTGAAATGAGAGTGAAAAATAAGAACGTCCCATATGCTCATTGAATCCAAGCCAGAGATCGAGAAATTTGCAAATCAAATAGTTTGGATGCCTGATACTTTGATGGACGTGGAACAACAAGTTGAAGTAGAACAGCAGGTGTCTTCGACGAGTGTACCTCCCACTACCACACCTTAGGTCCCCAAGGAGAAGAGGCCCCGACAGGAGTCGTCGTCTCCTGTAACTGAGGTGTCAGCAGAAGAGTTCCAGATTCACACCAAAAAGTCAAAGACAGCTTCAATGCTGGGCGTGACGGTAGAACAAGAAGCCCCAACTACCACAGTAACCACCACAGGGGTCAAACCGGTCACGCCACCTTTCGGTTTGAGCCAGCATAAGGAAATCACAAAAGCTATACCGAAGAAATCTATAGATTCTCCCCTGGATACTCAACAAAGTAAGACTATGCCCAAATTGGGCATTTTCGAGAAATATGAATTGATCAAGAAGAAGAACCAGACCCTCACTAGTAGCACTTACGCCCAGTTTCGAAATCAGTCTTCCACAACTCAACATAGGCTTCTTTCGGCATTTGACACAGAAAAGGGTAGGATGCATATGGCTTACCTACAAGCACAGGTACCAGATCCCAAGGTAATCTCAGATTACAAAAGGGCCACCTTCGAGTTCCAGGCGAAGGACGTGCATCCAGCAGATCAGATGGATATGCACAAACAAACTGGGGAGATGATTTTTCACACATTGGAACACGCTACAACTTCCGCAGAAAAATTTCAAGTATCATTGAACAATGCTTAGACACATCTCAAGCTTGAAAAAATATCATCGTTTGCAAAAGACAACAGAATCAAGACGTTGGAGGAGCTGGTCCTCAAGATCGGTTATGACCCTGCGAACGTCAAGGCTGCAGAAGAGATGATTAAAAAGAAAAATGCCGACATCACATCCTTAAGAAAACAGTTGAAGCTCCCGCCCACAGAGGACTCACAGGAAAAGGAGATAGCAGAGAAGGAAGGTGAGAAGGATGAGATGTTGAAGTTACTCATGGAGCAGAATGCTCAGCTCAAAGAGATGGAGGCTGAGATGGAGAAACTACTAAAAGAGAGAGAGCAAATGAAGCCAATGGAAAGCATTCCGTTGAGTGCTATCCCAATTGCAGGATTGAGCACAACGACAGTGACAGCGATACCATCTGCAACACCAGTGTCACTACCAGAAGGAACAACAGACCTTGCCAAGTCCATGGAGAGGATGAACCTGCAAGAGTCAGAAATCAGCAGGCTTAAGAAAGAAGTGGAGAACCTCCAAGAGATCAAAACTTCTTTCCAGACAAGCTTATCTAAAGAAAAGAAGGTGAATGAGAAAATCAGGAAGGAGTTACAACAGCTCCAAAAGCAGACAATGGCAGGGAAGACTTTGGCTGAGGTCAAGGAGATTGTATGGACAGATATTACCAAGTCTATAAATGAAATCTGGCCAATGTTTCAAATCATGTTTGAACAAAATGAGTTGCTTCAGAGGAGAAAACAGGCGATTGAGAAAATCAGAGATGAGCTGGGAGACATGCCAGCACAGGCAAATGAGATCATCAAGTTCTTGAATTCCAAGACCAGAGAGGAACTAGAAGAATTACAGATTGAGGACATAACATAAACTATACTGGAGGTTAAAAGGGTTTTAACCAAGAGAGGTCTTATGCTTCAGCTCAAGGAAAAAGTTCAAGTCATGGATCAAGGAGTACAGAAATTTTTCAATAAGATAGATGTTCTCCAAAAGAAAGGCCTTCCTAGTCTGAAGGTTATTAATGACAAACTAATGACACTCCCTGACTACAAGAAGAGGTTGACTGAAGTATCTAAGGACAGTTCTAAGTTTGCAAGGATACAAGGGAGTATAACAGGCAAAGCATTTATGGATGCCCTGCAGTTGGATATTAGTATCCAACATGAGATTAAACACATATTCATCATCAAGCCTACATTTTCTAAGTATACAGATATGGATGAAGTGTATCGGAGATTACTTAAATTCACAGTGCCAAATCATCTCAGATGGGAAGAACTTTGTGATCTACTAGATTAGCAGATGAGATGTCACTATCTAGTCACCTGTCCAGTCAGAAGAGGTTGCGAAGGCACCTCACCAACGGCCTACCCCAGAAAGTTCTGCATGCAGTTGTAATGAGTCATCAAACAATTTTTTATTAGTTAAAGTAGTTAGACTAAAAATAGAATGAGCACGTCCTGATCAGTTATGACAGGAACGTTTGTAATCTGAATTATAAATACTTCAACTCTCGAAGTATTGGGGGTTGTTGTTTTGCACACCCTATTGCTATCAAACTGTATTATTTTTGAAGAGATCTGCCATTAATAAAGAGGAGGCACTTTACAGGATTCTTACGTATGTTCACTAGTGATGTCAATCTTCTAAGTTGAATGTTTTCTTTCTTCGTAATCATTGTGTTTTCTGGAACTAATCTTTATGAATAGCGTAATGTTGCAGGATTTATCTTTGATACCCTGTTTCCGATTCTGAAGATTTTAATGTTTATCTTCTAATATCTTCAATTAAGAAATTCTTAACTGCTTGTTAGTTGAAGTTATTTTTCTTATCTTTTCTTCTGCCCATCATTTTAATTACTAAAGATCCAGTGAGTATATTATCTCGCCCTGTGAAGGACTTCTTTGGTGTTTTTGGTTGTTTCTCATATTTAATTAAACACAGACCCCATAGCCCAATGGATGTGTAGACCGTCTCAACCAATTTAAAACTCTTTGACAACAAAACCAAAAGTTTCTTTACCTAGCCTAATATCTAAAGTTAAAAACAAAGTTAAATCATATAGAGAGATCCCTCTCTGAAGATGGAAGGGCTAGATCCCAGCTTTAAAAGCGGTTGGATAAGGTTACCTTTGTAGATTTCTTCTTTTTCAACCTCTAGGAAATTTACCAAGTGCTAACATAATTGGTGACTCCACTGGGTAAGAACTAAAACTGACAATCTCACGTTTTCTTTCCCCTAAAAAGAAAGTTTGATTCTGAGAAGAAAGTAATGTTAGAGGTTGATCAAACTTTGTATATATTAGTTTCATACTCACAAAATTAAAAAAAAAATATTATATGTAAAAAACCCAAAAAGAGTTCTGGTTCCCAAGAAAGTTCACACTAGATCTCATCCAGATCCAGAACCCCTTACAGCAATAGATAATCTCGAGAAGTTGCTCAAGCGAAAGACCTCAGCTACTAGTTCCGTGAGTTATACTCCCCTTCATAAGTCTCCTTCCTTTTCTGGAGAACTAGATATCTTTCAAAATCTTGATCTTGATCCCTTCCCACAATGAAACCTGGTTAGAACACGATCTGAAACTTTTGTGTCTAGGCTCGTCTTTGACCCAACTGTGTTGCAACCCCGAACCCCCGAAGTTTTGTCTCCTACGACTAAACTACAAATTGCTACCTCAGCACCGCCCAGTCCTTCCTGGTCCTCGTCTTCAGTCGCTACCTCTCCCACTATCCAGGTCTTCATCCCACCTCCTCCACCCATCATGGCAGCTCGATATGCCCCTTTGGTGTTGGCCGCGCCACTACATGCCATGCCCGAAGACTACCAGACAAGACTTCCACAGTTCGATGCAACCGGAACATTAAATGCACAACAACATGTGGATAAAATGAACGACTACCTTGATTTGCAAGAAGTTGACGAAGTCGACGTGAAAATGCAATTGTTTGCCTAGAGTCTGACAGGAGATGTAAAGAAATGGTTCAAAGATTTACCCGCCGCTTCAGTCCCTGACCTTGTTGTATTCCAAAGAATTTTCCTTGACAGATGGAATGTAAAGAAAAACCCTCTCCAGATACTGTCAGAATACGAGAATATAAAAAGAAACCAAGGTGAGACAGTACAGGACTATTGCACTCACTTTAACAACCTATACAATGCAATTCCCACTGAAATCAAACCTCCCCAAGGCCTGGCATTGATTAAATTCCCTGATGGATTTGATGCTGACATGTCATATCAATTAAGATAGAGAAATGTCGCTACCCTCGAAGACATGCAGAAAAGTGCTATTAGTGTAGAAGCCAATCTGTTGGCGAAAAGGGCACGTCAAAGGTCTGAAAGAAGAGTCACGATCAAAGAAGAACCTTCCACGTCAACCACCGATTCCAAATTGGATTATGTGGTCAGATCATTGGAATTATTGATAGAAAGAATGAGTATTTCAGATAGAAATCCTTCGAGAGACAATACACCCGCTCCTCAGATCCGAAACCCCAATTTTAGAAGAAACCCTCCTCAAATAAGACAGAGAGATCAAAGAGATCAGAGAGATCAAAGAGATTAGAGAGGTCTTGATCAGCTGATCAGGCCTCCCTTGCAAGAAAACTATGTTGATGAATGGGGGGAAGTCATTGAGGAATTGGAGGACACTCATATCAACCTCATGGGAATTCACGACAATGAGGCCATTTTCCTTACTCAAGAAGAGCAGGAACTATTTTTTCTAAATCAAACAAAGGTAAGTAAAGAAACCGAAGAGGCTGGACAACAAGCCTTGGAGGATGCTATTCTGGAGGTGCACCGGTAGTACAACTTGCGGAGTAAGAAGACAGAAGGAAATTCCTCGAAAAAGACGACCGAAATGCAGAAGGTAGCTGAGACTGAGAAAACCCTTGAGCCAACTATTGCTGAGAAAAATCCTGAGAAGACCACTGCTGGAAAATCTTCTGAGAAGGGTAAATCTGACGCTCCGGTGAAGAAAAACATCACCATACTGAAAATACCAGCACAGCCCAAATTTTCACCAAGTACTTCTGAGCGAAAGAATATGGTGGACCAACCAGAATCAATGAGTCAGACCCAAGCTCATACACCTTTTATCCTGGAGGGAGAATTGGCCAAAATAAAAATTCCTATCCCACTTATAGAGTTGATTAACAGAGGCGGGTATCGTTCACAGGTAATAAAAGCACTGGCCATTGAACCTGACATAGGCACTAAGGCCTTGACTATTGGATCAATGACTCATTCCGACACTATGAACCTTACTGACAATTACCCCGAACTCCTTTTCGGACCAGAACTGGATGGTCGAGACGATACTAGTGACATAGCTCCCTTTTACATCAGTTTGAACATACACGATCTGATATTGCATAACGCTATGTTGGATTTAGGTGCCTCGCATAATCTAATGCCTAAAGCAGTAATGGAAAAACTGGGATTAGAGGTCACTAGGCCTTACAAAGATATACACTTGTTTGACTCCAACGAAGTCAAATGTATTGGTTTGATTAAAGATGTGTGCATCACCCTGGTTCAGATCCCTTCGAAAAGCATGGTAATGGACGTGGTGGTTGCAGACATCCCACCAAAGTATGGTATGCTGCTATCCCAGTCCTGGGGAGCTAAGTTGAAAGGAACCCTATAGCTAGATATGTCTTACGCCACTATCCCAGTGTTTGGACAACAGAGGAGGTTATACAGAGAAACACTGATGAAGTATATGGTCAGTAGCCAAGAGAAGCCTCATAATTACCCCCTTTACTCTGCTCATTCAGATTTAGATTCGTTCATCTTGTACAATGATGGTGATACAGAAGAGCAAGATACTCAACTGATGGAAGATGTATCTAGTCAAGATGAAGGTCCAGAAAGCGGTGAGGCAGCAAAGATGAAAAATGTAATCACTGAAGATTTTCCCGCCGATTTTTGGAGTATGGATTTTGATGGGGCTGTGAGTAAAGAAGGAGCAGGTGCTGGAGTCTGGTTGCATAATCATCGAAAGAGGTATTCAGAGAATCATTCCTACAAACTAAATTTTCATTGCACTAACAACGTTGCCGAGTATGAAGCTTTAATGCTCGGTCTGAAGCTGTTGAAAAAGGTTGGTGCTAAGCAGATCATGGTAAGGGGTGACTTTGAATTAATAATTAAGAAAATTAAAGGGGAATATGCTGCTAAACACCCACGCCTTAGGGCCAACAGAAATGGTGTTCTTGATGCTTTAAAGTGTTTTAATGAGGTTGACTTGCAGGTAATGCCGAGAGGACAGAATATTCTGGCTGACGGATTGGCTACGTCAGCAGCCTCCTGCAAAATCCCTTTCTGCCAAACTCGCTCATACACTATCAAAGTGAAATGCAGACCTACAGTTCCCAATAATATCAGGTACTGGCAAGTGTTTGGAAATGATGATCAGATAGAGGACTTTCTGCAATGCAAGAACGATTTTGAATGTACAAACATAGATTTAGAAAATGAAGACGAGAATATAAATAATTCTGAGTTTGAAATAGATAGTGTAAATACTGTAGAGTTAGGAGTAGATACCGTAGACTCAACAGAGTTAGGGGATGACGAAATGAATGCCGATGTTTTACAATTGAAAAGAAACATTTTACCTAGAGGGCTTGTTCCTTTAGAAGATCTGTTTGACAATAACGATGTAGCTAAGAAACCAAAAATAGAAGCACATGGACAAGAGATAGAGGACTGCAATATAGGGACTGAAGAGAAGCCTAGGATGGTCAAACTATCCAAGTCGTTACCCCCAGAACAAAAGCTTAAATACATTGAGCTATTCAAAGGATATTCAGACGTTTTTGCCTGGGGCTATGAAGATTTGAAAGCCTATGACACCAGCATCATACAACACAGGATTCCCATAAAGGAAGACCAGAAACCATTTAGGCAGAAACTTAGGAGGATAAATCCCAATTTGCTTCCCCTAATAGAAAAAGAGATTAAGAAAATGTATGATGCCAAGATCATAGTCCCAATACGTTTCTCTAAATGGGCTTCTAATTTAGTCCCTACATGTAAGAAAACCAGGGAAATCAAACTCTGCATAGATTTCTGAAATCTAAACAAAGCATCCCTGAAGGATAACTACCCCTTTCCTAAAATGGATCACCTCCTGCAAAGGGTGGTCGGGTCCAGTTGAATTTCTCTGTTAGATGGTTTCTCGGGCTACAACCAGGTCTTAGTTCACCCAGACGACCAGGAAAAAACTGCTTTCACCACACCCTGGGGCACTTTCATGTATGTGAAGATGCCTTTTGGTTTGATGAACGCAGGAGCTACCTTCCAGAGGGCGATGGATATCGCCTTCATAGAAGAATCAGGTAAGTTTATTGTCGTTTATCTAGATGATGTTACTGTGTTTTCCCAATCTGATGATGAACACCTGAGGCACCTTAGACGAGTTTTCGAAAAGTGTAGAAGGTTCGGGATTTCTTTAAACCCCAAGAAGTGTCTTTTTGGGTTAGAATAAGGCAAACTGCTGGGACATATCATCTCTAAAGAGGGAATCAGAATTGACCCCAGCAGAATCGAGGCCATACTAAAGTTAGAACACCCAAGAAACCTTAAAGAACTACAGTCCTTTATAGGGAAAATTAACTTTCTTCGAAGATTCATTCCTAATCTGGCTGAACTCCTCCGAAACATTACCAACATGCTTTAAAAGGACGTAAAAATAAAATGGTACCTTGAGTCCAGGCAATCCTTCGAACAAGTAAAACGTGCACTCACCGAAGCCCCAGTTTTGATCAGTCCAGATTTCACTAAAGATTTCTATCTTTTTTCTTTCGCCTCTGAACATACTATAGCAGTTGTATTACTGCAGAAGAACAGGGAAGGGTATGAACAACCCATAGCTTTCTTCAACAAATCTTTGAGAGATGTTACGTTGAATTACAACATCATGGAGAAGCAAGCTTTTGCTTTGGTAAAAGCTATAAAGGACTTCAGGGTCTATATTCTCCATTCCCACACCATAGCTTATGTTCCGAACTCGGTAGTAAAGGATATCTTGACACAAGATAACCCTGATGGTAGAAGGGGAAAGTGGATTGCAGTTATTCTAGAATATGATATAGAGATTAAGCCCACAAAACTAATCAAAGGCCAAGGCCTTGCTAAACTGATGGCTCAATCTAACTTCCAAGCTCTTGACATTAATTTTCTAGATGTGGCAGATGAACAGGGTGAGATGGTGACTCCAAACGTTAGAGAGGTATTTCTAAACTCTCCATGGTATGAAGACCTTATATTCGTTCTACAAAATTTACAAGCTCCCCCTGGTTTAATGAAAACTAAAGCTAGATTTTTAAAGTTAAAAGCTTTGAAATTCTGTATTCTAGAAGGAAATTTATATTGGAAAGACCCTGCTGGTATTCTTTTAAATTGTTTACTGAAGGATGAAGCTGATAAAGTGTTGCAGGAGTTTCATGCAGGAGAATGTGGTGGCCATTTGAATTGGAAGGTTACAGCCAACAAAATACTCAGAGCTGGATTTTACTGGCCTACCTTGTTTGCAGATGTACATCAGAAAGTAACAACCTGTCACTAGTGCCAACTGTTTGAAGGAAAAATAAAACTTCTTCCTTTACCTCTCAAACCCATCTCAGTCGAGGCCCCTTTCCAACAATGGGGACTCGATTTCATTGGAGAAATACACCCTCCATCTTCTGGCCAACATAGGTGGATTCTTACTGCCACGGATTATTTTACCAAATGGATCAAGGCTGTACCAAGCAGGCAAGCAACTAACTCTGCTATTATCAAATTTCTTGAAAATAATATTTTGTCTCATTTTGGTTGTCCTAGAAAGATTATTACTGACAATGCAGCTGCCTTTCGGTCAAAGAAACTCATAGATTTCTGCAACCGTTACCACATTGTCTTGGGGCATTCCACAGCCTACTACCCTCAGGGGAATGGGTTGGTGAAATCCTCAAATAAAACTTTGGTGAATATCATCAAGAAAACATTGCAGGAGAATAAAAAATCATGGCATGATAAGTTGGTATTTGCTTTATGGGTAGATAGACTGACCACCAAAAGGTCAATTGGTATGTCACCATACCAGCTGGTCTATGGTACTGAGGCTATTTTCCCAACTTATTTTGGAGTCCCTGTTATGAAGTTACTTCAGGATATACAAGCTGAGCCAAATGACTCCCAGAGACGAATCAATCAGATGATTCATTTGCAACAGACTAGAGAAGATGTTTTCAACAAAACACAGGTCGTCCAAGAGAACATCAAGAAGATATTCGACAAATGAACCAAGGAGGATGATTTGGAGCTGGGAGACCTGGTGTTGAGATGGGATGCCAGGAACGAGGACAAGGGAAATCATGGGAAATTTGACAATCTGTGGATAGGGCCATACATGATCCAAGCTTTCAGAGGAAACAATGCCTTTTTGTTAAACAATGCTGATGGGTCAGATCTTCCAGGAGCACCTGTGAATGGCAGAATGCTGAAACATTATGTCCCACCTCAGTAAAAGATTTGAAGAACTCACCCTCCATTGTACATACCAGTTTTAATTTTCAGTTTTTACTTGCATTTTCTGAGTGAAGAACGTTAGTCAGTTGGTTGAAGCCCAAAGAGAAGGCCCTAAGCTGCTGATCAATGTTATTCAAAATTGAATAAATCCCACGAAGGCTACCAGGCAGATATGTTCAGAATGACAGGAAACTGGATTATTGGCACTTAACAGGGCAAGTACCATCCCCAGGTGGAGCCGTTGTTATCACCCCATAAATTATGGAAATCAACTGATGACTTTGATATTATGGATATTATCTGTATCTGGTGCTCTTATTGGCAATTGATTTTTCATTATGCAAATAAGAAAAGAAAAAGAAAAAAGAAAAAGGAAAAAGAAAAAGAAAAAGAAAAAGAAAAGAAAAGAGGGCATAAAAGAATTGAAAGAAAGCCCCATGCAATAATAGTAACTTGGCCATACCTTTCAAGCATGGCCAAGTTCTTTTT
>ML789129.1:153451-205576 GCA_009831015.1 Picea engelmannii | reverse complement strand
CTGGACGGTCCAAAAAAGAGCGCGTGAATCCATGGCCCACATTGGATTCCGGACCCCCCCGCCCGTTCTGCCTTTAACGGAGGGGGGGTCCGAAATTGGTAATAACTTGGGCGCACATCTAGACGGCCCAGAACAGAGTGCTCAAATCTACGGTTCACATTGAATTCCAAACCCCCCCCTCCATTCTGCCTTTAATGGAGGGGGGGGTCCGGAATGGGTATTAAGGAGCATGCTAAGATCTGCGGCTAGGAAACCAGCATGCAAATCAATGGATCAAAATGAATTTCGGNTGGTATTAAGGAGCGTGCTAAGATCTGCGGCCAGGAAGTGAGTGCGCAGATCTATGGTTCAAAATGGATTTCGGACCCCCCCTAGTGTTCTGCTTTTAATCAAAGGGGGGGAGGGGGGTTCAGAATGAATTTTCCTTTCGGCGGGCCCCTTGTTACATGTGGCATTGTTCTATTGGTCAAGGAGTCCTATCACCCACATGTTATCTGACAGCTTGTCACTCATGGACGTCACCCTCCACTGAGCCCACTTGTCCCACTTCTTCTCGGGGTCACGTCTCATCCCATAACTGCTGTCAGTCCCGACTATCAGTACCTAAATCCCTCACTCATGACCAGCCCCTTATGGCGACTTTCACTTCACTTCACCTCCAATCCTTAGTAGCCGCGTCACCCGTCCGTATGCTTTGGCCACCGTCACCTGCCATGTCACCCCCAAGTGGGCCGTTGTCCATTAATAACCGGATAACATACCCGTTGTCATGCTTATCGTTTTCCCGCGTCCAACCGACCCTAATTTTAAATAAAACAACCGTTTCCCCTCTTCATTCACTATTCGTCCATCGCACCAGAAATTTTACCCTTACGCCTCCATTTCTTTTCCGCCACCTTCGTCCACAGTCAGTCTACCCCACTAACATCATGTTTATTTGCAGGTATTGTTGCTGAAATTGCGTCAAGGTCAAGACAAGTTGAAGAAGAAGAGAATCCTTTTCTTCCTCCTCCTGTCGACCTGGATAAAATCCCCCTGGTCGATAAAGATCGATTGATCACAGATACCATCTACGACTTTGATTTTTCAGACCTTCAGTCATGGTTACAAGAGGTATTCTTAGATCAGAGCGATGAAATTAGACTCTGGGAGTCGAATTTGCCGATGTACCTTTTCCCCTAGATACATCACTTCCTGGAATTTGCTCTGAAATGCCAAGCCCACTGTGTCCCTTACCAGAAATCCATCGTCTCTTCATCCGGAGATGTCCTTTTCTTCATCACTCCTGAAGATATTGACCAGATGTTGCAAGTTCCCCATGCTGAATCTGTGTCCCCATTCAATTTAGAAATCCTCACCGAGTTATACCAAAAAATGACCTTTCCTCAGAGAGCTCAGATATGCGAGCTTTTCTTCTCCAACTCCACTCAACTTCCTTCCACCAATTCCCCTTACCCTTCTTCCCTTTTCTCCACCAAAGGAAATCAAATCATTTCTTCCCTGTGTGCCCTGCTTGGTTACTATTCTAACAAATGGGTAGATGAGCCCATCCTGGGTTTTCTGTCCATTTTCTCAAACGATGAAAATCCCACGACGCAGTTCGACTACAACACCTTCTTGGCCGATAATATTCACGAACAATTCGTTAATTTCGGCACAGAGGGTATGTTCAGATATTCTTCCATACTGGCGTACATGTTCATTTACTTCCAATCCGACAAATTCAGTTTCTCCATGCAAAAAATGGATGCAGACGGACGGCCCCAGCCAGTCACAGCATGGACTTCTCTTCTGAAGCGTAACTCTGATAAATACGACTTCAAAGCTTTCATTGATCAGTTTTACCACCCGGTGGTTAGCATGTTGAGTGGCAGGCCTGAGCCATGAATAAATGAGGAAGTCCCGAGGATTCTGCAGCTCTCGGACAATTTAAAGACAGGAGACTGGTACCTGTACCAGAACTATACCGAAATCAGAGTTTTCGGGTGCGAGTTGGCACCTTACAAGCTACCTCAATATGTGCCGGTAAGGATCTTTGCCTTGGAATATATTAGGCAAATAATGAATTCAAATGATATTCATTTTGTTTCCTTAAAAAAGAAACAACAATTGAGAATTAAAGGGTAGATAGGTTCTTTTATTTGCAATAGTAGAGGTGTCGGGGAGGAAGCGGACATAATGTTAAAGGAGATGAAATTATTTACAATTTTCACCTGGCATTACGATCCATACAGGATCATCTCTGAAATGAGAGTGAAAAATAAGAACGTTCCATATCCTCATTGAGTCCAAGCCAGAGATCGAGAAATTTGCAAATCAAACAGTTTGGATGCCTGATACTTTGATGTATGTGGAACAACAAGTTGAAGTAGAACAGCAGGTATCTTCGACGAGTGTACCTCCCACTACCACACCTTAGGTCCCCAAGGAGAAGAGGCCCCGACAGGAGTCGTTATCTCTTGTAACCGAGGTGTCAGCAGAAGAGTTCCAGAGTCACACCAAAAAGTCAAAGACAGTTTCAATGCCAGGCGTGACGGTAGAACAAGAATCCCCAACTACCACAGTAACCACCACAGGGATCAAACCGGTCACGCCACCTTTTGGTTCGAGCCAGCATAAGGAAATCACAAAATCTATACCGAAGACAAGCTTATCTAAAGAAAAGCAGGTGAATGAGCAAATCAGGAAGGAGTTACAGCAGCTCCAAAAGCAGACAATGGCAGGGAAGACTTTGGCTGAGGTCAAGGAGATTGTATGGACAAATATTACCAAGTCTATAAATGAAATCTGGCCAATGTTTCAAATCATGTTTGAACAAAATAAGTTGCTTCAGAGGAGCAAACAGGCAATTGAGAAAATCAGAGATGAGCTGGGAGACATGCCAGCACAGGCAAATGAGATCATCAGGTTCCTGAATTCCAAGACCAGAGAGGAACTAGAAGAATTAAATATTGAGGACAGAACATAAACTATACTGGAGGTTAAAAGGGTTTTAACCAAGAGAGGTCTTATGCTTCAGCTCGAGGAAAAATTTCAAGTCATGGATCAAGGAGTACAATTTTTTTTCAATAAGATAGATGTTCTCCAAAAGAAAGGCCTTCCTGGTCTAAAGGTTATTAATGACAAACTAATGACACTCCCTGAATACAAGAAGAGGTTGACTGAAGTATCTAAGGACAGTTCTAAGTTTGCAGGGATACAAGGGAGTATAACAGGCAAAGCATTTATGGATGCCCTGCAGTTGGATATTAGTATTCAACATGAGATTAAACACATATTCATCATCAAGCCTACATTTTCTAAGTATACAGATATGGATGAAGTGTATCAGAGATTACTTAAAGTCACAGTGCCAAATCATCTCAGATGGGAAGAACTTTGTGATCTACTAGATTAGCAGATGAGCTGTCACTATCTAGTCACTTGTCCAGTCAGAAGAGGTTGCGAAGGCACCTCGCCAATGGCCTACCCCAGAAAGTTCTGCATGCAGTTGTAATGAGTCATCAAACAATTTTTTATTAGTTAAAGTAGTTAGACTAAAAATAGAATGAGCACGTCCTGATCAGTTATGAAAGGAACGTTTGTAATCTGAATTATAAATACTTCAACTCTTGAAGTATTGGGGGTTGTTGTTTTGCACACCCTATTGCTATCAAACTGTACTATTTTTGAAGAGATCTTCCATTAATAAAGAGGAGGCACTTTACAGGATTCTTGCATATGTTCACTGGTGATGTCAATCTTCTAAGTTGAATGTTTTCTTTCTTCGTAATCATTGTGTTTTCTGGAACTAATCTTTATGAATAGCGTAATGTTGCAGGATTTATCTTTGATACCCTGTTTCCGATTCTGAAGATTTTAATGTTTATCTTCTAATATCTTCAATTAATAAATTATTAACTGCTTGTTAGTTGAAGTTATTTTTCTTATCTTTTCTTCTGCCCATCATTTTAATTACTAAAGATCCAATGAGTATATTCTTGCCCTGTGAAGGACTTCTTTGGCGTTTTTGGTTGTTTCTCATATTTAATTAAACACAGAACCCATAGCCCAATGGATGTGTATACCGTCTCAACCAATTTAAAACTCTTTGACAACAAAACCAAAAGTTTCTTTACCTAGCCTAATATCTAAAGTTAAAAACAAAGTTAAATCATATAGAGAGATCCCTCTTTGAAGCTGGAATGGCTAGATCCCAGCTTTAAAAGCGGTTGGATAAGGTTACCTTTGTAGATTTCTTCTTTTTCAACCTCTAGGAAATTTACCAAGTGCTAACACTATCTTTGTTCACTATCAAAGAAAGAAAGTGTCAATGTCGTTCTTCCCAGGGAAACTTTTTGTTTCTTCGTTCCCCGACAACGACGCCAAAAAGATGTTGTTCCTGAGTTTATACTTTAAGGCTCTAGAGTATACCGTCAAGGCATCCGAAAAGATAAAGATAATTAAGGGGTAAGAATCAATTGTGAAAGGTAAATCAGAATTGGTTTCTCAACTGTCTCTGTCTAGCTTCCCATTGTTCTTGGATGTCGATATCTCTCTCGATAACTACCCACGAGCGTTCTAATTCAACCCAGGTGGTTGCTATTTGCAGGATAGTATTAAATAAGTTCAAAGCAATGCTAGTTTGATCTTGAAGGTCAGGTTCTATGTTAGGATGTCTATTACTTGGGACAGTCATGGGAAGTAAAATTTTATTGAATTAAAATGTTTTGAGATTTGTTGCTTCAGTTTTGAGGGATAAAATAGAGAAGGAATTTTGGAACTCAAAATAATAACACAATAATAGTAGAGGTTGTTTCCTATACTTGAAACAATTTGAGAATAGTAAAATAATAACAAAAGTGATGCTACTGAAAATATGAGGCTTTAATCATGAAAGAATCTCATAACATAATAGAAGAAGGAGAGAAAAATGAAATTTCTGATGAAGTATACAATATAACCATCCAAATGACCTACAGGTCTTGAAACTGCTGATAGCAATTACAGAGGAAAAGTTGTAAATGATTAGATAATCAAATAAATTCAGACTACAGTAGAATTTTGAATTAAACTATAGCTGATCATTCATTAGAAAGACATGGAAATAAAGTTGTTGAAAGATATTTAAAACAGAGTAAGGAACACATAGCTTCAAGTTGACAGAATTCAGAATCTCTTCTGTATTCTCTATATCATTGTAAATCAGAAAATTTCTAATATAATCGGCTCCCAAAAAACAAAATCCTTTTCTTAGTCTTATGAAATTATATTTATACATGATCACCAAACATTTTTCCTGTTAGTGATTAACTAACTTCCGAAGACTAACGGTTACATGAATAAGCAATGTTGAACTGTTTACATTTCTATTTTAACTGCTTTATTATTTCAATGATGAAAATATCCATAACAGTATTTCATGTCTGCGTTGATGAACTTCCTTCTTCTGTTTTAAGACAACGAATACATTTTCCCAGGAACTGCACCAAAACTCTGGGAGCTTCTGGAATATTTTTTTCCTCAAATAGGAAAAACTTTCTCTGTAGTTCGGGCAGACGGTCTTCGATTATCTTTCTTGTGAACTTAATAGTTTGTAACTTTAAGTTCGACATCACTATCCATTTGTCGATTTGAGTGACATTGATTACCTTTATTTGTGGGATCTCTACCTGAATTTCTTCCAGATCCTCCTTGAATCTTAACTGATGCTTAACAATGTTAATTTCTCCCAACAACCCTAGACAATTGTTTCTTCCAATGTTCAATGAATCTTTCTCTAAAAGGTTGAAAATTCCTTGACAGTCATCATTAACCTCTCTGGTTATTTTCTTGTTTTCTGTGAGGTTTGCCTCCCATACCTTGAGTATTATATCACCTTTTATTTTCTCTGAAACAGATAGCTTTTGAGTCTCTCTGACCTCCTCTTTTGTTGAAAGAGCCACTGCTTTTTGAAAAGTTTTTCTGGTTGCTTTCACTTCTCTCTCTTTCAGGAGAATTCTCTCCAAGGATTTACTTGTTTCTTGAAAGTAATTCTGAATAAATTATAGCTTAAAAAACACTCCCTGTTGCTCTTTTTCTATCTTTGTATGTATTTTCAACACCTGGGCTTGGAAGATTTCAAGCTCTACCACTTGATTTTGAATGGAATTAATCTTATTTTGTAACCGTTTATTCATTTCTTCTTGTTGTAGGACCTGTGCTTGTCTGACTTGTATTTTTAGGTTTGCTTCATCTAATCTTGATTTTAGTTTTTGAATCTCTTGAATGTCATTAAATCAAGATCGTTCTAGACCCTTGTTTATCTCCCGACTGATACTTCTTTCAGTCTCCTTTAATTGATTTTGTAGCTGAGCTATCATCTAATCTTTCTACTGCAACATAGTTCTCAAATTACCCATAGAGTATAAATTTGTCGATGCTAAGGATCCCATTGTGCCTGTTATTTCTATAGTGAATTCCCCCTCTTTAAGTTTTTGTCCATCTATAATGATCTTGTGCTTTTTAATCATCATATCTCCTCTTGGATGCATTTCCTTTTTCAGGATAGCCTTCCTCTTTTTACTGAAAAAGTAATCAGAGGAAGGAATCTCATCCCTTGAAATAGGGTCAAGATCACTAACATATAGAGCTCCCTCTTGGGGGTTTCCATAGGTAGACTGCAATGGGGTCAAAGAAGTAATGGGACTTCCAAGTTTCGTCGATGTCGTTCCTCCTACTTTTTTGGGAAAATCCTCAGGGATTTCTGGGGATGTTTCCAACTCCTTTCCTTTCCCTGCCTCTGATTTTTCTGTCTGAGGAACTTCTGTTTCTTGTGAAGGCATTTCAATCTCCTTCATTTTTACCTTTGTATTTTCTTTATCCTGTACATCTATTTCAAAACTTGGGGGAGGCCCTTCCTGCTTTGGAGGAGGGGTTGTGGATTCACCCTGCAAAATATTTGGCAAACAACTTTGCCTATGACTTTGGAAGGACATTAAACTAGTCTGTGAGTCGGGTGATAAGGCCCATACCATGTTCAATACCTCCTCATAGGTTTTAGCCTCTTTGAATATATCATCATAAATAGACTTTTCATGATCATAAACTTTCATATTGTTGTGCATCAAATGTTTGTTTACTAATTGATAAGGGTCATGCTTTCTGTGCTCAATATATACCAGTTTTATTTCTTCTAGTGCTTTAGCTTCCACTTTAGAATGGCCTAGGTTTAGTAATGAAAATTTCCCAACATACACAGGGAAAATTGGCCAGGATTTATTTTGAGCTGCCTTTAGCTCTATTCCAATACCACCTTTCAATATTTGATGTGCTACCTCCCTCAATACCAGTCTGTACAGGAGGAATTTTGGAAGCGCATGAGGGGGGATTGAGCACCCATAAACCCTAATGTAAGAGAAGTTTTCATCAATGAACCAGTCGGCTATTGCTTGGAGGTTTTCTGAGACTGTCTCAGAAATGCGAGGGGGTTCATAGCCATAAAACATTTTATGCATTGGAATTACTATGAAATGACAAATTTCGTAAAACACATTATTAGAATTTTCTTCCCATAGCACAGAGTGATACTCGTGAATGGTTTCGAGGCAGGTTATGTTCCAACTCCAATTCATTAGGGGAAATGGAGTCACAAAGTAGATTGTGTCCATAATGTACACCGACATGTAAAAGGCCACTGGCTGACCTTTAGATCTTGCAACTCTATAATTTGAAACTTCTTGGGCTAGGTTATCAGACAAAATCTTGCTCCAGTTAAAAGTGTATCCTTTTGATGCTTCTTCTAAAAAGGGCACCCATTCTGCAGGAAAATGGCAGGGATTATTTTTCCCGAAAAATCTACATAGCATAATGGCTACATAGAGCATGTACTCATTAAAATATGCTGTGGCATAAACTCCATGGGTATCGGCCCTAAATTTCAATGGACATCTCCACCATTATATGATTAAATCGAGATAAGTTCAGTCTGCCTCGGTACACTCCTTCCTCTGAAATTCAGCTAAAAACTCGGCATTATAAATGTGCTTAGGATTTGGTGAGAGTTTGTACATTACTTGTATATGCTCTAGCCTGAATGAGCTGACAATGACCGCTTGATCATTTAAAATGCTTCTTGTCAGGATATCAACCTTCTCCAAGGCCCAATTGATCATGTCATTGTATGCCATGAGTCGAGGGCGTGCTGCGATCTTATGAAGCTCAAATTCTGCTATATCTCGAAAGTGATTCTCAGAATCAGTAGGAGAATTTTTTGTTTCGTAATCTAGGAATTCATAGATTTGTATCCAATATTTAATTCAGTGAATGGCCTGTGGCGTAGTGTCGGATATGATATCTCCTTTTGGGTTACGCATCTCCTCTGTATCTTCACTCTTCTTTGGTGCTTTCTTTGGCACCATAGCTCAATGTTAGATGGAAAACCTGTCACAGAAAAGAAGTGTATGAGCCTGGCCAAACGCGAATTACCTTTGAAATACAGAACAAGCATAGGTTTTGGAACACAAACGTTTTAATTCGCCTTAAACTCGTTTTATGACAAAAACACTGATGCAGCTGACCTGTAATTAATTACATTAAATGAAAAAAATATTTCTAAGATACGCATAGCATTTATCAGTTATCTGTTTATTAATATGGTCGTATTTCGACAATCCTAGATTCAAAATTTGAAAAATTTCATTCAACAATACCGAAAATAAGAAAATATCGAAGCAATTTAATGACCGTTAATCATGTTTTTAAAACAGAGCTAGTCCGATTTTAAAAGATGATTATGGTTCGAGACTTCACGTTTCAGGGTTTCGAGGATCATGGATACATGAGGTATGTCATCGATAAACCCCGATTCCTGAAACTATGAAATCATGATGAAATTAAGTTAGGCCTTAACTTTTGAATTAGTAGATTAATTAATCAGTATTAAAGACTAACTTCCAAAATAGGGTTAATTCGGTCTAAACACATAGTATGAGTCGGGACTTCGTGTTTCAGGATTTTGGGGATCATGTTGACAAGAGGTATGTTATTTTCAAACACCGATTCCCAAAAGTGTGAAATCATGATAAGATTAAGTTAATCCTTAACTTCCATATTAGTGAA
The DNA here is from genome assembly GCA_009831015.1 of Picea engelmannii. NCBI lineage: Eukaryota > Viridiplantae > Streptophyta > Pinopsida > Pinales > Pinaceae > Picea > Picea engelmannii. The sequence continues at coordinate 196,498 of ML789129.1, read as the reverse complement.
TTAATTAATCAGGATTTAAACTACCTTTCATTCTTTCGGGAAATCGAGGATCGAGATTTCGTGATTCAATATGTATTAAAACATATGTTATCAGTAAATCCCAAATCCTGAAAACTTTTTAAAGTTAATCTTAACTCTTTTAGGTTTTAATCTTATCATGATTTAAAAAATAACTTTATAGAAAGCGCGTCGGGACTTTTATAACATTTTTTGTTTTTTTCCTTTTATTATTTAAAGAATAAATCTTGTCAGGATTTCGATACTAGTTTTTTGGAAATGATAGTGAGGGTTATGCTTTATGAAAAGACGAAACCCGAAAAAGGAAAATTTTAGTCTTTGAATGCACTCAAGGAAGTGAGGTATGAAAGAAAAAAAGTAGAAACTTGTTCTAACAAGCAAGAAAACCATCAATTATTCTACAACCAATCAAGCATTCAAGGAACACAAATAAAATGCAGAGAAGAATCCAAGAAATGATAGGGAGAAAGAGAAATCACTCAAACTGTCCTATCAAAAAAAAACTAGAAAAGGAAATTTCACATTTCTGAAAAAAGTTTCAAGCTCTAAGAAAGAAAATAGGTAGTGATAAGAATCAAAAACCATAAAAAACCAATCCAAAAAACTTCACAAACCAAACACAGACTCAGGGTAAAGATCTCTACAAAAAAGGCTGCAAAAGACTGAGCAAAAGAAGGAAAAAACTCTAAAAAAAGAGACTAGCAGTCCCCCAGAAGGGTGCATAGAGTGTTGAAAATCTCCCTAAGACACTATAGGGGAGTGTTGGCACTCTGGTATGGCCTACAGGGGGGCGTTGAGCCACCCATAAATTCAAAAAACAGTAAAAACAAAAAGAAAAACTCACCCAGAATGCACAAAAATTGGTGAAATTGCTAATGAAGGTAGGAGAAGGAAAATGGATGATGAAAAACCAGTAAAAGTGATCTAAAAGGTGGTAAAAGGGTAGGTACAAACCAAGGAAATAAAAATAGGAGTTCCTTCACCAGTGGAGTCTCCAATTTCTGTTACATTAAAATCCCCCTGCAGACAAGTGGATTTCCTCTTGGATACTAGACCCCTATAACCAAGATAGAAAGGTGCTGATGTGGACATTGAAATTCATTTTAATGAAGTTAAACTATTCAAGGAAGAAGAATAAATAAAGGTAAATACCTTTACCAATGTTTGTCCTTGCTCGATCCAGGCTGATCTTGATCTCCAAGTTCTTCAGAAGGTCCTGCAATACAATGAGCAGCAACAACGAAACATACTTCCTACTCTACCATGATTAGCTTCATAATAGATCTATAAAAAGAAACAAGTTCATGAAACATACACAAACTTAAAGGAAATAGGCCAAGAACATATTTATATTAATGAAAACAAAGCAAAGTGCTTACAACCATGATGTAGATGCAACAACTTCACCAAGCTCTCTTTGTCCAGACCCTTGCTCAAAAGTTCCACGATCAGAATGACTGTAACTTTCACTGATAAATATCCCTTATGAGATCATAATTTTGATGCCTCTAAACTACCATGTGCTTTTCACCATGAGAAGGCCTCATATAAGCTTGGAGAGACCCAACCACCTTAGATATTATTAGGATAGGTTGAGGATGTTTCTCCATCAGTTGTGGATCCTCCCTAAGATCCATCCTTAACCTCAGATTCAAATCCAACTAACTCCACAAATGAGGGGGATTTTTCCTTGATTTTCCTCAACAGTCAAAGATTCCCTCAAACAGCCCAACGCTCCCTCAGAATGGGAAACAGAGTGTTACAATGCTCCCCCAAAGAAGGGTAGGGAGCGTTGGCATTCCCTTGACAATGGGTAGGAGAGTGCTGCCCAAAATTTCCTTAAAAATTCCCAGCGCTCCCCTAGAAGGGTGCACAGAGTCCTGGAATGCTCCCCCAAAGAAGGGTAGGGGGTGTTGGCACTCCCTAATAGTGGGTAGGGGAGAGCTAGCCTTCAAAATTGATTTTTAAGTGGGTTTCTTCATGGAAAATGATTTGTACTCTTTATCAAATGATTTCTCTTCCTTAAACCAGTATTTTAAGGTACCTTAAGTGTCCCTGTGATGTCGTTAGAGACACAACATAGACGAGATGGCAGTATTATGTTTGAGACACTTGCGGCCAAAATGTGACACTTGTGACACTTGAAATGACGACAATAGGTCATCATTGAAGTGAGTGATTTTGATGTGTAACAACGAGGTGCTCCAAATCATTCGTTAATGTCTTTTCCCACTTGCCGATTTGTCCCCGATTCCTTTTCTTTGCTACTTTGTCTTCCTTGATATTCTCTTCCAACATATAGCTTTTCCTTTACTTCACTCCTTCTTTTTTGCTTCTTTAACCACTTCAACTGCTCCTTGGTTTATGTGCCTTCTGCGCAGTTCATACTTCACTTTTCTTCCTTAATCTTCACTTCCTTCCATAACCAAGGGCCAACATATGGTGAGAAAGGATAAGGGAATAAATATGGATTTAAAACACATTCTGATCAATGATTGAGGTCATTCGGCAAGGAGTATCCTGGCATATTTCATTGATCAAAGGAAATCAAACTAGTTATTAGACATGCATGGTTAAAACATAGGTAGGTAGAAGAATAAAAAGAAAAAATATGGAAAACACATGCTTCACTATCAACTTAGTATTGAATAATCCATAAGAAGAATATTCATACAAATAAATTCTTTCTGAAAATGAATACTAGATATTTGAATGAACTTTACTGAAACTGAGTAAGAACACTAATATTTTAATGTACAAGAAATCTGTAGTGCATTATTTCCATTCAAATAAGAGGAAGAATAAATAGTCATAAACAAAAAAATATATAGACTAATAAACTTGCTTCTCATATATATCCGATGTTGATATACAAAAAGGAAGACTACTCCCAGTCTAATATTTGAGAACACAGTCATTTGCCTCAATATCCCTCTCTTGGACCTCCTGATTCTTTTATTACATTTCCCAAAGATAAAATATATAAGAATTAAAATAATTTATCCTTGAAACTTTTTAGGAATAATATTTTATCATCAAATTCAAAAATAAAACAAATCTTTGATCAATCACGAGAAATTTTGAATGTTATAACTGATTCCTCAAAATCTGTTGAGTACTCTCAAATATGGATTTGATCCACTATTGATTGTTGAGTTCAAGGTCTTGAATGCTCAAATTTCCATGTGCTCTGCCATCTGTATTCTTGAAGGATCAAATGTTTCTTGAAATATGTTTGAAATCTGAGAATATTCTAATGCTTCCACATGCACATTCAATCCCTTTAAATATGGAATTGACTCAAAAAACACCATCCCTTTGAATCCGAAAATTGTTAACTGTTGATTTTCCTCCATCACATATGGTATTTTATTTATCAAAATTTTCTTTACCACTTGTGTTTACTATGTATGATCTTCCACCCTCCAAGTGTGTATATACCTTATCATGGCATGAAATATAAATTTCTCCCTGGCCACCAGAAGGAAGTTGCTATGAAAGAAGGAACTCACAAGCCTTACGAATGTTTGAACAATTTTGATAGGTGTTTCCATCTTCCACTAAACCCATAACACCAAACCATGTACCATATGTGAAGTAGACTCCCCATAAGCCATACCATGGAGTGTAATGCCTATGAATGTTTTCAATGTACTGATAGACCTTTGAAATGCATGTTTCTGTTTCTTTACGTTGGTGTTTTGGATACAATTTATTAAACACTGAAATATATTGAATTATTGCTGAAGTGCATTCCACATAAGAACAATCCATGAAAATATCTCCAAATGTCTCTACAGGATTTATTATCTCTAGCCAAGGATAGGATCTTATCAATTCATAAGTTGCAAAACCACCATTGTTATTCTACATGGAAAGCATAAAACTAACACTATCAAAAATCTGTTGCAAGGGAATTGGTTTCCCCACAATGACTTTATATAATGGAAACAATGATAACACAACCTTTAGACCTTCAGAAGAGCAATCTGAAATTGGCCAATCATGATCCCTGGTTGAGAAAGTTCAGGCACCCTTAGAAATATGACAACACTAGAAATTCAAATCACCTCGACAATACTCTTGAAACTATGACCTTTCTATATACATATGCACCTTCTTAAGCATTGGAACACAATCATAAAGGAGTTCAGACAATATAAGATATTAGGTAGAAAACATTGTTTCCCATAAGTGACTTCCATTGTATCCCTGCATCTTCATGCCATCTTATGCAACCCATAGATAGTCTACAATTCGTTGAAGATTCCTTTTAAATGCCTATGAGTTTGAATCTTCTACCTAACAACAAAGCATGTTAAATACTTTGTTAACATGTCCAATGCATAATTGTAGGCTCTACTAATTTATGAAGTGATTCCCATAGGATATGACATTGGAAAACAAACCATTCAACAATGACACCACATTCTTCCTGGATGGATTGGAAGAGAATAAGGGAGAATCCAAATTTCTGGGGGCAGTGGATTGTTTCCCGAGGAAGGTATTGCAATGGAACCACAATGATCCAAAGTCCATGCACACACTTAGTTTCTATACTCAATGATCACTTGGGTTTTCCCATCAAGCCTCAAACATTGGCAAGTTCCATTCTTTCTATCCTTGATGAACTTCAATCCCATCTTGCTAACCAACACTTAACAGTGATCGACCTCAAGAACCACATTGTTATAAATGAAGCCAATCTCCCTGCAGGTCTTGCAAATGATCTACTCATAGTCGACATCAACCTTGGTGGTGATTTCAACAAAATCCATGATGATGTTCATTTTAGTGTAAGTGTTTCATTCTACATTGTTGTTAGGGTTGTATTTATCAATATAAAGACTTAGTATATGTCATACATGATAATCGATGACACCCTCAAGCAACACTTGGGATCTTCCCTTGGATGGTTGCTTCATTATATTGTTGATCCCATGTGAGTTCATCTTCTCATCACCTTTCATTGTCACAGATTAGATAACCATAAAAAATCCTCCTATGTTTTCAATATTTCTCTCGTTGCAGACTTCACATGACCTATTAATGTAGCCCCCCTCCCCTTCGGGGTTCTGCGACCTCCCGGTCTCTGGATCGTTCCAAGTGTTGAGTCGGATTGACTCTATGGGCTCCTAAATGAACCCAAAAATTATACACAGGCCCCTTTTCCTCCTTTGGTGCAGGTCCTATGATACCCACACCTTTTGTTTGCACGTTCTAGTGCTTCTCATTTTTTGGGCACTAGCTCCTCTTCACTAGCCCCTTGTTGGCACAAGCCAGACCCAGGGTTTATCTCCAAGAGTGCACCAACAAGCCTTAACTACTGGCCCTTTCGACAACACCTGCGAAGCAGATGTAGTCTCACCTAAAGTAGCTATGGGGGGTTTGCAGGATAGGGTTGTCTACAACCAAGGGTATATCAAGTGGATCCAATACAAAATCAATACAATAATTATATATCATTTACCAGTTCATATATACTCCACAGAACTATCTATCAGATCTAACACAGTAATGCAATAATGGTTTACCAAATGAAAAAGAAAAGAGCATCAGTCACACACAACACAAAATATATGTGGTTCACCCTCTCTCTAGGGCTACGTCCATAGAACTGTGCTTTATAATATATTCAGATGAAGCATACAGTTCTCATTTGTGCTCTCAGCTAGCAGATATTATTTCTCCTTTTCTCTATCTCTCCCCTCCTTGCACACCCAACTGTAGGGTTGATCTTCACACCCAACTGAAGATATTACAATCCCATAAGGCTTTACACTCAACACTTCTCTCTCACACAATGATCCTCACTCGATCACACAATAACAAAGATAGCAACAACATCCATAACAACAACAACACCAACAACTCATCCCAGGTCCTTTAGACCTCTATTTATACATTAAAATAGTTATCAGACACCTTTAGGCTAAAACCTAATTGTCAAAACCCTAGGTGTCTAAAACCCTAGATCAACTTGACCCTCATTTTCAGGGCTTCGCTAGCTTATCTTTCCTTCCTTCTTGCGTGGTGCTCCAAAGCATCCAATAGTGGATTTTTTTTCTTGATGAGTTGTCCATGATCCATCTTCCTTGTTGATCTGTCATCCTCAATATCCTCATCCAACGACTTGCTTCCTTTTACTTCGCTTTTTCTTTTCTTCTCTTTTTCTCACTTCGATCCAATAACATTCACTGTGTCTTCCGCGCAGTTTGCATTTTATCTTTTCTTCCTTTATCTTTTCTTTCTTCCATAACCAAGGGCCAAAATTCCCCCAAAAATCACTTGTGAATCATCCCAAGGAACTTCTGATATGATCCCTCTACTTTGTTTCGTCTTCAGACTGCGCAGGGAAGCCTGTGCTTCCAACTCTATTCCTCCCTTCCTCCCTTGTTCAGACTGTCTTTTCTGTGTCTGGTACCTAGTTTCAACTGCACCTGGTACCTAGACCATTATCCTCTTGCTTTTACCGAGAGCTGCGAGGCAGGTGGTTGTCATAATACAACTTCAGTCAGCTCTTGTTCACCAAACCTTCCTTCCATTCTCCATTCAAAGTCTTCAACTACGCAACTCCTCCTTCTGTAACATAGGTGACCTCATATGGCCCGAGCTAATGCGTTCTAAACTTCCCAGGATGTTTTATGAACTTACTATCATATACCAGTACCAGATCACCTTGCTTAAGTATCTTCTTCTTGATGTGTTTGTCGTGGTAGGCCTTCTCTCTTTCTTTCTAGTCCTACTGATGAAATCCTACAACAAATCTATCTTCCTCCAGTTCGACCAACTATGCAAGCCTCTCTCGAATAGTGCTAGTGTTGTCCATATCTATAAATGCATCAATTCTTAAGATTGGTACCAAATATTCCATTGGGACAACGAATTCAAGACCATACACCAATTTAAAGGGGGTCTGCATTGTTAGTTTCTTCCAAGTGGTTCTATAGGCCCATAATACTGTTGGTACTCTTAAATCCTAGTCATCTCTATTGACACTGCAAATATTCGTTAGCGTTGTCTCCAAGATATTGTTGAATGCTTCAACTATCCCATTTGCTTGTGGATGGTAAGGGGTGCTCTTCTAATGATGAACTGTAAATTCCTCGATCAAGGCTTCAATTTTTTTATTAATGAAGTGTGTGCCTTGATCACTCATAAGGATCTTTGGGCATTCAAACCTGGTTATGATGTCATCAAATATGAAGCATGCAACTATAGTGGCACTAAAGTCCTTAACTGCTCTTACTTCAACCCATCTGGTCAAGTAATCTATCACAGTAATTATGTACCTTTCTCCTGTGCGTTTCCCTGGTGGGTTAATAGGTCCCACGAAGTCAATGGCCCATTTGTCAAATGATTTTATGGTCAACTATGGTGCTAATGGCATTTCATATCTTTTGGATGGTTTCCCAACTCTTTGGCATACATCGTAAGCCCTATAATAGTCCTTAGCGTCTCTGTGTAAGGTAGGCCACCAAAGGCTAGCTCGAAGAACCTTTTGCATAGTGTCTTTCCCTGCGTAGTGTCCTCCTGCAATGCCTTCATGAGCTTCAGTGAGGATTAATGGTCTTTCTACCTCCATAACACACCTTCTCAATATCTCATTAGCTCCCATCTTGTATAGTTCTCCTGCTATAAGAAAAAAGTCTTCAACTCACACTACTAGTTGTTTCTTCTGGGTGATTGTATATTCACTCGATTCCATTCCTGTTGACAGGAACTAGACTATCTATGTGAAGAGGTCATCAATCATTCTAATGGCTAACAACTATGCATCTGGCAGTGTGTCCTCCAAACTAGTCGGCTCTTCTCTGTGTTCCAACCTCGACAAGTGGTCAGGACCTTTGTTAATTTTTCCTAGCTTAACTACGATCTCAAAATCATATTCCTGGAATAGAAGAAGCCATATGCATATTCGTCCCCCCAACACTGGCTTGTTGACTAGGTATTTCAGCACGAAGTGATCAGTAAACATTCTAAAGTGTCCTCCCAACAAGTAGTGGTGAAACTTCAGCAGCTCATACACCATGGCTAACCCTTCTCTTTCAGTGGTGGTGTAGTTGATCTCTGTTGTTGATAGCTTCCTGCTAACAAAGGATAATGGGTGGTCGATGTCTCCCGTTTCTAGTTGTGATAACACAGCTCCTAATGCAATAGAATATGCATCGACATGCACATGAAACTCTTTACTCCAATCTGGGAAAACCAAAATATGCGCAGTAACCATTTTTTGTTTCAGTGTGTCGAAGCTCTGTTGGTATTCTTTTGTCCAGTGAAATTGACAATCTTTCTTCAAAAGCTTCTCCATGGGTGATTTAATCTGGGCATAGCCTTTAATGAAATTCCTGTAATATCTCGTGTGTCCCAGCACAGTGCGCAGTTGTTTGACTGAAGTAGAAGGGGGTAGATCAACTATGATGGAAATTTTGGATGGATCTACCAGCAATCCCTGCTTGCATACAATATGACCTAACAACACTCCAAATGGTGAAAAGAAAATGCACTTCTTCAGGTTTAAGGCAATCTGACATTGCCTGCACTTTTCCAACATTAGCCTTAAAAATTCGATATGATTTTTCAATAAACTAAAAACAGTCCAATCATCAAAGTATGCTTCTAGAAACTTATGTAGGAAATCGAATGCTTCGACTACCACCCTGGAAAATATGGCTGGGGAATTATTCAATCCAAGCGACATTATTGTATATTGGTAGGATCCCCATTTTGTGGAAAAGGTAGTCTTATGGCGATCTTCCTTAGAAATACGGATCTGATGGTATCCTGCAAATCCATCTGTAAAATAATATACTTCCTGACCTCCTACATTATCTAACACTTCGTCAGTGAATGGTGTAGGGAAGGGGTCATGCAAACATGCATCATTCAGCTTCCTGAGATCTATGCAGATCCTGATCTCTCCCGTCTTGTTGTCTTGTACCACCATAGGGCTAATCCATTCCGATTCTTCGACAAGTTCTATAATCCCTGCTTCCAGCATTCTGTCGATCTCAATATTCACTTTCTCTTTATATTTAGGGCTCAATCTGTAGGGTCTCTTCTTGACTGGTCTTGCATCTGGTTTCAAAGGGATCCTCATTTCTCCCATAGGCCCTTTACTTTCCTTCATATCAGTGAACTTGGTCAGAAACAAGTCCTGATATTCATGCAGTAAATCGATGATCTTGTCAATAGTGGTAGCATCCCAATAATCTCCAACATTTGCAAGCTTCGGTGTTTGCTCTGTTCCAATATTAACTTTCTTGATCTTGATCGGTTGTCCAATAAATGGTAGCTCAACTCCTGGTCCTTCCACATCTCTCTCTCCTTCTGTTTCTGCAATGTTCACCTTCCTAGGATCATCGTCTTCATCAGCATTGATGTTGTAACAACCTTGCAATTTTTGGAGAGGCACAGTCCATTCATCCTCTTCTTGCTCCAAAGGGATGCTAGGTGCCTCCTCAGATAATTTTTGTCTTACAGTTTGTAATGCTTGATCTACTGTAGGATATTGGATTTTGAATAAAAAGGTCGTGACAAAGTTTTGAGTCATACCTTCCAAATTTGCAGTGATGAGGTGCAACTCTACTTGAAGGTACCAGTTGATAGGGATAGTGTCCAGCGTGTTAATGAATTTGTGCACCCACTTCTCTTGAGGAAAATTTCTCTAGGCTTCCTCGCAACTTCGCACATGGTCCTTCAGGCAGCCTCAACCTGTGTACCGAATTTTGTAGCCTTCTACTTGTGCTGAGAACCTCACGGTTAGGAGGGTATGACATTGTACCCATTCTATAATGTTGTTTTTATGTGTCCCCCACCATCTTGATGGCGTGGCTTTCAAGGCTTCATCCATTGCCAACAAGCATTGTTGCATTGGTACACTTTGTTCAAAGTATGACAAGAAGGTTTCTAAAGGATTCAAATGATCAAAGGTGGGTAAGTTACTTACTATTGTGTCAATCCAATGTACTTCTCTAGTTAATCTAGCACACCTCCTTGTAGATACTTTGTACATTTTGTTCTGCCAGTTCTCCAGTGCTTCTTCTGAGTCTGATGAACATGCATTGTCACTTCGCCAGCTCAAATTTCCATCCACCATAGGATTAATGTAATCATGTTGTCTGGCTGTTAATTTGTATATGTTTTCTAGTGCGTATGCATGGTATTCTTTGGGCTCAGTGTATCACAGACCTTCATCGAGATATAGTGGTGCGATGACCCTAAGTCCATCTCCTTCAAACGTCATTTGTATTTTCTTTAAATCAACCATAGTGGAATTATTGAAGGCCCAATCAATTCCTAACAACGTAGGGTAAGAACAACTATCATCAACTATCTCAATCACCTTGAAGTCTGCAAACGTCCTCACTCCATCGATGTCCACAGGGACCTGTTCCAATCTTCTGAAGAGGATTATTGCCTGCTGATTAGCCATCCTAAGCCTGATAGGGGAATAGATCAACTTAGGTCTTCCCATCAGTGCCCAGGTTTGCTTTGTTATGACATTGAACTTCGACCCTAAGTTGAGGACCACATAGTCTATATCATATTTTCCAATCTGAGGATTTAGGTGTAGTTCCTTATTCTTCCTTCTCTTCTTGGATAGTTGATGTACTGATTTATTCAGTAAAGGATCTACCCTTCCTATCTCATACTATCTGACCAAATTTTTCATTTCTTGTATAGCTTTCTCGTATTTAATCAGCTCTATAAACGTATACAAGAAACTGACAAGTTTACTTACCTCTTTTCCATCTCCAGTTGAAGAATACTGATTGAATGCCAAAGGAATTCCACATTATCTTACTTCTGGTCATGTCATTGATGAAGAGCCTTGGTCTCCTTTGAATTCTCTTCTTTCCTCCTCGAACATTTTTTTTTCTTTCTTCACATCAAAAGTTTGTGTCTTCTCTGTAGCTTTCTTGATTCCTGATTCTTTTGTAGTTTTTCCTTGGATCATTCTATCTTCTCCTGTAACAACACCTCCTTGAGTGATAACAACAACTCTAGGGTCTTCTCTGTGAGGTTCTTCTTTGATCAATTTTATCTGTGGGTTCTGCTGAGGTCCCCATTTCTCTTGAAGTTTAACCAGCAATGTTGGACATTCCTCGATGACATGCTCGAAAGAGTTGCAATAGCTACAAGTGGTACAAGGGTTCTGAAAGTCCCTTTCCAAGTGTCTAGGTTGTGCACAGTTATAACAAATTATCTGTCCTCGACCTTGACCCATACCTCCTCCCCTTCCTCTTCCTCAGAATCCACCACGAGGGTTGAATTTTCCTCTCCCAAGGGAGTTATACTGCGTAGTGTTTCCTTCTTGCTGTACTTCACCTTGAGTATTGTATATATCCCTTGACCTTTCATGCATGAGATAATAATCCCTACAATCCCTATCATCATGTCCCATGGACTTACAGAATGTGAAATACAAATTTTTGTGTGTCTGAACATATTTTTGCATGTATTAGCACTCACTAGGGCGATGTTTGTTTCTACATACCTCGCACCAGGGTAGGGTAACTTGTTTCAAGGAGCTCAGAGCTCCAGAGGCCAAGTATTAATAGAATAGGGGACAATGTTCCTTGTCATGGCCTTTTGATCTGCACCTGACACACCATATGTCTTCTCTTTTATATTTTCCCTTGTCTTTATTCATATCTTCGACCTGCAGAGACAAACTAGTTAGTTGACTCAAGATTTGACTCATACCTGAGCTGGATTCTCCCATAGGGGTTGATTCTAGCTTCATGGCGATCTCCAGCACCTCAGCTTGCGAAGCAATCTTCTGTTGCTCCCCTTCTCCCGTGTGACTCTGGGTTGTGACCTTGTGCTAATGAACTATTGCAGGCATGGGAAAGAGTCGTATTAGACCAACCCACTTTTTTCCCCACAATCCTCCTCGAGATGCCACATATCTCCCTTCCAAAACCGTGGTTGAAATTGTGGCTCGCTCAAGGATTATTATCATCCGAGCATGTCCTGGCCCCACAATCCTTCTCGATCATTGATCTCATGATCCTTTAGTGATAGAGTCCAAATCAACGCTTCAAATCTACGCCCTTTCCATTATGGATCAGATTTGTTTCTCCTAGATCAACGACTGTGATATCTTTCATAAATCCAGACTTTAGGTGTTTGAAATCTCAAACCCAACTTCTTTCGTATGTCAATCTCCTAGAGTTAACAATATACAAACACCTATCCTATAAATCAATGGCCCTATTCCACCCTCGAATGTTTGACCTTTTCAACCCATATCAACGGTTCTACGACTCCTTCCTTAATCAACGACCAAGATTTCCTCTAGGTCCTCGGACCTTTTCTCCTCCTCTTTCTTCCGTAGTTCTATATTTGACACCGAGTGTCCTTCTTCGCATCGACAACTCTCATCATTTCCACTTTCTGGCCTTCGACAATTTCAAGTCTCAACAACCACAAGTCTCCGAAGTGAATCCTTCTGGAGTCCATGATCTTTTTCCACGTGCCCCTTTTGGATATGACAGTCTAGATTCTCTTCGGGCCCCCGATGCTTTGACACTTTGGCTTGAAGGCTTCGTCTCTTCGGCGCAAAGGTTTCTACTATTTCAATTCTCAAATTGAAACTTCAGCGTAACTTTCCTCAAAGCTCGCAATCTGGTGACAAGTGCCCCCTCACAGATTGACAGCTCTCGGATCTTTGGCTCTTTAAGCTTCGGCTATTTCAACTCTTCAACCTCTGCCTCCTTCTAGATATCCCAGGCCATTGATAGATATCCCTTATAGATCCAACGGTCTAGATTCTCCTTTTGCAAATTAGGATTTCGTGAACTTGCGACATCCAAGTCACAACTTCCTTCACATCCCCAACTTCCAAAATTATGATATTTTAGAGTGCCAAAATCTGATGGCTCATGCTCCTCTAGATCTAATAGCTCACATCAAGTCGTGATTTCAGGTTTCGCGAGTTCTAGTGACTCCTCCCTTTGGCTCCTTTGATGTGTGAGTCAACAAAATGTTGATCAATTGCCACACGTCCCTTCCGATGGATGATTCTGATGAATTCAGGACTTTGCGACTTCACAAAGTCTTCTCTCTTGTGCAACTCCAAAGGGTTAAACCTCATGCACTTTCCTCTAGATCCAATGCCTATTGGTCCATGCACCCAGAGCTGGCAATTGAGATGTGGTTCTCCTACGCATGTTCCTCCTCTACCTAGACGTATATCTAACGGTCTAGCTTCTTATCCACAACCCATCATATGGTTGTTGTTTCTCCTCTTCCTGAGCTTCCACCTTCTCCTGACTTAGAAGATTTTGTCAATGTTTGAAAGGTCTCAGCCTTTGAACTTCTTCCCATGGACCCAACTCTTGGACTCGCTTCACTCTTGTAGAATTATCCCTCCTTTGAGATTCCGGACTTAGAATAAGTCCAACTCTTTCACAACTTCTGCATTATCCCTTCTAAGCTTGACCTCCTCGAAGGTTTTGATCCCCCATACACACCTTACGTTCTCGGGATTTCTTCAAAATCTGATCCGAAGGATTTATTGAACAAGAAATACTTCTCGCCCTCCTGGCATCCTTCTGCTCAATGCACTCCTTGCAGAGCTTCTCCTCATAGAGTATCCAATAACTCTATTTCTCTTGAACTCGACACAGATTTATTCTGTGCACACTTGCACTGACTCAGTGCCCGCTTGGCAGAGCTTCTATAGAGTTCTCAGTAACTCTATTTTCTCTATTCTTCTTTCACACAGTCCCCCCTCGGTATTCAATAACCTTGAGGTTCCTCTTGAGCTTGTGATCACTCTGGTGTGCTCTCCTGGCACATTCTTTTTAGACTCCGCAGAGTTCAGATGAACACTCCTTACGCTGGCTATAGAACCTCCGATGTTCTATTGTGCACTCCTTGCACAGCCTAAAGAATCCAGAATGATATTACAAGACTCAATGAAGATAAATGAAATATATCTTCCTACTGTAAATAAAGCTTATCATATATCTACAACATTTATTCATGAAACACATAAACACTCAATATGCAGGAAAAATGGCTTTTCTATTATCTCTCTGTGTCTATACAGATGTTTACAAAAATGGACTATAACAAAGTCCCAGTTCTCTCAAGATCTCTCTCTCAGAACTATTTTACCTCCTAAGGCCTCTCCATCCAAACCTCTCTATCTTTCTCTGTCTATCTGCCTTATAAGATCTCCTTAAAAAAGAGGGGATTTGTGAGCTCGTCCTTTGTCACCTAACCTCATCTATTACATTTAAGTTTTCATAAATGTTTACCTAGACCTGACCATGATCTGGGCATGCTACAAACAACCTTTTAAATGAAATCCAACCACTACCTGTACAAAGGCATGGCTCAACATTTACAACCTTACAACACAAAAATCCGTATAGGATTATTTCAAAATTAAAAAAAATGGGAGATTTAATGCCTCTCCCTTTCTCCATTGTGTGTTTGTGTGCTAGTGTGCTGGCACGTTTGCTGAGGTGGATCGATGCTCCTGCATCATACTCCCCTTCTAGTAAAAACATGAGCTCCTTCTCATGAGATCCTCTTCTCCAGTGTTGAAATCCTCCTAGATCCCAAATTCTCTTCTGGAGTTGTCCTCTTGCTCCTCTCCAACTATGTTGTTGCTACTGCTTCTTTTTCCTCTTTTGTTTCTTCCCTGCTACTATGGCAGTCTCTCCTCTGCTGGACACTTCTACAGACCTCAACATCAGCTTCCTAATCTCTTCTATTACTCTGTCCAGTTGCTCCAGTGTCTAGCTCTTCTTATGGAGTCTTATTGGCTGCACTTATTTCTTCTTATCAGTGGGAAGATCTACTCAATCTCCCATGATGTCTTTATCTCCCCTTGTGGCATTGATTTTCCACTATGCTGAAGATCATGGATGATTTTAGGGGCTAAATTTCTCTCATGGACTAATTTTCCAGGGTTTTTCCAAAAAAAAGATTCGCTATTTTAAAAATGATTCGCCCAAATTCTATAGGATAAAATTATTTTACCTTAAAAATCACCAAAATTTTATAAAAACTATATAAAATCCTTATAAATTTGAATATTTTTACAAAAATATCGCCAAACATTTATATTTGGCATATGAAGGATAAGTAAGATTCACCAAGGTTTCTACATTTTAAAATAAATTCCCATCCTTAAAATCATCCCTGCTGAAGATTCCAGTCCTGCAGTCTCATCACTAAATTGCTTATTGACTTCTTCTTGTGTTGGCATGTTACCAACTTCTTCCAACCATTTCTCTAGCTGGTATGCTTCTCGATATGTCTCCAACTTATTTGGATGTGCCTACTTCTCTCCAGGGATTCTAATTCCTCATACATCTCAACAAAGTTTATGTTGTCTACTTCCTCTTCTGTTGTAGTCCCCAGTGCTGCAGTCATTTCCTGTTCAGCTTCCTCGATGAAAATTTTGAGCCATTCTTCTTAATGCTCTTCTCCTGAAATTTGCGTGACTGTCTTCTGGAAGCCATCTGCTAGTTCTGGATTGTCCAACCAATCCTCCAACATCCTCAATTCTATCTCCCATTGAGTGAGCCTCTCAACTGTGTGA
This sequence comes from Picea engelmannii, assembly GCA_009831015.1. Lineage (NCBI taxonomy): Eukaryota > Viridiplantae > Streptophyta > Pinopsida > Pinales > Pinaceae > Picea > Picea engelmannii. The sequence continues at coordinate 180,912 of ML789129.1, read as the reverse complement.
TCCTCTTCTTCTTCTCCTTGGGTAGATTCTGATACCTATTCCTTCATCATGATAGTCACCGCTGGTTTTCCTTCCTCTGTTGTTGCACTTTCATCATGTGCACTAGCCTTCATTTGGTTGTTTGGTAGGAATTCTTTGATCCCTCCAATGATCAAAATACTCTTCTGATCCTCCTCTTTGATGGTGGAAGTTTCTAACTTCTCATCATATTCATTCACGTGGTCTGCAAATCCAGATGAATTTTCATGTATCAATGCTCCTTGGTGACATGAACTCACTTCTGAGCTCTCAAGACTTTCAGACAGTCTCATTTCTTTCACTCTGCCCACATGACAATTTTGGAATTTTCTGTTGCCCACCTAGCAGTCTATGAGATCAACCGATCCCATCTCATTGACCACTTGGCAATCTGAAATTTCATCACTCATCCTATGGAAGTATACGAGACCTCCACCTGGTATCTTTCTATTGCCCACCTGGAAACTCAAAAGTCTATTTCCACCCATCTGGCAGTTTATGAGATCTTCATCTGATCTCCTCTCCCCCTCGTCAACTGAGATTTCTCCCAGTCTCTGGTTCAAAAATGTGAAACAGTTCCTCCTCTGTGTCACTGAGGTTTTCAATATGCCTTAGCCACCTTCTCATTAGCCTTTGCTGTCCTCTAGCCAACAATCTCTTAATTGGCCACTTCACCCTCTTCTTCATGGTCCATTCATACACCCAATGCGCTTTCGCATTCTGATGCATTTTAAATGAAATATTATCCATTTTAGATCTTATCTCATTGAAATCCAGATCCATATCTAGATTGTTCTTCTTTTGTTGGTCTCCTCTCTGACCATACTCATGGCCTTTAGTAGCCATTTCCACCTTTTACTTGCCTTCCTGGAAAGTCTGTTGTTCACTCTACAACTGAGAGCATTCCCAGCTTCCCCTATAGCTCACCTGGCTATCTATCGACTGCTGCACACCTTACAACAATCACCACAGAGAATCAACACCTTGTCTTCCTTCACCTGTTGTATATAGATGAAATTATAATACCACTTGATGTTACCATAATTTATCCTTCAATCCTTTTTGCCTGGAATATAATGAAGAAATTCTGCTCTGATACCACATGATGCAAGCCCCCTCCCCTTCAGGGTTTTGTGACCTCCTAGTCTCTGGATCGTTCCAAATGTCGAGTTGTATTGACTCTGTGGGCTCCTGAATGAACCCAGAAATTATACACAGGCCCCTTTTCTTCCTTTGACGCAGGTCCTGTGATACCCACACCTTCTGTCTGTGCATTCTAGAACTTCTCAATTTTTGGGCACTAGCTCCTCTTCACTAGCCCCTTCTCCCATGTGACTCTAGGCCCTGACCTTGTGCTAATGCACTATTGTGGGCACGGGAAAGAGTGGTATTAGAACAACCCACTTTTCGCCCCACAATCCTCCTTCAACTGCCACGTATCTCCCTTCCAAAATCGTGGTTGAAATTGCAGCCTGCTCAAGGATTATTATCATCCGAGCATGTCATGGCCCTGCAATATTTCTCTATCGTCGATATCATGATACTTTGGCAATAGAATCCAAATAAATGCTTCAAATATGTGCCCTTTCCATCTATGGATCAGATTTGTTCCTCCTAGATCAACAACTGTGATCTCTTTCGCAACTCCGGATTTTGAGTGTTTGAAATCTCAAACCCAACTCCTCCTGTATGTCAATATCTCATAGTTAACAATATACGGACACCTATCCTGTAGATCAACATCCCTGTTCCACCCTCAAATGTTTGACCTTTTCAACCCAGATCAACGGTTCTACGAATCCTTCCTTGATCCACGACCAATATTTCCTCCGGGTCCTCATACCTTTTTTCCTCCACTTTCTTTCAGATTTCTAGATCTGACACCACATGTCCTTCTTCACATTGATGTTTCTCATCATTTCCACTTTTCGGCCTTCAGCGATTTCGAGTCTCAACAACTACAAGTCTCAAGAGTGAATCCTTCCAGATTCCATGATCTTTCACCATGTGCCCCTTTTGGATCTGACGGTCCAGAATCTCTTCGAGCCCCCAATGCTTTAGCTCTTCAGCATGAAGGCTTCGACCATTTCAATTTTCAAACTGAAACTCTATCGTAACTTTCCTCGGAGTTCACGATATGGTGACAAGTGTCCCCTCACAGATGGACGACTCTTGGCTCTTCGGCTCTTCGAGCTTTGGTTGTTTCAACTCTTTAACCTTTGCCTCCTTCTGGATATCCTGGCCCATTGACATGTATCCCTTCTAGATCCGACGATCCAGATTCTTCTTTCACGAATTAGGATTTTGTGAACTTGCAACGTCCAAGTCACAACTTCCTTCACATCTCTGAATTCTGAAATTTCGATATTTTTGAGCACCCAAATCTGACAACTCACTCTCCTCTGGATCTAACAGCTCAGATCAAGTCACATTTTCAGGTTTCGCAAGTTCTTGTGACTCCACCCTTTGGCTCCGTTGATGTATGAGTCAGTGAAATGATGATCTCTCACCATGTGTCCCTTCCGATGGACAGTTATGATGATGTCGAGACTTCACGACTTCGCAAAGTCTTCTCTCCTGTGCAAATCCAAAGGGTTAAACCTCATGCACTTTCCTCTGGATCCAATGGTTGTTGGTCCATCTGCCCAGAGCTGACGAATAAGATCTAGTTCTCCTGTGCATGTTCCTCCTCTGCCTGGACGTAGATATAACAGTCCAACTTCTTCTCCACAATCGATCAAATGCTTGATGTTGCTCCTCTTCCTGATCTTCCACCTTCTCTCGACTTAGAAGATTTTGTCAATGTTTGAAAGGTCTCAACCTTTGAACTTCTTCCTGCAAACCCAACTCTTGGACTCACTTCGCTCTTGTAGCATTATCCCTCCTTTGAGATTTCAGACTTAGAATGAGTCTGACTCTTTCACAACTTCTGCGTTATCCCTTCTGATATTGACCTCCTCGAAGGTTTCAATCCCCAATGCACACCTTGTGTTCTCAGGATTTCATCAAACTCAAATCTGAAGAATTTCTTGAACAAGAAATACTTCTTGACCTCCTGGCGTCCTTCTGCTCAATGCACTCCTTGCAGATCTTCTCCTCACAGAGTATCCAGTAACTCTGTTTCTCCTTAACTCGACATAGAGTTCTTCTGTTCACACTTTCACCGGCTCAATGCTTGCTTGGAAGAGCTTCGACAAAGTTCTCAGTAACTCTATTTTCTCTGTGATTCTTTCGCACAGTCCCCCTCTAAGGTATTAAGTAACCTTGAGGTTCCTCTTGATATTGTGATTGCTCTGGTGTGCTCTCCTGGCACATTCTTTTCTCACTCCACAGAGTTCAGATGTGCAATCCTTGTGTTGGATACATAACCTTCAATGTTCTGTTGTGCACTCCTTGCACATCCTAAAGAATACATAATGATAATATGAGACACAATGAAGATAAATGAAATATATCTTCCTACTGTAAATAAATCTTATCATATATCTACAACATTCATTCATGAAACACATAAACACTCAATATGCAGGAAAAACTTATTTTCTATTATCTTTGTGTGTCTATACAGATGTTTACAAAACTGGACTATAACAAAGTCCCAGTTCTCTCAATCTCTCTCTCTCAGAACTATTCTACCTCCTACGACCTCTCCATCCAGACCTCACTATATTTCTCTGTCTATCTTCCTTACAATATATCCTTACAAAAGAGGGTCTCTGCGAGCTCGTCCTCTCTCACCTAACCTCATCTATTACATTGAAGTTTTCATAAATGTTTACCCAGACCTGACCATGATCTGGGCCCGCTACAAGAAACCTTTTAAATGAAATCCAACCACAACCTATACAAAGGCATGGCTCGACATTTACAACCTTACAACACAAAAATCCGTATAGGATTATTTCAAAATTTAAAAAAAAATGGGAGGTTTAATGCCTCTCCCTTTCTCCATTGCGTGTTTTTGTGCTGGCGTGCTGGCATATTTGCTGAGGTGGAACAATGCTCTTGCATCACCTATCATGTGAGCACTAACACTTGGAATTATTCCTCTGTGATGATGGACATTTAGGTGATTTATTTTTCATGCAGTGGAGATATCCCACATTGCGAGGTGTTGGCGCAAGTCATTTTGGGGAAATGCACAGTAAATTATGGAGACAGTTAGAAAATGGACCAAAAAAGGAGCGTGCACCAGAAAATGTGGTGAACCGAGCTGGTTCACCAGGTAAATACCCAATGTAGGTAGGAAAACAAGTTATAATCCATAAAGGATAATATATTAAATAATAATGTATATGAATATGAGATGATATTACAATGAGAAATAAGGGCCTTATATACCCACATAGGGTTCCCTTTCATGAAGAGACACATCCTTTCATTAGGATGTCATAACTCTTCATTATTATTTATTATTTATTATTTATTTGTATTTGTTATTTATTATTATTATTGCATATTTATTTATTTCACAATGCCTTCCCCTTAAACATGTTTTGTCCTCAAAGCATAAATATTGAAGGCTTCCCCTTAAATTTTGTTCTGACTTGCATTGTCTTCTCAATATATTTTGTACTTGTAGTTGCGATACTCGAAGAAACATGATTATATAACATTTGAATTCCTAAGATGACGTGTTTCATCTTTTCAGGAGTGACCCATCCCAAATCTACCTTCATTGGATCTTCTTGATTATCGATTGTCCTGACAAGGCTTCTCATTTCAGGCTTCCATACAAGTTTTCAATTTTGTCTTTGTTCCTTTACAATGTTGTAGTTTAGTTATCGGTAAAAATAACATTGTCCATATTCCTCTTGACTTTGTTGTTGGTCGTAATGAATCTTGTGATTCAGATGACGATAAGGCACCCAAATCGCTTTTAAATCTTGTTTGTTGGATCTCTCTTCAACTCTTGATACTATTGGTAATTCAACTAGATCGATGTTTATTCCCTTGTCTGAGGTTTGTATTTTTTTAACTAGAGGATTCTTGATTTCAATAGGTTCAAGTATTGTTTCTTCATCGGTCATTTCTTCTTTATTGTAAAATTGTTCTAACCTTTCCTTTTGTAATTTCTTCTCGTTCTTCAACGTCTTGATTTTTGTGACCAAACTTTGATTATGGTTCTTTAGACGACAATTTTTTGTGTCTTTATCTATGATAATTTTTTCACACTCTTTTTGGATCTCAATTATTGACTATTGTTTGTCTAACAATAGTATTTTAGAGATCTGATCAAGATCTTTTGGCATAGATATTGAATCTGACTTCACTGAGACGTCATGTAATTTTATTTTTTTCTTCTTGTAGGAAAACATAAAAAACTTTTTCTCAAGGTTTAATATTAAGCTACCCAATGTCTCTAACCAAGTCGAGCCGAGGATTATATCAACCTATTTTTCATATATAGTTGTAACCTCAAAATTTGATACAATTTTATAATGTTTGAGTGTCAACGGTAAGTCCTTGATGTCATATTTATTGTGAAAAAAAAATCTTTTGTTTTGATTACATTTGTCTTTGGAATTATTAATTGATTCACCAAATCCATACTTATGTGATTTTTCTTCTTATCTGGGAAAATGTGGATGCTAACTTCTTTTTCCTGAATATTTCCTCTAAATGTTAATAATCCGATGCATCTACTTAGATGATTTTTTCCAGAAAACATTCCTTCCTTAAAATCCACTTTCTAATTTGAATTGACCTTATAATTATTATAATATCCCTTTAATAATATAAGACTTAAGCTTATTGACTTAATATATATATTCCTCTAATGTTCATTTTATATTCTTTTAAGAAAATAATCCTTGATAATTCTTCTTTTTGTATATATAGAGTTTAAAAACTTTGAATATTTTCTTTATACTTTGCCAAAATTAATTTTATATTCACTTAATCTCTTCTTCTTCTTTTTTTCCTTGGTAATCAATGAAAAATAATTTAATATTACCTTCACATTTTCCAAAAGAACTCTTTAAGTTATACTCCTTCCTTATATATATTTTCACTCCAATTTTTATAATCCTTTTTATACTTTATAAAAAGTACCTTATAAATCCCTTTTATACTCTTGACTATTTGTTAGCAACCTTTAGGGCTCAACAAACATGACCCTAAGTTTTGTGAAATAATTCTTTAGAGGAAAATACACACACACATATAGAATATATATGGTATGGAGTACCATTTTTCCAAAACCATGGGATGGTAAATCTCCAAAGGTAAAATAAAATATTCACTTTTCATGTTCTTTGAAACATTTTCTTTAAAAAAAAAAATTCTCACTTTTTAATTGACAATTAACTTAACTAATGCCAAATATGGAATATTTCTTTCAAACTTCTTGGTGTGCACTTATACTTCTTCGTGTGCCCCTTAAGAAAAACATTTTTTTTTTCTCCTTTTATTTTTTTTTATTTTGTGCATAATGACTTTTTTACTTTCGTTGAAATGTGTAGAATATTTGATTTATAAATGTCCCATGGAAAATATGAGGTCAAAGACTTGATTTTAGAGAAACTCTATTTGTGGCCAAAATTTGGATCGAGACGAAGCTTTGATACCACTGTGGTGAACCAAGCCGATTCACTAGGTAAATACCCAATGTAGGTAGGACAACAGGTTATAATCCATAAAGGATAATATATTAAATAATAATGTATATGAATATGAGATGAGATTATAATGAGAAATAAAGGCCTTATATACCCACATAGGGTGCCCTTTCATGAAGAGATGCGTCCTTTCATTAGGATGTCATAACTCTTCATTATTAATTATTATTCATTAGTTATTTGTATTTGTTATTTATTATTATTATTATATATTTATTTATGTTATATATTATTATTATATATGATACATGTTAAGGTAGAAATAATTGATGGCATTCCCACAACAACCTCCCTTCCACGATTGCAGACATCTAGGTCTTGTAGTCACCCATAAGCCATCTCAGGTGAGACTTAATTATGCACTTTGTGCGCAATGTTGCCTTTTGGTCCCTAGAAGGGCCAATGGTTATCATGGTTTTGTTGGAAACCTAAAGTAGAACCCAAGTCATCCAAAAAAAATCCAACAAATGGTTCTGTTTCCAGCTAGAACCCAGAAGAACATACTGTAAGGGACTTGTTGAGAGGACAGTGAAGATAATGTAGTAGTAGAAAAGGATGTTTAGACCATGGAATCCAACTAATCAGGATATTGAAATATGGTTGACAACAAAAGAGCTCGATTTTGCGTAGAAAGACAATATAAACTCTAAGTATACACCACACCAATATTTGGAAAGGTATGTATTTATTGATCTTCATAAGGCATTTTTATGTTATTTTCCATAGTTGTTGTAGGAGTGGATACTGAGATTGAAGGCTAATCACATAGCTAATAAGATAATACTAGTAGAATGGACTACTGAGAATATTGTACGTCTATAAAGAGTCAATAATAAATTAACGCACATAGTCAATTTTTGGCTAGATAACATCATTGCAGGATTCATTACCGAGTTTGCAGTCGATACTGCAAAATCATATATTGCTACAGAGCAAGAGTTTTTGAAGGGTCCAAGAGGAAGGTATATTAAGTCACTTTATACGCCGATCAAGATTTTGCTACATGATAAAGGCGTGATGAAAATGGATTCCGAAAGATAAATAACTCTGCATGCATGGGGGGACTTAGGGAAGCACTAAGGATGATTTGAGATATGGAGAGGGATCTAGATAGAGGTAAGAATAAGGAATCAATTGACCCCATTATGATGGACGAAGAACATATCAGGGATATAATGGATAAAGTAGGAATGACGCGCAACATAATAACCTACCAATATAATATTAATAGTAAAAAGAGGGAAGTAGCCGAGCAGGAAGGCTTGGAAAGTGATGAAGAAGAGGTAGAGGATCTGTATGATATGGGGAATATTGAGGAAATATTGTGTGCCACATATTATAGAAAAACCATGGGTCAAGTGTCCGACGCAAAATAAGGCTCTCCATTCCAAATAAAAAATAGTGTGCAACCCGCAACCCCATGTGCGACTAAGACATCATAAAAGAAAGAACCGTTGAGACAACCAACAATTAGTAGAAGAAGGATTTTAGTAGGTCGAGGGACCAATGGAAATTCAAGTGGAAGTACAGATTCAACTAGTATTAGTAAGTTATATACACAACATGGAGGAGGTAGTACAACAAATTTTACAATGGGGGGATAAAATCCAACCATTCGGTTACCAGAGTTTCATGGAGAAGGGTCGGAGGACCCAGAGAAACATTTATTTATTTGTGAAAATATTTGGGTAGCTAAACATATCACAGATGAGGAAAAAAAAGAAGCACAACTTGCAATTACATTTATAGATCGCACACTGGACTGGTATATGAGCCTCACAGTAAACAATCCACAAGGATCACCTACAACCATCGTAGATGTAAAGAAGGCACTAATCAATGAATTCTAGTGACCAAGTTTAGAATATCAGTATATGAATGAGATGATATAAATCAAATAGAATCCAGAAGAGTCAGTTTTGGAGATCGAACAAAATTTCAAGTGATTGAAAGGTAAGCTGAAATACCCCATCACAGATATGCAACATAGGGATCTATTCATTAATTCATTATTGCCACATTTTAAATATCCATTGAGGAAACATAAGTTCCAAACTCATGCCGAGGCTATGAAATCATCCTTACAATTGGAAGAGAATCAATATAAACATACAGATCCAGTTGTAGAAGAGTTGAGAGTGGATCTCAAGAATATGACATTTCAGTTGAATCAGAACAAAGACAAGGAAAAGAGGGAATATTTCTGGCGTGCCTTATGCAAAACATAGGGACATCACAAGAATGAGTGCCCAACATTTGAACAATACTTGGGAGAAGGAATGCCAAATACATTACCCACATGAGGACCATGGTGTGAAATATGTAAAACACATGGACATGATCCCTATCATTGTCCCATGATGTAAAAGTGCCAAACAATGATTAAGAGTACATTATTCAATTTTTGTAAGTTTGTAGGACATGAGGACAAGGATTGTCGAACTTTGGAAATGATGAAGGAAATGACCTTAGATGCTTATAGGATACAGGTTGAACTAATGACAGGTCCACCTGCGCAGCAATATAATAATGCACAACAGTTTACAACACCATCGTAGTATAATAATGCACAACATTATAATCAAGTACCATAATATAATACACCGCATACAAACAATAAAGTTAACATAGGAGGATTCAGAGGAGGAGGCTGTGAAGGAAGAGGATTTGGAAGAGGTAGAGCACTAGTAACCTGTCACAATTTTCAGCAACTTGGACATTATGCAACAGATTTTATACTACCACCAATGACATGCATGTACTTTCATGCACCAAATTGTGATACAAAATATTGTCCTACACTTCTGACAAGGATACAAGAAAAAATGAATCAGAATAATTAGAATAATCAGAATGTTCAATGGATTTCCAAATAAAATAGAGATGATGGGAAGAAGATTAATATAGTTACTTGAGGTGGAACCAAAAAAAGAGAAGATGTAGCAAATCAGAATCAAAACCAACTCCAGCGGGTCAAAAAGAATACCACACCTAAAAAACATTTTGATGTGCGCAAGGAAAATGAAACATTTAAGAAGGCTATACAAGAGATTTTGCAGGAGAATATTGCTTCTACTTCAGGTACAAATCCAAGAGGTGATGTACCTGTATATGATATTCCTCATCTATTTCATCAAACCAACAAAGATCAATATTCAAAACAAGTAATTAATATAATAAACTTTATGGTGTCTTTATTGAATTTATTGAATAATACAACATCTCTACAAGTATTACAAAGTCTATTAGAAAAGTGCAATTCTGGAGAAGAGACAAAACTAGAACAACAGATAGTCAATCAGGTTCGTAGAAAGACAAGAACAAATAGGGAGTTCAGGTTGAATGTGAATATTGGAGACTTTAACATGGGTGACATCATATTAGATTTGGGGTCTGAGGTAAATGTTATGCCTAAGAAAACTTGGGAAGCCATGGGGGAACCTACATTGGTTTATTCACCTATTCAGTTGAAACTAGCAAATCAACATAGAGTGATACCAATTGCTTGATTAAAAGACATATCAACGGATTTATATGGTGTGCGCACTATAGAATATTTTGAGGTGATTGATATAATGGATAATACTACACCTTATCCAACATTGTTGGGATTGGATTGGTCATTTAAGAATAAATCTATCATCAAATTGAAGACCCAGAAAATGATTTTTGAATCAGGATAATATAGAGTTATATCACCATTAGATCCTTCAGAAGGTGGAAGATATGTTGAACCAACGAAAAACAATTTTAAAACAGAGGAGATAAAGCAGTTTTATAGAACTATTGTGCACGAGGAAGATTACATTAAACCAGCAACAAATGTAATGCTTAGCTGGAGAAGCATCGGTTATTATACTTCATATTCAGATATAGGACTAGAGAATTGGAAAAAATGATTACATGAGATATCTACCAGAAGATGTGCAAGAATGACGTGCGCACTAAGATGGATTGGCTCAGAGGTAAGATAACCTATAACTTTTTATGGTCAAAATGATTTGGAAGAATTCTTAAGAAAGTTTGAGTTAGAAGTATTGGGTAGTCAAAGGTTATTATTTGTATATATTGCATTGAAAGAAACACTTTCATGTTGGTGGGGTACTCACAAAGAGAAGATCCATGAATAGTATCAATGCAAAAGATTACTGTGCATTAGATTTGATGCAGAATATGAGAATAAATACCTGGAGAAATATGATGGAATAGGACAACCTAGAGAACATATAGACAAATGCATAATTCAATGGAGATTGGTACCACCAGAGGAATGTCCACATCACTTCATTCATACATTAGAAGGCATCCCAAGAAATCGGTATACAGAATTGGAACTCCGCAGAGGAACTGTAAATTCAGAAGATTTGTAGAAGAACTTTGTCATTATGTTTACATTTGAAAATAGAATCAAATGATAGATACAACACTGAAGTTGGTGAAAGAGAAGATATTTGATGAACTCGAAGTTGAAATTGTAAAAACTTATCAGAATCAAAATCAATAGACACTCAGACAATTTCTACATTGTTACCATGTCGTAGAAGATGACCCAGTAGGAGGAAACACATGTGATACTTTGATAACATAAGTTGAAGGGAAAAGAGAAGTATAATACCAAAGTTGGATTCAAAAGAATTTTATGCACCATTGAAGATAAAGAAAGTCAATATTGGAATAGAGGGGAATCCAAAAATTGCAAGTGTTGGTGACTATTGGGATAGCCAGACAGTGGAAAGAATAACATAGTTATTGCGCGAGTATAGTGATCTATTTCCAACAACATTTTTAGAGATTAAAGGGGTAGTAGGATAACTTGGAGAAATGAATATTCCTCTACAACAAGATGCCAGACCAATAAGACAAAGACTTTATAAGATGAATCCAATATATAAACATAAAGTTAAGGAAAAGATTGATAAAATGTTAGAGGCTGGTATAATAGAACATCTTGAATAATCTAAGTGGATTAGACTTATGGTAGTTCCGAATAATAAGAAAGTATTGGACACACTGACCACATTGAGAGGGGTGGGGGGTGAATCAGTGTAGGGCTCTTTTTCAAACTTCCCTTCACAAAACTTATTAGCTAGCAATCACCAATTACTCAACACTCATTATTGTCATTTATAATTAGTTGTATGTGAACATATATCAACAACATATATCATCAATAAGTCATCACCACAAGGAACACAAAGAATACAAGATGTATGTACAATTTTCTTTTTATTACAGACTACAATCCTTAGGTTATCAATAACAACTGAATAGATTTACAACTCCACAAGAGAACTAGATCTACAATGGAAGACTCAACTTACACAACTCAAAACCAACTAAGAAGAGGAATCAATCCTCAACAGATACCAATCTGTCAACGGGTACATGACCTGTTAGTAGTGCAACACCTGTATGTACTACAACCTGCGCATGCCTTAGGGTTTTCTCTCTATGAAATACTCAGATCCTTTGTAGACTTCAGTCACATATACTTATGTCTTTCATTCTCCCATCTGAACCATAACCAATCACAAGACATCTATGCTCTCCCACATCTTACTCATGATCCTCAACCATACAATATAAATGCTACTTAGTCATGTATAAGAAACCAGTATACTATGGCAATCATATCAGTACTGAATCATAAGAGTGCTTCTCACTCTATCAATCAATAACCATATCACAATAGCCATACCAAGAATTCCTTAAGCATTCACCATACAATAAGAAATAATATCCATCAAGAAAACTATGTAACCATACCAGAGTTTCTATGGAAGATCTGAGCCCATGGAATGCAGATCTGGAACTTGCTTCAAAATTCAAGAACCTGGCATCAACTCACACTCAAGTCTCCATGACTTCATCCAACTGTACACACTTTTCCTTCCTTCATCCAATTGCTATTCTCTCCAAGCTATGCTCAAGAGATGATTTTCACAAGAGACCTTTTCTTCTTATTTATACTCTCCAAGTAGCTTCCTTAGAAGCATCTTCTAGGCCATTTTTTCCACATAGTCACCTATGTCCAACTTTGCCCAATTTTCTACTTGTCCATGTATCCAATAGCCACTTGACCACTTAACCCATTTTCCTCATTTTAGGGTTAACCTTATTATTGTTTGACGACATAGGTATTCCAACAAAGGACGGACACCTTCAGTAACCACTCACATAGCCAGTTCAACGATAAACACACCGATGTTTTCATGTGGTAAAACCCCTACGGGGAAACATCCATGACCCCAACCAACACGACCACTTGGAGCAATTTATTAATGCAAAGAAAAATATTACAGAGAGATTTTACAAGAGAGTTTGTCACAATCGATCATCGACAAATGACCCTCCATTCTCTTTAAATAGAGATCATGGACCAATCAGGTGTTAAGACACAGATCAATGGCTATTAAGATCGAGGAGAGTATGAACCGTCGAATCACTCTATGTCAGGAACATATCGTGACCGTCGGATTTCCTAACTACAAATGAATACTAATGCATACTAAAGAAACACACTAGAAAACACACTTTTACCTAATGACACAATAGACCAAGTAGATCTTAACTAACTCCTAAGTGTCTAAATATCCTAACATCCCCCCTTAAGAACAACTTGGGATAGGATTGAAGGATTTACAATAGTGACACAATAGGAGAAGGAAGGAGGCATTATAGCCTATCCCCCCTTAATGGCAACTTCTTGAACTCCTAACATTGATCGAAGTTTGGAAAACTTCGCTTCTGTAAGAGACTTTGTGAAAATGTCTGTAACTTGATCTTCTGTAGGGAAAAAGAGTATGTAGCTCGATGTGTTTTCTATGTTGATATTGAACTGGGTATTTGGCGAGCTTTATGGTACTCTTATTGTCACACCAAAGGTTGGTCGGATGTTGGTGCTGGAATCCAAACTCTGAAAGGATCTGTCGAAGCCATAGGGCTTCCTGACTTGCATTTACCATTGCTTGGTACTCTGCTTCTACTGAAGAAAGTGAAATAACCTGTTGTTTCTTACAGGCCCAAGTGATAGGTCTTGAACCAAGGCTAAAAACATAACCTACAGTAGACTTCCGATCATCAAGGTCGTCGACCCAATCTGAATCAGTGAAACCAACCAATAAAGGAGTCCCACCTGAACCATAATGTATCGTGAACTGAACTATACCACGAACATAGAGAAGTATCCTTTTAGTTTCTTTCCAATGGATTTCATGGGTCATTTGCATATACTGAGCAACAATACCAACAACAAAGTAAATATCAGGACATGTATGAGTCAAGTATAAGAGGCCACCAACTAACTGAAGGTATAGGGTGGCATCAACTTGAGGAGAAGTATAGGTGGCAGTAAGCTTGATTCCAGATTGGAAGGGAGAAGGGGTTGGTTTACAATCGTCCATGTGAAAACGAAGAAGAAGGTCACATGCATACTTAGACTGGGAAAGAAAAATTCCTTCATTGGTTTGAAAAACTTGGAGGCCAAGGAAACAGTGCAAAAAGCCTAAGTTTATCATTTCAAATTTCTTGTTAAGGTTGGTTTTCACATGGTTTAAAAGTTTTGAGTCACTACCAGTAAGGAAAATGTCATCAACATAAAGGACAAGGATTATGAGATGGCTTCCTACTTTCTTGGTATAGACATTGGGATCATAATGGCATCTAGAGAATCTAGTGGCAATAAGAAAGGTGTCCATTTTGGCATACCAATCTCATGGATCTTGCTTGAGACCATAAAGAGATTTCTTACGGCGACAAACAAGGCTAGAGTCATTCTGGACATAGCCAAGAGGTTGTTCCATGTATATTTATTCTTGCAAATCTCCATGCAAGAAGGCGGATTTAACATCCATCTGATGGAACTCCCATTTATGTGAGGCAGCAAGGGAAAGAACAAGGTGGATGTAATTCATTTTGACTACAAGGGAAAAAGTTTCATGATAGTCAATTCCTTCAACTTGGGAAAATCCTTTGGCAACTAAACGAGCCTTGTGTCTTTCAACACTTCCATCTGATGCATACTTAGTTCTGTAGACCCATTTACATATGACAAGTTTTCTTCCTTTTGGAAGAGGTACAAGATCCCAAGTATCATTTTCCATTAAAGAATGATACTCTTTATTCATTGTTGTATCCCAATTTGGATGACATGAAGCTTCTGCAAATGTCTTTGGATCATGAGTTTCTAAAACTTGACCCAAAAGAGAAGAGGCTTGCTGGAACTGTGAATGTGTTCGACGCTGATCTGAAGAATCACCGACAAGATCACCAGCTGCTTCTCATGCTAAATGGACCCATCTAGGAAGCGGTGGAGGAGGTGTTGGTTCAGGTTCAAAGGACTCATCTAGAGGAGGGTGAGCTGGCAGAGGTGGATTTTCATCCTCACTGTCACCATCTGAAGAAGAAACCAGATCAGAAGAAGGCACAAATGCTAAAGATGGCTCGCAGGATGAAGAAGGCACAACTGTCAAATTAGGCTTACAGGCCAAAGAAGGCACAAATGCCGAATTAGGCTCCCAGGCCAAGAGATTTTCATCAAATTTAACATCTCTTCTAATAATAATTTCATTACAATGTGATTGAAGAAGTCTGTAACCTTTGACATCTTTAGAATAACCAACAAATATACACTTCTCACTTTTAGGCTGCAATTCTTTCCTTTTCTCATCAGGAATGTAAGACCATGCTATAGTGCCAAATACACAGAAGTGACTTACATCTGGTTTAATTTTAGTCCAAGATTTTTCTGGTGTTATATTTTTAAGAGCCTTTGTGGGATTGCGATTTACTATGTAATTTTCACAGTTGATGGCTTCCGCCCAATACTTTAGACTTAATCCCTTAGATTGGATCATACAATTAGCCATTTCTTTTAATGTGCAGTTCTTTCTCTTAGCAACACCATTTTGTTGTGGTGTATATGGAACCGTTTGTTGCATTTGGATTCCTTGTGTATTGCAGTATTTTGTAAAATTATTGTTCACATATTCGCCTCCATTATTTGTTCTTAACCTTTGAATTTTATGTCCAGATTTCTTTTCTACAAGAGCCTTGTAGGCCAAAAACTTGTCAAAAACTTCGCTCTTAAGTTTTAAGAAGTAAACCCAAGTACATCTGGAAAATTCATCAATGAAAGTTAAGAAATACTTGCACCCAGAAAAATAAGGAGAAGAAAGTGGACCACACAAATCACTGTGAACAAGCTGCAAAGGACCCGAGGTGTGCCAAGAGGCATGCTTTTCAAAATTGTCCCGATAATGTTTGTCGAGAACACAACCGGAAAAAACACCATCTCTGCATGAAACAAGAGGAAGACCAGTCACCATCCATTGATTACATAGTTTTTGCAATGAGCGATAGTTTAGATGACCAAACCACTCATGCCAAAGTTTTCTCAAGTCATCGCTATGAGCAATAAAAACTTATGAAAAATATGATGAACCAAAGTTGTCAAACTTGTACAACCTGGTAATATCATCAACAATTTTAGTTGCAAGAACATTATTAGGATCTTTTAGATCCTTGATTACAAATTGGTGAGGTGAAAACTCTACGGTTTTACCTTCACCTGAATGAGTGATTTGATATACTGATAGAAGGTTACAAGAAAGAAGTGGAACACATAATACATCATTGAAATGGCCATTTTATACTTGTAATGTTCCAGATCCTTCAACACTAAGAGATATATCATCACCAACAAATATTTTCTTGGTGTTACATTCATTTAGAGTAGAAAATATGTCTCTATCCTTAGCCATATGATAATATGCTCCAGAATCAATAAGCCACTTATTAGAAGTAGAAGTACAAGGTGTATTGAAGGAGAAACTAGAAGTAGAAAGTGCATGTCCATGAGAAGAAGAAGAAGAAGAAGTAGGATCAATACTGATGGTGTGCTTCTTCATCGCTGCTTCTAAAGTTTCCATCTTCTTGAAACATTTGGACTCATCATGACCATATTTATCATAAAAGTTTCAATGTTTGTCAGTCTTCTTAATTTTATATTTTGCTCCTTTGTCTCCATTCAGAGCAAAAGCTGTCTGAGTGGGTTTGGGACCCTTATATTTCTTGTTGTTGTGGCGAGGATGTTGCTTGTTGTGATTCTTGGGTTTATTTTTCTGCTAGGAAACTAAGGCTTTGTTGGAGGTACTTGTTGTGTTGATCACTCCAAGTTGTACAAGCTTATCTTCCTCTCTAATCAAAGCAGTGAAAAATGACTCAAGAGTGGGTTTTTCATAATATTTCCCTAGAGCCTCTCTCATGGCATAAAAGGTAGATAAAAACATAGAATATGCACTACCTAGCTTAGAAATAATAAGATAGATGCAACGCTCTTCCTCCATTTTTATCTTACATTATTCACATAAAATTCTGAGTGTTTTAAACCTAGATAGATAGTCTCCAAGGCAAGAAAAATCACTTGGAATCAAGGTCAGTACTTGATTTTATAATTGTTGTGCTCGAATAATATTGAGTTTACCAAACACAGATTCAATATTTTCCCAAGCTTATTCGAGGTCATCAATTTCTTGGAGCTGGTATCTTAAATCAGGAGTGATGGACATTCTGATTAGTCCACGTGCTTCATCACTCCTATTAGCCCATTTGGATTTCTTATCATCATTAGTGGGTTCTTTTTCCTTTCCCAAGATAATCGGGTACAAGGCTTTACTTCTTAATAAATATTCCATATGAGATTTCCATTGGAAGTAGTTGTTGCTGGTAAGCAAGACATTACTTGTAGAATCCATATTAAATATGCAGATAACATGGATTTAAAAACTAAAACTGATGATCTGGATGGAAAGATCTCGAAAATTTATGTGGCTTTAAAAAAAACATCACTGAAAATAGACTTCCGATGTGAGAGTTATGCCATTTTAAAAAAAGGCATAAATGATAACCAACTAACCACGTGATAGTGTAAGTTGCTTTATGAAGTGACCCATTTTTATAAAGAGAAGCGGGGATCACTTTTACAATGAAGTTACTTTATAAAAGAAAAGACGCATGCAAGTTAAATAACTCTAAAATATAATATTAGTGATTCACTTTTATACTTGAAGTGAAATACACTTTACAATTTTAGCATGAACTTTTTCAAAAAAGTAACAAAAGAGAGACTTGAACTTAAGACCTCTTACTTAATGGGGAAAGTTTTAACCAAATGGTCTAGCAAAACACATTGTAATTTTCAGAAGGAGGATTGTTGGTGTTGTTGTTGTTGTTGAAGACGGCCTTGGAGAGCGTGCTAAAAAAAGCTCTTTTCACACAAGAAAAAAAATTCGCTTCTCAATGACAACAAGGGTTAGATCTCGGTTAGCTTACCCGGAAGATGCACCTTTTCCTATCTATTTCTGATTTGCAGAGATAGCACAGGGAGTGGGGAAAATATCATATGTAGATCTAAAAGAGTAGCAACCTGGAAATAAAAAAATACAAACCAAAATAACACCAAAATAAAACTTTGCAGAAATTTTTAAAATGCATATTCAGGATTTATACCTCCGGATCTGACTGTAATGGTCGTATCTTGGGCAAACATAAAACTTTTCGAGTGAAATGAAAAGTGTTCCTGAATGAAACGAGTGCTCTAGACACAATGGAATAGTCCTCTCAGCGCATAAATATACGAAAATGAAATAAAATGGAGATGAGACAACTCAGATTCACGATCTCGATCTACAACAGGAGTGGGTCTTCAAACAGGCTCTGTTACCATGTTCGACAACATAGGTATTCCAACAGAGGATGAACACCTTTAGTAACCACTCACATAACCAGACCAAATATCAACACACCGATGTTTTCATGTGGTAAAACCCCTACAGGGAAACATCCACGACCCCAACCAACGCCACCACTTGGAGTAGTTTATTAATGCAAAGAAAAAGATTATAGAGAGATTTTACAAGAGAGTTTCTCACAATCGATCATCGGAAAATGACCCTCCATTCTCTTTAAATAGATATCATGGACCAATTGGGTGTTAAGCCACAGATCAATGGTCGTTAAGATCGAGGAGAGTATGAACCGTCAGATCACTCTATGTCAGGAACATATCATGACCGTCGGATTTGCTAACTACCAATGCATACTAATGCATATTAAAGAAACACACTTTTACCTAACGACACAATAGACCAATATGATCTTAACTAACTCATAAGTGTCTAAATATCCTGACACTTATAACCACTTTCCATAATTAGAAAGTTCTCCATTTACTTTATTATTTAAATAATCCTCCTTGACTTTGTCACTTCACTTTATTATTTAAATAATCCTCTTTGATTTTGTCACTTCACTTTAATATTTAAATAATCCTCTTTGAATTTGTCACTTTATTATTTAAATAATCCTCCTTGACTTTGTCCCTTCACTTTATTATTTAAATAATCCTCTTTGATTTTGCCACTTCACTTTATTATTTAAATAATCCTCTTTGACTTTTTCACTTCACTTTATTATTTAAATAAACCTCTTTGAATTTGTCACTTCACTTTATTATTTAAATAATATTCTTTGATTTTGTCACTTCACTTTATTATTTAAATAATCTCTTCTTTGCAATCACTTTGACTTCTTTGACCTTTTGGGGCTTCAAGCCAACATATGAGGGTCCTCCAACTTCGTAAGGCCATAACTCTCAAACCACAAGGAGTTATGTGACATTCCACATACCACCGGAAATGGATTGACAAGCACTATCCATATAGGATAGTTTCACTGAAAAATTCACTGATATTCATCTCATTATTCCACAATTAAGCATGGGTTCTCTAACCATACTACTAGGATAACTCAACCACAAAGAGTCTTCCCGTGAGGGATTTCACCATAAGGGGACCACTTTGGAGTTCACCGCAAAGCGTCTTCTCATGAGGGATTTCACCATAAGGGGACCACTTTGGAGTTCATCCACTTGTATAGCCATGAATTTTGGAGTTCACTACAAAGCATCCTCCCGTGAGGGCTTTCACCATAAGGGGACCAATTTGGAGTTCATCCATTTGTACAACTATGAAAATACAATAATGAGTCATCTTTACATCAATCCAAATACAACTAATTGATCCATCTTCATCAATGCATATGACTATGATGCCTCTTGACATCAATCCATTGACATCAAGGTCAATACATGATCCATCAATCACTACATCAATATACTATGATGAGACATTGTTCCTTTGACATCAATCCTTTGGCATCAATGAAAACATGATCCAACAAAAAGGGGAAATAAGGATCTGTGTATACTTGAGGAAGCTGAATGATTCCTGTATGCATGATCTCATCCCTACTCCATTTATAGATGAGGTATTGGAGAATGTAGGAGGACAAGAATCCTACTCATTTACTAATGGATTTTCAGGGTATCACCAGATCAAGATAGCACCAGAGGATCATCATAAGACTACATTTTCCACAAAATGGGGGTCATATTAGTACACAGTGATGCCCTTTGGGTTGAAGAATTCCCCTACTATTTTTTTCAAGAGTAGTGGTAGCCGCATTTAAAGATTTTATACATAATTTTTTGGAAGTTTATTTGGATGATTGGAAAATATTTAGCTTGTTAAAGGATCATGTTGAAATTTTAAGATTGATGCTAGACATGTGTAGACAATGTCAAATTTCCTTGAATATAAAGAAATTCATATTCAACACACCATTTGGAATTTTTCTAGGGCATGTTGTGTGTAAATAGGGTCTGCTAGTTGATCCTGCAAAGATTGATGCCATTGTTAATTTACCACCACCTAATTCAATGTGCCAATTAAGAGCTACACTTGGTAATACAAACTACTATAGAAAGTTCATAAGAGCTATGCACAAATTACTGCGCCCATGGAGAAATTTTTAAAGAAGGATATCAAGTTTCAATGGAATGATGAGTGTCATCAATGTTTGGACATCTTAAAAGAGAAAATGGTGACAACGCCAATTTTGGTGTTTCCAGATTGGTCAAAAGATTTCCATGTTCACGTGGATGCCTCTTCAATAGTACTTGGAGTAGTACTAACACAGCCAGGAGAAGCTTATATAGATCATACAATAACATTTGCAAGCAGGAAAGTCTCAGATTCAGAATATAATTACAATACAACATAGAGAGAAGGTTTGGCTATGGTATATGCATTGCAAAAGTTCAAAGATTATTTGTTAGGAAAACATTTTAAATTTTTTATGGATCACTCTTCTCTCAAATACCTAGTCAACAAGCCAGTGTTGGGGGGAAGAGTATGTAGATGGTTACTGCTATTTCAAGAGTTTGATTTTGAAGTAGTTGTGAAACTTGGAAGATTGAATGCAGGACCGAATCATCTGTCCATGATAACTAATGGAGAGGAACCAAGTAGCGTGGAGGAAATTTTTCCTGATACACAACTCTTTTCAGTACAAATTGCTAATGAATATTTTGCTGATATCATTGAATTTTTGAGTACAGGAATTTCCCCAAAGGAATACAACATTGCACTGAAGATGAATTTGGTAGTTAGAGCTACAGATTACCAACTTATTGCAGGACACTTGTATAAACTAGGAGCATATAATATTATAAGGAGATGAGTCATGGAACATGAACATCCTATCATCTTAGCAAAAGCACATGAAGGAATAACTAGAGGACACTATGAAGGAAAAACCACTATGCAGAAGATATTGCGCGCATGACTATGGTGGAAAACAATTTCTAAAGATGCAAAGGAGTATTGTCAGAATTGTGATGTATGTTAGAGGGTAGGAAATCCATCGAGGAGGGATGAGATGCCACTAAAACCTCAAGTAACTCTTAAAGTTTTTGACAAATGGGTAGTAGACTTTGTAGGACTAATTAATCCACCAACTAGAAGATCAAGAGCAAGGTAAATCATTACACCGACATAATATTTAACCAGATTGGTTGAAGCAACAACAATAAAAGTTTGCAGTGTAGAAACTACAACGCACTTCCTGTTTGAACAAGTAATTACAAGATTTGGATGCCCTATAATTTTGATGAGTGATCAAGGAACTCATTTTATCAATAGTACCATCCAGACAATGACTGAAGAATTTGAGATTCGCCATCATAAGAGCACTCCATACCATCCTCGGGATAATGGAACAATGGAAGCATTTAATAAGATATTGGATAATGCCTTAACTAAAATTTTCAATGTAAATAGGGATGATTGGGACCTAAAGATACCAACAATATTATGGGATTATAGAACTACATGCAGGAAACTCACAGGGCAAACACCTTTCATATTGGTGTATGGTGAGGAGGCAATAGTTCCTTTAGAATACTTGATACCTAGTATTCACATTGTAGCCATTACAAACATGACAGAAGGAGACACAAGTCAACAAATATTGGTTCAACTCATGGAACTAGAAAAGGACATGATTATGGCTAGTTTCCATCATGAAGTACGTAAAGAAAATGACAAATCTTGGCATGATAGAAATATTAAGAAGAAAAACTTTAAGGAAGGAGATCTTTTTCTTCTCTATAACAACAAATGTTTACAACACCTAGGAAAATTGAGGATGCATTGGCTAGGGCCATATGAGATAAAGTCTATCATAGATGGAGGTGTTGTGCAGTTGCAGGATTTAACATATAAGGAGAATCAAGGATTGGTGAATGAAAATCGACTGAAACTATATAGGAACATTCAACCTAATAACCCTCAATAGTTGCAGCGTAGAAAATTGGAGTTGTACATAGTGTATATAGTAGGATTTAAAAGAGAAAAATAAGAAAAAAAATGGAAAAACAAGAAAAATACAAAAAAATGCAGTAGACAGATAAGTGGTAGACATGTAGTTAGAATATACCACACGGAACAGACAGTAAGTGGTACAGAAGAATAGGAATACACTATGTGCCGAAGAAATGCGACAAGACAAAAAAAATAGCATGTCGATATAGAAAGAAGTCGGAAAAAGAAAAGAGATGGTTGAAAAATTATAGTGTGACAGAGCATTTATGACATGAACTATAAAAGGAGAAATTGTGCATGAAACACCTCATTGTGACTCTGTGAAAAAGAGATCTAAGGAGCGAAAACTTAGTATGAGTAGGTATTTTCGAAGTATTCAATGAATATTTAGAGAAAATCTTTCAAGATTTAGTAGAATGACACCACCAAAGTTCAGAGTTCCCAGCCTAATTGCAAGACAAACACATAGCATTGTGAAGTCTGCACATGACATAGCCATCAACAGAGCAAACTTGAATCAATAGGAAGGAGTGGTCAATGTGAATGCGATTCCATCTCTAGTCACTGAATCGATTAGTCCCACCATTGTAGAGGAGAAGGATATGGTGATAGAGGAAATGGATGTCGACCTACAGAGTGAGACATAAAACCCTAGCACAGAACAAAACCCCATGCACCAACTTGGATTAGGAGCACCACAACATATGGATGAGAACAATGATGAACGAACATGGATGAGCCCATATGACAGGTCGAAGAAGTGGAACAACCTATTGTAGGTCCACCGCAACAGTCAGAGGAACAAGTACAGGTGGAGGATATTACATGAAATAAAAAATCAGACACAAAAGAAAATGAGGATGAGAACCAAGAAGCAGGGCCATCAACAGGAAAGAAGAAAACTAGGGAAAAAACTGCCACAACAAGAACAATGAGCAAACAAAAGGAGTTGACACTGACATTACCAAAGATACCTGAAGGAGTCAAAGTAGTTGGTGACATGTTAGGATGTGTAAAAAAAATGAAGTATGTTGATCATGACGTGACAGACACAGACAAGTTCCTAGATTTTGCGCCACAAGTGTACATGGAAATAAAGGGAGCGGGTCCATCAAGGGATCACATTTTGGAGATGAAATGTTGGATTGCAAGACTATATAACACATGGATCATGAACCTGCTAGATATTCCCCACTTTTGGAGGGGAAAATATGTAAATTCCTATGTGAAACAACTACTGGTATTAGCACATGGAAGCATATTATGGATGGAGAGGCTTGTATCAATAGATTTGGAATTGCAGAGATCATAGGTCTACCAACATATGG
Source organism: Picea engelmannii (assembly GCA_009831015.1). Lineage (NCBI taxonomy): Eukaryota > Viridiplantae > Streptophyta > Pinopsida > Pinales > Pinaceae > Picea > Picea engelmannii. The sequence goes on along the minus strand of ML789129.1, from coordinate 157,224 downwards.
AGAAAAACCAGAGTACTATTTGGATGACAAGACAAAGTAAAAATCCTTAGCAGAGGAGATGAAGAAGTAATATGACACTGAGAGAGGGTCCATGGGCATAATCATTAACTGAATAAGTGAACCAACAATGAGGTTGGTGGAGAAATTGATGACATGTAAAATTTTTGGGAAGTGTCGCAAGGAGCAATCACCTTAAGGAGTAATAGTAGTAACTGTGTAATGTGAAAAGGGGAGTCTACTCAGTTGGGCTCCATATCTACTTAATTTGTTTTTGGAGGACTGCAAGGATGCACAATATTTTGGATTAGAGTTTCATTATTCATGGTTAATTATATTGATAGCATTGATTGGTTACGGAGAACCAAAATACATCACATTTTACCCTAGGCCAGGGAAGTGTCACGCAACGAAGTATACAATACTATGGCACACTTCAGATCCGAATAAAAGGAAGGAAAATTTGGCACTTTTTCCATTTTGTTTGATAAAATGCAGGAGAAGTTGGCTAATAAGTGGAGGATACTTCCAGAATTAGTGAAAGAACATCAAATCATAGCTAACATTCAATCCAAAAGACATACTATGTCGATCCAAGCTAAGAGAGATACTAAGAAGGAGTGGATACAGTTGAGGTACTGTGTCACAGGAGAAGAAGTGTAGTGGCCCATGAAGGATTGGACTGAATAATGGAAGGTGCTAGTAACTCTAAAGAAGGTACCAAAAGCTAAGAAACAAGCAGAGGTTGTCCCTTTAAAGAAATCAACTAGTCCAACAACCAATACAAGGAAGGAGATAGAGCGTGCAGAAGGAACAAGGGGTAGTACTAGAAAACCAATATAGAAGAATACTATCCCAAGTCCTTTAGTGTAGGATAATGAACATGTAGTAGAACCAAATTTTATGAGGAAAATCACTCTATGGCATGGGGTAAACCACAAAAGACAGAATGACTACATAAATAAACTATAATCTCAAGTGTGGTATACAAACAAACATGCTAACAAGACAAGATAAAGAGCCTACCTCGTCCAGACGTTTGATGAAGACCATCGTTGAACGCTTGGCTCAAATATATATACCTGCAACTTGTCCTCAACAACCAAGATACACAAGAATATGGTGATAATATATAAAGTTAGCACATATAATAACATAATCCATAGATATTCATAACAAATATGACTATGTAATAACAATTGAAATATTTGAAAGACATCAATTGGACGAGAAAAAAATATGTCTATTAAAATATGATTAACAGAAGTGTATGAGTGATAAAATTCCATGTCAACAAATCTCATAATTGAGAAACTAAGTCCCTTCTAGCTGGGCCTCCACCACTTCAATCATCCACCAAAGGAAAGCTCATATAAGAGAGCCAACGAAGGAAGAGCTTGGGGGCTGAACATTGTGTTCAAACTTAAAAGGACAAAGGGATGCAAACTCAATATGAAGTGAATAATTTCTCCAAAGTAACTTTTCTCTCAAAATTTGAATTCTTCTCCTACTTCCACAACTTGGATATGGCCCATTTATAGCCTTTAAATGGAACTGAAGGGCCGATTCAAAATGTTTCCAATATATGGAAGGTCAAGGATCATGGATCTCATGACGTGACATGGAAATCCGACACCATTTTTTAATTTTGGGCACAAAACTTGATGTATGTGGGATGTAATGGTGAAACCTACGTATACGCATGTTGTATAGCTGTTAGGGTGTGTATGTGTGGAAAAATAGGATTTTTATCTCTGAGAATTGCAAAAAGGGACTTCAAGTCTACATAGGGAAATGAAAAAGGCCTTCTGAGCAAGTTGCATGGGGTGAGGAAAATATTGCTATAACAGATGCCCCCTAATGTCTGAGCTCAAAGGAGTATATGTGTGTTGATGGGGCTTAAATCCCCTGATTCAAAAGCAAGAACCAAACCCACCACCAAGGCGCAAATAGAATCTGTAGTTTTTGGAGTGGAATGGTTCTCCAGATCTGACAATCTGGCCAAATTATCGATGAGATTTTGTGTTTTCTGGTGAATGCTCTTCCTTTGGTTAAGACAAATTTTTCTGTATTTTCTCTTAGGTGGGGAAGGTACAAGAGATGCAAGCTAGTATAAACCAACTTGACGAAGATAGGACAAGAGTTTTAACTATTGGGAAGGGTTCGAGCTTGGGATAACCCGCTACTCGAACATGCATACAATGATCCTATGCCAAGGGGCTTAGTAATAATACTTTAACCGAAAGAGCATCCAACTACTATTTGAGAAAAATACTTAACAGAAATAAGACGCATATATGATCAAGATCAGAGTAAGAAAAATAATTCATCTACCGAGACATTCATCACATAGCTGAGGTAAACTACTTAGCATAGAGAAAGAAACACAACTCTAATCAATGTCACGGTAAGTAAAATAATTCATCTACCAAGACATTCATCACATAGAAGCACAATGATTTACTTTCATCATTTAAAGAAAGGAACATCAAAACATTGCACCAGATAATTTGACAACATAATTAATTGCTCTTACTCATTTACTGCAACATTCATGGAACAGGAAAGGAAGTAATTCTTCTCCAACTCCAATCACATACATCTGATGAAAATAGCTCATCTATGGTACAGAAGGACTTCTTAATTCATAGCAGTCTCAAAATAATTATCAACAACCAAAAGAAAAGAGTTCTTACAACAACCATAAACCTTTTGACCATTGATCGATGTTCCTATTTATAATATAAAGTCTTAACAGTAATTAACGGTAAAATACAATTTGAGCTAATCAAGAATCACCACGTGGCATCATCATATAATAGTCCACCCGAGTTGTTTCTTGGAAAGGGTGGACTCTTTCATAATCAGACCATCTGATAAAGAGTTCTTCATAGTGTTGGCCCATGGAAACCTATGTTGTTCCATTGGAGCCGCATAGATTCCCCTAATGTCTGTTGCATGCGCCTGATATTTTGCGAGGCTGAAGTTCAACTTTTGAAGTATGGCTCTAGCTTTGATTGGATGTCCTACGAACTATTGTACTTGCCCAGGCTTTGCATCGGTGACATTTGCACATTCTTCGGCCCATGATGCATCCTGTTCGACACACAGATTGATTATTTTGTTTAGTTCGATAAACATATCGTGGGTACCATACTCAGGGAGTCTGATGTATTTCATTATTTTATTGATTTTATCCAAGTGCTTTTGACATCTGGCCCATTGTTCTTGGATTTCTTCGTGTGGGATTTGAGACATTTTGGCCCAGTATTTGGCCAATCGCTTCATGCGATTGAGACTTCTTTTACTCACTAACTGAATTCCATGGTCTTCCTTTTCTTGGACTTTCTGGACTACCTCAATAAACTTGAGCCTCTCCACTGCCTGTTGTGCCTTCTCATACCATCGCTCCATTTCCTTATGTTAGTGACATTTCTTGTCCTGGGCCTAAAAGCATCCAATTCTACAGATTGCATGAAGAACACCCAAGCGTAGCACGTAAAGCCCCATTTCAGGCTGAAAATCAAGCGAGCGGAAGAAATCAGGTTGTCAACGGCCCGGATTCATCCATAGGAGCAGATCGATGGTTGGTGGGAAATCACGGTTAGCGGAGTTGCGCCGAGATTAGTGTGATGGGTAGCGTCTATATACATTCATGAAGGATATCGGTCGTCCATCCATCGATGAAATTCGGGTGCATTGGACTTAAAGGGGGCATGGATCTGGGTGGCCAGGATCTGCGTGCTCAGATCTACAGTCATCATCGGATTCTAGAG
>ML789129.1:80562-119125 GCA_009831015.1 Picea engelmannii | reverse complement strand
GATAAAGACAGCAGGAGGAGCACCACAGGGTATGTTTTTACTATAGGTGGAACAACAGTAAGTTGGATTTCAAAACTGCAAAAGGCTGTTGCACTTTCAACAACAGAGGCAGAGTATGTTGCTGCTACAGAGGCTAGTAAAGAAATGATTTGGTTACAAAGGTTTATGGAGGAATTGGGAAAGAAGTAGGAGAACAGCTGGTTGTACTGTGACATTCAGAGTGCCATTCACCTTGAAAAGAACTTAGCCTTCCATTCGAAGACTAAGAATATACAGTTGAGGTACCACTTCATACAATCTACCTTGGAAGATGGACAATTGAAGATGGAAAAGATACACACTAGCCAGAATCCTGCAGACATGTTAAAAAAGGGAGTAACCAGGGAGAAACTGAGTTCCTTCTCAGTTTCAGTTGGTCTTCAAGAATGAAGATGAAAATGAGAAATTTTCCAGGTCCAACAAGGTTCAGAGTCCAGCATATACAGTAGCAGTGGAGTTGTTGAGATCAGTCTCCAAGTGGGAGATTGTTGGTTGTGGAGCCTGATTATCTTCCTAATTCAGAGGTCATTGCTTTCAGCCGTGTTTATACCCCGTGAAGTATTTACACCCCTGAAGTATGTACAATCTTCCACATGGGGGAGTGCATAGGGGGGTACCCCCTCTGCGGGGTCCGGGGGGGCTATCCCCCCTGCTGGGGGGTCTGGGGGCAAGCGGGGTTTCAGGGGCGAAGCCCCCGAAGAAAAAATTGCCTTGTAAAAGTATATTGTAATTTCATTGTAAATCTGGACCATTCATTATAAGGTCACAGATCTAACGGTAGAGATTATGTTAGGGTTTTTTTCCCTAGAAGGCAACCCTCTTTTATGAGGGAAATGTATTGCGGCTAGGGATGATGGTGAATATTGTATTCTGAGAGAGGATACTGTGAGAGAAAGAAGAGGAAGTTACAGCGGTTTTTGTTGTAGGTTGTATCCCTTCATTTGCTGGATAATAATAAAGGAAGGACCTGGCAATTTCTCTGGTGGACGTAGCCCACACTGGGTGAACCACGTAAATCTATCTCTCTTGTATTGTGTGTCTTATGTGTTTTGTTTCTGCATTTGTTTTATTTTATTGCTCCACGGTCCTGTTTTTCTAACAATGAGGTGGTGGCAAGAATAGTTGACCCCAGAATAACCAAGTTCAAGGCCATGAGTTTGGAAGAGCAAGCGACGTCCTTGGATGAAAGACTACAAAGAGAAGAAGAAATTCTCAGGACTAGGGAAGAAAGGGTAACATTCAAATCGACCGAAACGATGGAAGCTCCCTAGGAAGCCCCTGTACATAACTGGAATTTTCTCAGAACTCTAGGTGCAAGGGAAAGAGGGACACTATTTCTCCAACATGCTCAGCAAATAATGGATCTGACCCTCTTATCAGGCATTCCGACCAGTAACCTGGAAGAGAGCCCGACAGTGGTAGGCGGCTCCGAGCTCACAGACCCCGGTAACATCAACGGGTCAGATGACCCTCAATCTACACTGCTTCCAGTCGATTCACCTGCAGGCACGACAGATCCATTGAAGTCAAGCCGGGTGTCGGTAAAAACTAGTGCACCTAACCCTCAGTCCGAGTTCATATATATATACAGTAATGATGAGAGTCTGGAGGCATCTCAAAAAACCTGTGTGCATGTAGAAGAAGAAAAAGGATATGAAAGCGGCTTAGATACATAAATGCCCGATGTGTCGGAGACCTGAGCAAGTAGTCCCAAGGAAAAGTCAGAATTAGACGTGTCAACAGAAATATCCCCACAGAAGGACATCGACGATGCCACGGCTAGAATATAGGAAAGTATTGAGCTCGCTCCCAACACATCCATTCCACTTGATACTCAAGTCCCCAATAAACATCAGGAAGAGGCCAGGCCTTCGGAACAAAACAACGAGGTTCAAGAGTCTGATATTGAACAAATATATACCACCAGCAGCCTAGGAAACACACTTACATGGGGTGACCAACAGATACCAGAGCCAGTAAATGAAGTGTCATACATCTATGCGATCTCCTATGATCAAAAGAGGAAGGCCATGATGCAAAGGACTTCTAAGAAGAGAAATATTACTGTGGACCGTTCAATTTTGGTTACCACAGAGGAAATCTTAATCAACACAGCAGACACTCACACGTCTGAACTAATAGGCATGGGAAGAACCCTCTCTAATGCTGCCCAGGATAGGGTCAGGAGGGATTAAAGAGAACTAGCGATTACTCTGAAGGAACTGGAACACCTGCGCCATATTGTTGAGTATTATAAAGGCACCACACAGACTGCGGCATATTTGAAGAGTGAGTTTTCATGAGTTTACAATGAGTACAAAAAAGAAAGAACTCTGTTAACTGAAAATATAATTGAATTCCAGGAGGACACTCTCAGTCTCTCACAGCATGCAAGGAGATGGAACGATGGCATGAAAGAGCGCAACAAGCGGTAGAAAGGCTCGAATACATTGAGGTCGTCCAATAGGGTCAAGAAAAGGAATAACATGGCATTCAGCTGTTAAACAAAAATAGCCTCGACCGCATAAAGAGATTCGTATAATACTGGACTAAGATGTCTCGGGATCCACATCGAGAGATCCAAGAACAATATGCCAAGTGCCAGAAGAACTGGGATAAAATTAATAAAGTAATGAAAGATATCAAGCTCCCCAAGTTTGGAAACCCCGGTGAGTTTATCGGCATAAGAAACGTGCTCAATATGTATGTCGAACAAGACTCCCTATGGGCCGAAGAGTGCGCGAAGGTAACCGATGCGAGGCCAGGACAGGTGTGACAATTCATAGAACACCCAATCAGAGCTAAAACCATGTTGCAATAGTTGAATTCCACCTTGATAAAATAATGAGCACATGCAGCGGACATCAAAGGGATATATGGGGCCCCAATGGAACAACACAGATTCCCGTGGGCCCATACTTGTGAAGAACTCTTTATCAGATGGTCTGATTATGAAAGAATCCACCCTTTTCAAGAAACAACTCGGGTGGACTATTGAAAGACTGTCAGATAATGACGCCACGTGGCAATTTTTGATTAGCTCAAATTGTATTTTAATGTTAATTACTGTTAAGACTTTATATTATAAATAGGAACATCGACCAATGGTCCAGGAGGTCGATGGTTTTTTGCAAGAACTCTTTTCTTTCTAGTTGTTAAGAACTATTTTGGAGGTGCTATGAATGAAGAAGTCCTTCTGGACCAGAGACAAAGTTGTTTCATCATATGCATGTGTAATTGAGCCTGGAGAAGAACTACTTCCTATTCAGTTCATGAGAAGATGTAACAAGTAAGAGCTAGCAAATATATTGTCAAGTTATATGGTGCAATTGTTTTGTTGTTCTTTTCTCTAATGATGGAAATGATGAATCATTGTGTGGATGTATGATGAAGGATTATGGTAGATGAATTATTTTGCTTGCTATTGATCTTATCATATAATTGTTTTCTTCTAATTAGTATTCTCAAACAGTAATTGGATGCTCACATGGTTAACGTATTATTACTAGGCCTGTGGTATAGGATTATCGTTTTCATGTTTGAGTAGTGGGTTATCCCAAGCTCAGCCTCTTCTGTAGTAGTTAAATTTGCTCTCATATTCTTTTCTTGGATAGTTTAGGTTAAAATCTCAGCTAGTGATCGAGTGCTCACACGGTTAAAGTATTATTACTAGGCCTGTGGTAAGAGATCGATGTCTGCATGTTGGAGTGAGGGTTATCCCAAGCCTGACCTTTCCCAGTCTTTAGACTTCCTTATCACTGTGTGGCCAAGTTGGTTTATATCGACTTTTTCTCACATTTATCCTAACTAAAGAGAAAATACCAAAAGAGAAAATCCTAACTGAAGGAGATGCCTCCACAAGAAAACACAAATCCCATCGATTAAATTGGAATGGATCGTGAGATCTAGAGAACCATTCCAATCACAAAACGCTGTAGATTCTAATTAGTCATCGATGGTGGGTTTGGTTCCTACTGTTGAGTTAAGGGGTTTAAGACGCATCAACAAAATTGGTGCTAGAAGGAGGGCATGAGAATGAATGGCTGAATATGTAAGTTATATGATATTTCGAACAACCTATAGATTCGTAATGGCCCACATGCATGACTAGTCATCCAACAGGCAGCCCACCTTTACCGATTACTCCTGAACCGGATAACTCGTCCCACTCCAAGGAAGGATATCTTCATCGCGAAATACCTTACGCCCTCCCTCACAAGGAAGTGAATCAATTTAGAAGGATTACCAGAGCCTACGCCCGACAAATCGAAGCGTTTCCATTCACCCCCATCCTCCCTTGAAGAAAACAACAAGGTAGACCAGTGGTTAGCACTCCTGATGAAGTTTTCATACACTCTGTCGAAGACTTAATAGACTTCGCGATCACCAAAATCCAAGAACCTCTTGACCTTATACCCGAGACGCCAACCGACGACATCTTCGAACCTAATGATCTTTCAGAAGAGGAAGAGCCTAATTCCGACTCCGAAGATATGGAAGAGAACAATGATCATGAGGAGGAGAGAGAGGTTCCACTTCAAGGCGACCAACCTTGGTTGGTCGGGGACGCTGTGGCCGTCCCTGGACGAATACATAATCTCCCTAGGCACCTAGAAAAGTTTCTCCCCAAGTATGACCCTGAGGCCTCAGGATTGCCCAAAGATCATATCAAGAAGTTCATACTTGCGATCAGGCTTATGAACATTCAACATGAATATGTAGTATGCATACTTTTCCCCTACATGTTTGAAAACTTGGCTTCCACTTGATATTTTAACTTTCCAGTAGGATCCATAACCAGCTGGACTAAGTTTGAAAAGGACTTCCTAGACAAATTTTCTGAAGAAACTACCACGGGAGCCCTTATGGCTGAATTGTTCGCAGCCACCATGACCCCAAAGGAAAGGGTCAAAGATTTCAATCAAATATTCACGACTATCCTAAACAAGTTTCAGCCCGTGACAAAACTGGCTCAAGAGTTGCAAATCGAGGTTTATGCTAATGCTCTTCCAGCCTCTATTTCCATGTTCGTTAAAAGAGTCGCTAAGAAAACCCTCGCGGAGAATTTCGAAGAGGCCAAGACGATAGAGTTCCATATGAAAGGGTGTAAATAAGGCTAGGCATCTCTAGCAAGAAAAGAAATCCATCCCCCTCCCAGGAGAGGACTCCTCTTGACTAGATCACCTAGGAAGCCGGCTGAACCAACTCTCGATAAGGGTAATGGGGATATAGAAGAGCTGCAACGCATGGTCAAGAAACTATCAAATGAGATTATATATATGAAAAGAACTGTGGGTGAGGGAAACCAAGGCCAAAGACCCTATAAGCCTTTCTTTAAAAGAAAACAATCGTTCAAAGCAACTGAACCTCCCCCAACCAACCTAAACATTGGCTTAGGGAATGTCGCATCTGATTCTTTCTGTACTTACCACCAAGAGAACCACTTAGAAAGAGAATGTCCTCAATGGGTCAATGCCATGAATTTAATGGCCAATCATTTTCTGGGAAAAGTCTCTCTGACCGAACCACTCAACAGTTCAGCCTTTAACATTGTCGATCAGGAAGAGGTTGACCCACCACAAGACACGGGCATGCTGATATGCGATTCTGATGTAATCATATCTTCGGAAGATCTATTTAAACCTCAGGCACCACCCACAGAGATATCGATGGTACAAACACATAGTAAGGGTCAACCAGACCTAAAAGATATTGATACCACCCATGTCTCACAAAGTAAATTAACTCCCGATCACCCGAGAATGCCTTTTTCTCCCAGTAAACAACCTATAAGCATCCATATGTGGGAATATCCTAAGCTAGATTATAACGTAGTTGAATATTTGAAGAAGCTGAAAGCTAGTATATCAGTTATGGATGTATGTAGAATCCCTCAGTAGAAAGACCTTCTGTTGCAGGCTCTAAGTTCGGTAGAAAACTAGGCCACCAGCGATGGTCGAGAGAAGAATATACCCCCCATAGATTTGGCAAACAAGCCAATGATAAACACCTGCTCAGAAGGTAGGAAGGAGAGACCTTTTGTGCCTCCTTTCCTTTTAACGTTTGAAATCTTCAATAGGAATATTCACAATTTTCTTGTAGATTATGGAGCATCTTCTAATGTCAAGCCCTTGGTCGTTTGTAATAAACTAGGTGATGTCCCTCTCAAGAGAGATAAGCATGTTATACAACTAGACAGAACCTGGGTCAAGGTTATGGGGAAACTCAAAGATGTGATGATCAAGATAGCGACACACCCTAGTTTCGTGCAGGTGATTGATATCATTGTAGTAGATATCCCTGAGGCATATGGGCTATTATTGAGCTGAGATTGGTCCTAAAATCTTAATGGATACTTTAGTACTAACTGGGCACACCTTTGGCTACCACTGAAAGGATACAAGAATATTATTTGAATTGATAGGGAGAGGTATCTGAAGCATACGATCACTAATCTGGAAGCCCCTAATGAACCAACCTCCACAGAGTTTCCCATATTGGGTAATTATTCTTGTGACTCCTACTTCAAGAACTTCCCTCCCCTCATATGCAATGTTCCGCTTACCCAAAACTCTGAGCTTCCTTTCCAGGAGAAATCACCAATGCCGACAGAAGATTCTCTCTTTTGTCAAAACCTCGTGCCAGGTCGGGTGGAAGGAAGGTGTGGACAACATAACATCAACAATGGTGAAGGAAGGAATGATTGTCATTCATGTATTTTGACCCTCTATTTTGATGGATCCAAGTCACAAGAAGGATTAGGAGCGGGGTGTATTCTAATCGACCCAAGGGGTAGGTGGCATTTATTGTCTTGTAGGCTAGAATTCGAGTGCACCAACAACACTGTTGAGTATGAAGTCCTGGTGCAAGGGTTAAATAAAGCCATAGATCTTAATGTCAAAGAATTAAATGTTTTCGGAGACTCATAAATCATAATTAGACAAGTAAGAAACATGATGCATTGCAATTCACCCCACCTTAAGAATTACCAGCAGGAGGTGCATAGGTTAATAGAACACTTTTGACTTTTCAACATTACCTCAATCCCCAGGGAAAATAATACCCTTACTGATTCCCTAGCCACAACCACTTCTAGGCTATCGCCCTTAGAAGATTATGAAGCCTCCTGATTCATTGTAGAACTGCTCTACAAGCCATCGGTACCTAATAACATTTCTAATTGGAAAGTCTTCGAAGGAGATGAACAGATCATAAGTTTTTTGACCAATCAGGACAATTTCAAAGATCTCTCTATTGATGATGAAGAGTTCCAAGAGAACTCAACAGAAAAGGGTCCTATGGAAGACCGACATATGGATAGATCAAAGGCCCATATGATCCCGAAAGGGGTAGCTAATCTAGAAGATTTGTTTGATCTAAAGGAATGATTCAAAGGTCCTAAAAGCGCAAAGACTGGCAGCTCTTATCCCCTCCATGAGACTATGAATCTTAGGACCCCAGAGAACCCAAGGAATGTAAACCTCAGCAAAACTATATATAAGGAAGAAAGAAAGGCTTGCCTCAAGTTGTTTAGACAATACCAGGACGTTTTCTCATGGTCCTATAAGGAGTTGAAAACATATGATACTCGTATTATTCAGCACACCATCCCGTTGAAACCTGAAGTCAGGCCTTTCCAATAGAAGCTCGGGAAATATCACCCTTCATTAGAACCTCACATGTACCAGGAATTAAGGAAACTCCTGGATGTGAAGATAATTTTCCAGGTTAGGCACTCTGCCTGGGTAGCAAATCGCGTTTTGGTGAGGAAAAAAACAGGAGAAATCCGATTGTGCGTAGACTTTCGAAACCTCAATAAATCTTTGGAGAAGGACAATTATCCCATCCCGCTGATGGAACAACTCTTGTAGACCATGTCGGGCTTGGATATTTTTTCTATGCTCGATGGTTTCTCAGGATACAATCAAGTGTTGGTTTCGGAAGAAGACCGATTGAAAACCACCTTCCGAACCAAGTGGGGAACCTTCTCTTATAAACACATGCCTTTCGGCTTAATTAACGCAGGAGCAACCTTCCAGAGGGCCATGGACATGGCATTCTGAGGGATTATAAAAAAGTGTGCAGTAGTATATTTAGATGATGTGACGGTGTATTCGAAGGATAGGAGGGAGCACATCCAACACTTAACTCGGATTTTTTAAAGATGCAGGAAGTACGGTATATCATTAAATCCTAAGAAAACTATCTTAGGGGTTGAAGAAGGGAAGCTGTTGGGTCATATTATATCTCAAGCAGGGATTCGCATAGACCCTGAAAGGATTAAGGCCATAACATAGCTTCCATTACCTCATAACAAGAAATCCATGCAGTCTTTCTTCGGGCAAATTAATTTTGTGAGGAAGTTCACTATCGACATCGCCGAAATTATCAAACCCTTACAAAATATGATTCACAAAGATGCCAAATTTAAGTGGGATGAGGAACGAAAAAACACTTTCAACAAAATCAAAGTTGCCATATCTCGGGCTCCGGTGTTGTGAAGTCCTGATTTCAATAGAGGCTTTAATTTATATACCTTCTCTTCTGACCAATCGCTGGCTACGGTTTTAACTCAGAAGGACGATGACAACAATGAAGCCCCAGTATCATTTATGAACACTAACCTTCAAGGAGTTGAGCTCAACTATCATGCCATAGACAAGCAGGCCTACACAGTCTATAAGGTAGTAAAGCATTTCAGGTCCTACATCCTCAAGAACCACACTAAGGTGATTGTGCCACACCATGCAGTCTGATCTATGTTCAACCAAAAAGAAATGGGAGAAAGAATAGGGAACTGGATGGAAATAGTCCAAGAATTTGATCTAGACATAAAACCTGCCAAGCTGGTAAAAGGATAAGGTCTGTGCAAGCTCATAGCCGAAGTCCATGATCAAGTAAATGAAGACTCCAGATGGGAGAATGAAATAGCTCTATGGTGTGGAGAAGTAGCATACCTTCCACCAGGACGAGATTCTTGGTACAAGGACTTGTCTTACCTACTACATCACGGAACTTGTCCCAAAATCCTCAACCCAAGAGAGAGAAGAGCCCTTAGGTTAAAGTCTGCACAATATCGTCTCATAAATTCAGTGCTTTTCTGGATCAACTATGATGGGGTGTTGTTGAGGTGCCTCGAATGTGAAGATGCTGATAAGGTGCTAAAGGAACTTCATGATGTCCCCACCAGAGGACATTTTGCTGGAAATACCACCGCTCATAAGATTCTGAGGGTCGGCAACTACTGGCCCACCTTGTTCAAAGACATGCATACTTACGCTAGAAACTATAAGAATTGTCAAATAAGTGCTGGAAAGGAGAGAAGGGAAGCAGTTCCTCTTCAACCTGTGATTGTTTCGAGGCCCTTTGAGTAGTGGGGGTTATATATCATAGGAGAAATTATGCCCAGCTCTTCTAAACTGCACAAGTACATTCTTACTGTCACCGACTATTTCACAAAGTGGGTAGAGGCCATCCCTCTAACTCATGTAAACGAGAAGGTAATGATCCAATTCATAGAACAACATCGAATCACAAGGTTTGGTCTCCCCTCTATTCTAGTATTTGATAATGCAACTTACTTCTCTTCTACACTATTGACAGAATTTTCTTTGGACAAAGGAATCATAATCAAGTACTCTGCAAATTATTACCCTCAGGGAAACGGTGTGGCAGAGTCGACTAACAAAAATTTGGTAAGGATATTAAAGAAGATAGTTACAAATAACTAAAGAAATTGGCATAATCAACTTCATAATTCCCTATGGGATGATAGTGTCACACCCAAAAAATCCATAGGAAACTCCCTGTACTTTCTGGTCTACGGGCAAGAAGCTATCCTCCCAAACGGGCTCTATCTACCATCTCTTCAATTGGCCCAAGATTCCAACGAGGAACCCTCATCGGCCATGCAACAAATAATCAATACTCTACTCATGCTGGAAGAAGAGAGAGAGAAGGCTAAGTCAAAATTCCTATCTCACCAACAGATAGCGAAACGATGGTTCGATAAGCATAAGGCCAAAGAAAAGAGTTTTGAGGTAGGAGACTTGGTACTAAAATGGGGCAGAGAAAATGAACCAAAAGGGAAGCATTCTAAGTTTCAGAACCTGTGGCTTGGACCTTTCTAGGTTGCTGAAAATATAGGGGCAGGTACTTATCGATTGCAGAACTTGAGGGGAGAACCTAACGCCCTCCCAGTAAATGGTCCAGCCCTAAAACAATATTTCCAATAATATATATATAATAATAAATAATAAATAAATATATAAAAAAAACGGAGGACATGAGTTAAGGTTATTGAAGGAAGAATAGAGATTCTGCATTCGCCCAGTGAATCACAATTTGTTGAGCTCTCAACACACCCTAAAAAAGTCTTTGCCAAACTCTACTTTTTGGGTACCACTTATTGTTTATTTCAGAACAATGTTGTTTCCGCTTATCTTTGTTTTCTACAATTTCTCCTTGATTCTTTAAAATTTTCCCTGAACATGTTGAAACCATCACAAATTAAAGGGAGTAACATTTGACTAAAGAATCAACCACTAAGTTGTTTCACCTGATGCGTCCAAATTTCGGCACCAGGAAGAATCAAAGGTGAAAGAAAATCGTCCTAGAAAACTAAGGACGTCGATCGTCGCTTTTCGTTGGCATCGGTAAACGGGGAGTTGTTCTTTCGTGATAAGCATTGCACAAGAAAGTTGTCGATGACCAACTTCATTCAGCATCGGTGAAACCCGAAAGGAAATAGTCATTTGCAGATAAAGGGAGGAATCGCTGACGGCCGATCCTGCAAAAACATTTTGGCGTCGACGGGTTTTTCTTTTGTAAGGAGTATCAACGAAGAATCTCGTAGCTCAGCGCCGATCCCCGACTCCCCCTTTTATAAAATGACACGATGGGATGTTTTAGCTATAAAGATACACTAGATACGTTGCATTTAATTGATTGATTAATTCCAAGATCGCGCATCAGTCTCTAGTTCGTGTGCAGATTCCAGTGACTGTTTTAACCTATAGATACATTGCATCTCCCTCTGCGCCTCCACCGTCAACCTATGTAAAATTGATCATCGAGAATTGGTGGTAAGTGGTTTAAATCTCGTCCCATTACTTGTATTAACAACTTGATGTGACTGGTAATTTCTCTCTCGTTATATTACTCTGAATTATTATGAGCCAGAGCATTTTGCGTGAAAAGATGTCTAGAACATCTAGAGGAGCGAGACGAATGGCCCATAGAAGGCTTCCAAGATATAGTGAGTATTAAGCAACATATATTAGCAAGCATACAGGTATGTACTAGTCTGGTTTTGATTTCATTTCACATATAAATTAAGATCTAATTTTATTCTATGTGTTGGCCCAAATTGAGCGTCTTCGGTTGTAGGAACGATGCCTCCAAAGAAACCCACCATTAGGAAATCTCCTAGAATCCCAAAGCCGCAAGAATCAGAAGTAGGAGAAGGCTCCTCCCCAACCGTTGCAAGAAAATTGGAATTCACTTCCAAGACAACACCCATCATCAAGACGATCACCAAAGAAGCCTTCGCTCAACCCCTGGCCTTTGGGGACACAGAGGTGAACATTGGGACCAAGACAACATTCCCTCAATGGGAAAATATGTTCAAGGAAATCAAGCATGTAGAATTTCCCGAATATGCCCTGCATAGCAATCCTCACACGAGGAAGCTACCTACACATACACAAGTCTTACCTACACATGGTGGCGAGAAGGACTTTGGTATTCCCTTGCATCGAACTTTTGAAATGGCTTATTGATCACAACGATGCACATAAGTGTGTAATTAATGATGATAATGGTCAAATCGCCATGGATTTCCTCCCAGTAGAAATCCAAAGGTATTACAAGCTCAGGGAGCCAGATGGATTTTGTTGTGAACTTTTATCAAAAGCACGACACCGGCAAAATCATGGCGTCCTGGTGGAGAGAAGACAAAAAATTCACTAACCAAAACTCCGGCTGGTACCCGACGGCCAACCTCAAACAACCTTATATCTATCTAATGGCTCTCCTTTGTTGGTTGCACGGAGAAAATGATTTCTCCAGGTTTTCGGAGGCATGGATGCCTTTGTCTTATACTGTCACCGTCTCTAGAACAAGCTTCAACTGGGGCGCGATCATATCCAAACAGCTTAGCACCTGCATTCTACAGGTTGAGCAACCGGAGGAAGGAGAAAATCCTGCCTTCTACATGGCATCTTATCTATTGGATTTCATCTGTGCAAGAAATGTCTTCGCAGGAATGAACCTAAGCTAGCATGCTTTCGAGCTCCCGATCCATGTCTATTTTAGCATCTTGTGGGAGAACAGGTATAAAATATCCTACTCTCTCATTTGCAACCAATTTATTGCACCTATTCATTTCTTACTATTCAATAAAGAGTGCCCAAGGCTGTCTGATGTAGCCAAAAAGGTTATATCGAAAGTTGGTCACTGGCACCTATATGAGGGCAAAACCTACATTAGGGTTTTCAACATCACAGGAGCACCAAATTTGCTACCTATATATGTCCCCGATCGACTGGTACTAGGGGAAATATGTTACCAAACTATCTTGTAGGGTTACAATGCCATGTTGGTGAAGGATAAAAAGCGGGCATTCATACCCTATGGGTTTCATATCGGCTTCTACCAGGTTAAAGACATTGCGCAAGACAAACAAGAGGGATTAAGTCAATTGGAATTTCGGTTCCAGACAGGACGTTTTCACAAGCATGATCCCAAGGGTCTGGTCTCAAAACATGCATCACAAGTATCATCATGTTTGCCTTATGCCCATGACTGGTTTGAGGATGAAGTCTTCACTAGAAATGATCAATATTGGGATGAGGTGGTGGAAAGAATGGTTGACCCCAGAATAACCAAGTTCAAGGCCATGAGTTTGGAAGAGAAAGCGACGTCCTTGGATGAAGAGTGCAAAGAGCATATTTTATAACCCTAATTTGCACCAGACATGCTTACCTGGCATCAGGCCATCTCAGATTCCTTCTTTGCTAAAGCACTGTTGAACAACTCTTCTTAAAAATATCTTTTATAAGGGCCCAAGTGCCCTACTCCATTACTGTATGCGTGTACATGCTAGCTGACCCAAAACAGCCCGCGTGTACCTACAAAAGCACGAAAAAAGGACAGTTGTCGACGGAACACACAGCTTTGGGTGTGTTAAATAAACCTTTCGGCCATGCATGGCCAAGGGTTCGACCAAATACCTAGCTTCTTATAGCCTATAAAAGAAGGGTTAGGGGTCCCATTTGGAAGAGGAGAATCATAGTAAAGAAACTATACTCGATTGCATATTCCCTTTGTCCCAACCCTTTATCCATCCTTGTGCAAAGAGAAATATAGAGAAAAGAAGTTGGAGGATATTTGAAGAGGAGCCCAGGACCAGGTTCGTAGAGCAGTAGTCGGCTTCATCATTGTAAGTTGATTTGTTGAAGTTAATAATAAAGAAATACTTTTCCCGTCCCACCATATGAGGTTTTCATGGTTTACTACATACTTGTTTGTTGAATCTCTAACCCATTAATCTATATATCAAATGCATGTGGAGTTTTTTGTTTGTTTTGTGTGAATGCAGGCCAGCCTTGGGAGGAGAGATGCAATCAAAAAAGTGATCAAGCATGAGGAAGGATCTACATCAAATGCCCAAAACAAGGTATGCTCACTTGATCTTCTTAACTATGTATTTGCTTAAGAATAATGGGGATTAGGTCTAGGACAACAGTGGAAAGTAGAAATCTTTAAGTCTTTTCTGCATGCATAATTAAACCCTAAGTGCTAGTCTGTAGAGGGATTTCCCACTCACAATAGAATTGGAAACCATACTCAGAACGTCTGTTAAGACTGCAACCAACTTCTCACCTTTTCAACTCGTTTATGGGCTGGAAGCAGTCTTTCCTATCGAATGTCAGATCCCATCCCTAAAGTTGGTTTTACAATTATTGCCAGAGACTTCTCAACTTGAAGAGCGGTTATTATACCTTGAGAAACGTCTTGATGTGGCCCTAGCCAACGAGGATCACAAACATAAAGTCAAGTGTCAGTATGATAGGTCTGTTTGTCCTCAGATTTTCACTGAAGGCGACCTTGTCTTGGTCTATGACCAAGATAAGGACCCCCTGGGGGAAGGAAAATTCAAATCCACGTGGTTCAGACATTTCATCATAAAAGAGGTTCTAAAAAAGGGCGCTTATCATCTGGTTTACTTTGAAGGGAATGCTTTGGCAGAGCCTAGAAATGGACTCTACCTCAAGAAGTATTACTCATAGGCAGGTCACCATGGGTAACTTTTTGTAACATATGTATAGTCTTTGTACTATTACTTTCTAGTTTCTTTTAGTGTTATGGACGTGTCATTTTTGATGTATCTTTCATCACTGTGGAAGATGTCAAGTGAATATGAGGTGTTCATTGGGTACGTAGACGGTGCTAGCTGGCACATTCGGAGGCTTGCCTCCACAACTCGGGTAATTTTTTCACCTCGAGGCCAGTTATTATCTTCCGGAGGTATATGCTTAGTTGACACCACAAATAATGTCACCGAGTATAGTGCAGTTATTGAGTTTCTTTGTGACACCTTGTCATTTGGTATCTCTCATCTCTGGGTCTATCTCGACGCTCAACTGTTTGTGTCTTAGTTAAATAGAGTCTACCATGTTCATGATCTAACTTTACACTGACGATTCCTTAGGGTACGTCTCTTAGAACGAAGATTTGATTATATTACATATTTTCATGTTCCTAGGAGATTAAACCAAATTACAGATACTCTAGCGAATCAAATTTTAGATTGGCATCTTGCACACATATGAAAGGACATACACATAAACATGTAAATACATTTTTTGCAAAAATGATTCATAAGACACAAAAAGACATAAAAAATCATATATAACATCATAGTCACTAGAGTACATAGGTGGACACAAGTGCCTCAAAAATATGACCAATAATGAGTCACGGGGCTTATGCCCTCAAAAAATATATACAAGTAGTGCTCTTGGCACGTGAAAAGTCTAACTAAGGTTAGGGCCTGTGGGCCCTGTTGTACTAATCAACAATGTTTTCCAAACGTCGAATCAACCGGACCCACGTCTGTGGTGCCCCCACTACATGAGGCTGCATAGATGGTGGCAGATCCTTAATCTCTACCATAGGGACCGTGCAAGTGAGCACAATAAAGTTTCGCTCGACTCGTTTCAACACCCTCTCAGCCTCCCTGGCTGGAAGCTCTCCTGCTACTGTTGGTCCCCCTGTGGTGGTAGGTGCAGCCCCTGGCCGAGGACGACGCCTGTTCCTCGCATAGTCCACAGGTCACACTGGTCCCACATCTGCATACAACAAACACATATCCGTCAAATACTCTGGTATAAAAAAAAATGATATATAACAAAAACAACATAAAAATTACATATGTTTCACAAAAAAAAACAACAACAAAGCAATGATGTAAACTTACCCATCTCTCCTCGCTCCTCACCAGGAGGTACTAGTATCTCAGGATCTCTCGAGAAATCAATCCCAGTATAAGGGTAATCCTCTATGACTAGGATTTGTCGCGAAAACCAAGCGAAGAAATCATCGTCAAAGGACTCATTGGTCCTTCCACCACCCTGACATGGTAGTAACATTGCCCATCTACAAACTACAGGAAGAGAGGTCTGATGTCCTCGTACCACTACTCGAGGACTGAAGCTCAAAATTATTTCAAAAAAGTAAGAGCATAGAATGGTCCCGAACCCGAAGTTCCTTTGCGTCCGTGACCGACAATCTATCAATTGCCTCTTCATACAATCTAGCATTATCATTTTCTTTAAAAAAAAAAAACAAATAGAGTGATTCAGGAGTTGCATTGGAGGGGTATGATCAGGTATCGGGACAATTTTTTGGAGTTTTTGGTAACTTTTGACGGTCCGTGGAAAATTTTCAGATGATCAACTTGAGCATGTAGGTTAGGTTTCTACCCTAACTTTTGTATCTCATTGTATTTTATCCTTTTCCATAGGATCGATCCCATTAGGTTGCGACACAGAACCATCATTGTTGATTTAGAAGTGTCGTGAGTTGATGGTAGAGATTATCGGAACATGGATGCCTTAGGTAGATCCTGGTTGCATTATGGTGTCCATGCTGTCTCTAATCACTGTAGGCTTGGGAGTCCTTGTTGTTTTTTCCAGATTATGAGTTTGAGCCTCATTTGCATGATTCCTTTTCACTCTTGACCTCACCCTTGGGACTCCCAAAAAACATAATGGGTCTTCTTTTAAGCCCTTTTCAGACCCTCTAAACATGAAAAGATTGCCAAGAGATCTTGTGGCATTTCACACTCGTTAAACAAAAATTTGAAGTCACGTCTGTCCGACGGTAGTTTACCCCTTTTTTTATTCAGACGTTCAACTGTACAAACAAAGGTATACACTATGGAGCTTCAGTTCTCTAGAAGAGTGCTCTTAGGTATCATTTTAACCCTTTTTCGGGCCTGAGGGACTAAATTTATGAAAAAGGAACCCCCACGGAGTCCATAGTTAAGCTCTTTTCAGACTCCCTAAAATTGAAAAGATCGTCCAGTGACCTTATTCTTTCACACTCGTTAAACTGGTCTAGAAGAACATTCCTGACGGAGTCCATAGTTAAGCTTTTTTTTCAGACTCCTTAAAAATGAAAAAATGGCTGAGTGATCTTGTCTTTATCACACTCGTTAAAATGGTTTTGAATAGACGTATTGTCAGTGCTAGTTTACCCCTTTTTTGAACCGACTAGACTACCTTAGAGAAAGGTACCCCACTGGAGTCTCCTTTTACATTTTTTTAGACTCTCTAAATATGAAAAATCGTTGAGCTTACCTTCTCTGGGCTCGTTAAACTTACATCAAAGGACGTTACCATTGTTTGTTTTGTTAACCACGTTTGCATACCTGCGTCTTTGGTATAAATGTCGGCTCCATGTTTCTCTCAACTGAACCATCTGAAGCATACCTTATACACAAGCCTTGTAGCACTTTGCCTCTGCGTCTTGACACCTTTGGCTCACGGAGGATTTTTCTCGAGTGTCATTGCTCTGAACATCAATCTTGTCCTTGCACCTTGAACTTGTATGTTTGTAACACTCATTCCTCCATTGTAACGTAACGTTCTTTTATTCTTTTTTCCAAAATCATTGAAAAAGACAAAAAAATCAAATATGCCCCAAAAAGAGGAAGGGAAAAGTATTTTCTTTATTGGCAGCACAATAAGTCACCCTTGGATAAAGCACATCCATCCATTTTCTCATCAAACTCTGGGATTTAATACGACCTTAGGAAGCTGTTCTCACTACATAGAGATGTGTCCTCCTTTGTTTGGTTATTCTTCCAAACATATGGAGAGTTTGCATTGCTTCCTGCCTCGTAAACTTATGTTAATGACATGCTGCCTGAGTCTCATCATTTGTCGTGTTGTTGTCCAAGGGAAGTTTTTACCAAGCCCGAGTCAGCCCCTCTACAGTTTTTCTCTTGCCCTCATACCCAGCCATATTGAACGTCCAATCAAGTATTTGTTCAAAATCAATGAAGCCTTCAGTATGATCATCAAGATTCTCTAATCCATGACCGACGAGGCGTCGAAGACCTCTGGGTAGTGAAGTCGTACAGTCATATTACACTCCTACCCGATTTTTGAAGATTTTGAATTTGTTGCTCGAGCTCTGAAGACCTCATATCCAACCACCAGGCCTTATCAACTTCTAAGAAGATGGACACTCTACATGTATATCTTTTTGATTTCGAGATGTAGCTCCACCGTGTATTATTTGCGACTACACTTTATATATTTATATGACATGGATCTACAGTGTATTTGATTGGTAGCCATGATTTTATTTTATCTAGAGCATGGGTATGCCCACCTCGGTGAGACAATTGTTATTTTTGCAGATGACGCCTCCAGATTTCTGGTCCCTGGGCTCACTTTTTTGGCACATCAGTAAAGATTTTTAATGTATTTCAGCCATCAGATTCTTTTCTAACCTCACACATTAGGGGGAATCTATTATAACCCTAATTTGCACCAGACATGCTTACCTGGCATCAGGCCATCTTAGATTCCTTTTTTGCGAAAGCATTGTTGAACAACTCTTCTTAAAAACCTCTTTTATAAAGGTCCATGCACCCTACTCTATTATTGCATGCGTGTACATGCTAGCTAACCCAAAACAGCCCGCGTGTACCTACAAAAGCACGAAAAAAGGAAAGTTACCAATGGAACACACAGCTTTGGGTGAGTTAACTAAACCTTTCGGCCATGCATGGCCGAGGGTTCGACCAAATACCTAGCTTCTTCTAGCCTATAAAATAAGGGTTAGGGGTCCCATTTGGAAGAGGAGAATCATAGTAAAGAAACTATATGCAATTGTGTATTCCTTTTGTCCCAACCCTTTAGCCATCCTTGTGCAAAGAGAAATATAGAGAAAAGAAGTTGGAGGACAGTTGAAGAGGATCCCAAGACTAGGTTTGTGGAGCAGCGGTTGACTTCATCATTCTAAGTTGATTTGTTGAAGTTAATAATAAAGAAATACTTTTCCCGTCCCACCATATGAGGTTTTCATGGTTTACTGCATACTTGTTTATTGAATCTCTAACCCATTAATCTATATATCAAATGCATGTGGAGTTTGTTGTTTGTTTTATGTGAATGCAGGTCAGCCTTGGGAGGATAGATGCAATCAAAAAAGTGATCAAGCATAAGGAAGGATCTACATCAAACACTCGAAATAAGGTATGCTCACTTGATCTTCTTAACTATGTATTTGCTTAAGAATAATAGGGATTAGGTTTGGGGCAACAGTAGAAAGTAGAAATCTTTAGGTCTTTTCTGCATGCATAATTAAACCCTAAGTGCTATTCCATAGAGGTATTTCCCACTCACAACAGCGGAATAAATTATGAGGGCTAGGGAAGAAAGGGTAACATTCGAATCGGCCAAAATGATGGAAGCTCCCTAGGAAGCCCTATACAGAACTGGAATTTTCTCGGAACTTCAGGTGTAAGGGAAAGAGGGACACTATTTCTCCAACATGCTCAACAAATAATGGATCCATCCCTCTTATCAAGTGTTTCGACTAGTAACCTGGAAGAGAGCCTGGCAGGGGTAGGCAGCTCTGAGCTCACAGACCCCGGTAACATCAACGGGTCAGATGACCCTCAATCTGCACTGTCGCCAACCAATTCACCGGCAGGCACGATGGCTCAATCGAAGCCGGGTCGGGTTTCGATCGAAACTAGTGCAACTAACCCTCTGTCCGAGTTCATATATATATATATATATATATATATATACACACACAATGATGATGAGAGTCTGGAGGCATCTCAAAAAACCTCTGTCCATGTCGAAGAAGAAAAAGGAGATGAAAGTGGCTTAGATACAGAAACACCCGATGTGTCAGAGACCCGAGCAGGTAGTCCCAAGGACAAGTTAGAATTAGACATGTCAATAGAAAGATCCCCACAGAAGGACGTCGGCAATGCCATGGCTAGAATACAGGCAAGTATTGAGCTCGCTCCCAACATATCCATTCCACTTGATACACAGGTCCCCAATAAACATCAGGAAGAGGTCGGGCCTTCGAAACAAAACAAGGAGGTTCAAGAGTCTAATCTTGAACAAATATATACCACCGACAGCCTGGGAAACACACTTACATGGGGTGACCAATAGATACTAGATTTGGTAGACGAAGTGTTAGACATCTATGCGATCTCCTATGATCAAAAGAGGAAGGCCATCATGCAAAGGACTTCTAAGAAGAGAAAGATTATTGTGGACCATTCTATTTTGGTTACCACAGAGGAAAGATTCATCAACACAGCAGATGCTCACATGTCTAAACTAATAGGCGTGGGAAAATCCCTCTCTAATGTTGGCCAGGATAGGGCCAGGAGGGATGAAAGAGAACTAGCGGATACTCTGAAGGAACTGGAACACCTGCGCCATATTGTTGAGTATTATAAAGGTGCCACATAGACTGCGACATATTTGAAGAGTGAGTTTTCAGGAGTTTAACACAAGTACAAGAAATAAATAACTTTGTTAACTGAAAATATAATTGAATTCCAGGAGGACACTCTCATGGATCTCGCAACATGCAAGGAGATGGAACAATGGCATGAAAGAATGCATCAAGCGGTAGAAAGGCTTGAATACATTGAGGCAGTCCAATAGGGTCGATAAAAGGAAGAACATGGCATTCAACTGTTAAACAAAAATAGCCTCGACCGCATAAAGAGATCCACATAATACTGGACTAAGATGTCCCGAGATCCACATCAAGAGATCCAAGAACAATATGCCAAGTGCCAGAAGAACTGCGATAAAATTAATAAAGTAATGAAAGATATCAAGCTCCCTGATTTTGGCAACCCTAGTGAGTTTATTGACATAAGAAACGTGCTCAATATGTATGCCAAACAAGACTCCCTATGGGTTGAAGAGTGCGTGAAGGTAACCAATGCGAGGCCGGGACAGGTGCGACAATTCACAGAACACCCGATCAGAGCTAAAACCATGTTGCAACAGTTGAATTCCACCTTGATAAAATACTGAGCACATGCAGCGGACATCAGAGGGATATATGCAGCCCCAATGGAACAACACAGATTCCCGTGGGCCCATACTTGTGAAGAACTCTTTATCAGATGGTACGATTATGAAATAATCCACCCTTTTCAAGAAATAACTCGGGTAGACTGTTGAAAGACTGTCAGATAATGATGCCATGTGGTGATTTTTGATTAGCTCAAATTGTATTTTACCGTTAATTACTATTAAGAATTTATATTATAAATAGGAACATCGACCGATGGTCCAGGAGGTCGATGGTTTGTTGCAAGAACTCTTTTCTTTCTAATTGTTAAGAATTATTTTGGAACTGCTATGAATGAATAAGTCCTTCTGGACTAGAGATGAAGTTGTTTTCATCATATGCGTGTGTAATTGAGCCTGGAGAATAACTATTTCCTATTCAGTTCATGAGCAGATGTAATAAGTAAGAGCTAGCAAATATATTGTCAAGCTATCTGGTGTAATTGTTTTGTTGTTCTTTTCTCTAATGATGGAAATGATGAATCGTTGTGTGGATGTATGATGAAGGATTATGGTAGATGAATTATTTTGCTTGCTATTGATCTTATCATATAACTGTTTTCTTCTAATTAGTATTCTCAAATAGTAATTGAATGCTCACATGGTTAATGTATTATTACTAGGCCTGTGGTATAGGATTATCGTTTGCATGTTTGAGCATCGGGTTATCCCAAGATCAGCCTCTTCTACAGTAGTTAAATTTGCTCTCATCTTGTTTTCTTGGATATTTTAGGTTAAAATATTAGCTAGCGATAGAGTGCTCACACAGTTAAAGTATTATTACTAGGCTTGTTGTAAGATATCATTGTATGCATGTTGGAGTGAGGGTTATCCCAAGCCCGACCTTTCCCAGTCTTTAGACTTCCTTATCGTTGTGTGGCCAAGTTGGTTTATACCGTCTTTTTCTCACATTTATCCTAACTAAAGAGAAAATACCAAAAGAGGAAATCTCAACTGAAGGAGATGCCTCCATAAGAAAACACAAATCCCATCGATTAAATTGGTCGGATCACGATATCTGGAGAACCATTCCAATCACAAATGTTGTAGAGTCTAATTGTGTTGTAGAGTCTAATTGGGCCTTGGTGGTGGATTTGGTTCCTACTATTGAGTTAAGGGGTTTAAGACCCATCAACAGGTCATTGTGCGGAGTATATTCGAGGGGCTCTTCTTTCTTGATCTTCTTGAAGACCTCTTCCCAGCGAGGAAAAGTCATATTTTCTCCAATGCTTGCCTCTATATCCCCGAAAGATGAGGGCTGGACAAAGGGCTCCTTGGTGATCTCCTTGATGACAGACACCGTCTTAGGAGCAAACTCTAATTGTCTTGCAACCGTTGGGGAGGAGCCTTCTCCTATATCCAATTCTTGCAACTTTGGTGCCCATGGTGATTTCCTGGTGGATGGATTCTTTGGAGGCATTTTCCCTACAATCAAAACCTCCTTTTAAACATATATACATAGAAACATCGGGTGAGAACATATACAAATGAAATGTAAATCCATAAGCGAACCCATACATGTAATTATTTCTAAGAAAATTGTTTAATACTCACTGGACTTCGGATGCTTCCTATGGACTGTTGGCTTCATTCTCTTGTTGGTTCTGAATTCCTTGTTGCGTAGAGTGGGATCACAGAAAAAGGACTTGAAAGAATATAACTGGGAGATACTACTAGTCATATCAATTAGTTAATACGGGTGATAAATGCAGATTTCAAAATATAACGCTATCGGATTTCTTCCACTGAGACTTAACGGTTCCCTTTTGATTCATGCACGAGCTAGTAACTAATGCACGATCTACGAATTAACTAAATATTTGAATGCAGAGTACTTGAAATAGCTAGGGGTTAAATGTCACATCATGTCTTACCTTCATAAAGATCGGGGATCAACGTTGCTATTTTCTTGATAAAAATCCTGATACCGGTGATGTTGGGATTGGTGATGTTTCGGGTGTTAGCGGTCAGTGGTGGAACTCCTCTTTTGTGTGACACTTATGATTACACTTCTCTACCAAAGACAAAAGGACCGTCGTTCGGTGAAATCATTTCAGAGACTATATGCGTAAAAGAGATACTCTTATCTGTCGACGTCGAAGAATGTCGGCACTCGGCTACTTTGACTTCCCATACAATTTTCGCTACCTTAATCTGTCACCGATGCCGAACTTCTCAAGTAAGCCAGGAGAAATCTGGGTCACTGGTTCCTTGATCAGTTGTGGTGTTTCTCAAGATGGTTCTTAATATGCTCAAGAGAAACTCGTATATGAAACATATCAGATAAGAAGGTTATCAGGCTCAAACCATGGTGAAAACAATCAAAGGTAGAAGACAAGGTGGTACCCAAAAGGAAGTGGTCATAGAATTTTAGGGTGTGTTGAACACTCAACACTGTGATGGATAATATACATTATAATTCCCAAAAGTGGAGTAATGAATACCCAACTGGACAAACTAGTTGCTCATAAGAATATTACATTTCATAATGAATTTGTACACATGGCTTCCAATTTGAATTATATTGCAGATCCATGTGGAAATATACCAAATAGTTGTTCATGGCCATGAATAGGAAATACAAAGTATATACATGCCATAGGCTTTCATAGTCACGAACAAGGCCCAATGAAAACCAGTCTCAAAATCAATCTGAAGATATCTGTATACAATGGAGACAATCTGATCTCCCATGATCACTGAAGTCATATAGGTATTGGTCCAATGAATGATAGCAATAGCTTAGAAAAGGTGTGACTATAAACTGATGTCTTCAAGTCTTCTACGTGATCTGCCAAAGGTGCAAGTCTACATTATGTGGATAGAGGAGTTGAGGTCGAACATAATGAGACTTTGTTTGATTATCGATCATTAAGGTATATTGTTAACAAATGCGAGACAACCTACTGATAATGAAAGTAGGTATCAAATCATCGAGTACATTATTACAAATGTGAATAAAGGTGTTGAGGTCGAACACTTGAAGAATCCATCGATCATGAGACATTGATTTATTCCCAACTGTCGATGGAAAGAGAACCTACCACTGATGATTACAAGCCTCTAAGTACTCATAGGACTCTAGGCCTCATTTACAGAATAGATGAGCTGAATTCGATGGAAGGAGACCCACTGAAAGGAGAGAATTAAGGCATATCTCATCAGTCAACACAAGGTAAAAAGAAATAGCTTGATGATTTGGAGGAATTCAGATGAAGAACATGTTCACAAACCAACGAACCTGTGTATCGTTCGCATGAACCAATGAAAGCAGTGCATGAAAAATACCCTCTGAATAGCAACCAATAATTAAAATTACTGACAAAGGTGAGGAAATCGCCAATAGGGAGAATGGAATCCAAGACACTACACAAATCCCAATGTGTGAATATATTTCTTGTCATTGAACACAAGGGAAACCCCCCAGTCAGCGACCAATGAGGAGATGTCGACTTTTGGGTTCAAGGTTACCTACCCATAATGAAAGTAGAACCAGGGTGCACATTAGGACTACAACTTCATGTGACTCTAAGATACACTCAGGGTATGGTTGACATGCAAATTCAAGAGTTCTATGAAATGGATGACACAGGTTTATTGACATCCTTTGAACAAGAGAATGAGACATATGGAGGACTCTGATAGCATAGACTTGATAATGAAACTTTATGATGCAAGAGGAACCAATCAAACTCTCTGTAGGGACTAGAAGAGTAACCAGTCGAAGGAGTAAACTCTAAGTAATGAGCTCAGCTTCCTAAGGTCACGCTAAACCCAAAATTTGGATGAAAAGTGGACTCAAAAGTTTTTTCTCTATTCAAAGGTGACACGACTGCTACCAACATGAGATAATATTCTTTTCCCATCCATATTTTTTTGTTTTTTCAAAGACAAATGAATGCTATGATACAAGAGAGGAAATGAGTGTCGTGAGTAAGTAACTAGTTCCAACAATGGAATATATCTATTCTCAATGCAAGGAGGTGCATGCAGGATGTGGACACTAGGGGGAATGTTTTCTCTTGGGGTACATGGTGTCAAGTTGCAAAGGATATAAACAAGGGTCTACTTGGCTAATGATGCAAACTGCTGAGGTAAAAGGCTTATTGTGAGAATGAGAGAACTGAAAATAGGATCAATACTGTAAGAAGGATAATGGAGTGTCATTACAACTTAACGCCAAAGAATGTCATTTTTCAAAAATTTATTACCCTAGGCCCGAAAAAGTATAAAACAATACCTAGGAGAACTCTTCTAGCCACTAGTGACTAGAGTATTCCTTTTTCGAAATTAGTCTACTAGGTCCGAAAAAAGGTTAAACTTACACCAAATAGACGTCCTTTCAAATCCAATTAATCAGTGTGAAAGAGAAAAGTTCACTTGACAATATTTTCTCTTTTTAATAGAGTCACAAAAGAGCTTAACCAAGACTTGGTGGGAGTCCCATAGGTATAG
This sequence comes from Picea engelmannii, assembly GCA_009831015.1. NCBI lineage: Eukaryota > Viridiplantae > Streptophyta > Pinopsida > Pinales > Pinaceae > Picea > Picea engelmannii. Next base: position 93,992 of record ML789129.1, on the reverse strand, counting down.
GTCAGAATGCTTATGAGTGAGAATATGAGGTTCAAATGCAAAGTCATATTTCAACTATAAGGGACTCCTGGTCTTATGGAAAAAATATTTGCATGGGCACTAAATGGCACAAAGGTTCTAACTAGGGCACCCATGTTTGGTAAGACTCTACCATTCACTAGGGACACTTCTAGTAGAAAAAATAAAGTTTCATGTCATTGAAAAATGGCTTCGTACTTAAGGCATATGAATCACAGTCATAGGATAATGCAAGCATGTAAAATAGAGTGAAGGTCTATCCTATATGTTTGGTAAGAGAAAATACCTGCCAAAATCACAAATGGTTGACATGACACTAGAAACCACAAGAATCCCTGGATAAAACCACCAAAACCAACTCCTTCCATTACACTATTAGTCCACTAGGTCAAAATATTAGCACAAACTATGAAAAGTGGGTAAATGTTTTATACAAATAGTAAAAATAATTAGTTTTACCATACCAATTGAGTTTTTAACCCACATAGTGCACTTTGGACAAATTTTCCCACGATCTTCAAGTGCCGATTGCGGGAGCTACGAGTGACAAAATTGACAACCGTCTAGACCAAGTAAGTACTCTTTCCCTCCTCTTCATTTCTAGTGGATTAGAATTTTAAATTAGACCTCATGTTTTGAGTTTTTTAAGGTGCAATTTAGGAATTAGGGTGTACACAGGATGTAGATAATTAGGTCACGTATATGGAGGTATGTACATGGGAAATGCAAATTCATCCTATGTATATGCAACCCTACACGTGATTGTTACCACAACATCCCGTGTACAAGTCCACAAATTGGTTTTTTAAAGAATTTTGACTCAAAAAATGGAATTCTTCTTGTAGGATGGTACTTGAATGGAGAGAAAGAGAGCATGAGGAAGTTGATGCTACAATGGAAAGATATCCAGAGGCCCAATTAGCATTAAAAATATGTGGGATTTAGAATTTTTAGGCTCTCAAAGGGATGAGGGCTCAAGTGAGATTTATCCAAATACTGGTGAAATTTTGGGATCCATATATAGAGGCCTTCAACCTCGATGGGAAACCATTGAGAATTGAAGTCGAGGATATCTATTTCCTTATAGTATTGTCTCATCAGGGTGAGGTGGTGAACCTCAAATCTCAGGGATCTGGGAGTGGCATGAACATAGAGGAATACATCTCCACTCACTATGTTCCAGGAACAAAAAAGGTAGGGATCCAACTCCCCATTAGGGCGATCGACAACCTGATTTGAAAGATCATTGTTCTCATGCTTACTTGGATAATGGGGTAAGCCTCGTTGAACTAGGAATCGAGGCCACTGATGTTCTATTCAATGGAGTGCTTATGACCCACAATTTATGATTGGTGCACCTCACTAATGGCTAACATGAAGATCCAATTGAGAGACTGCAAATATGGTAGGAAGAGGAACTTCGGGTTCACATTTATCTTGTGTAGTTTTTTCTTTGAGCGGGTTCCATGATTAATCCCTAGGATCGATATTGTTCCACATAGACCATGCGATCCATCCATGTCATGGTATACTGAGGTGATGAAGCGATTGGGAGGTGTCATCGTGTACCAAGGTGATGAAGAGGTTGGGAGGTGGTAGGGTGCCAACCCCCTACAACGACGAGTTCTTCTTCTTGTGGCATGAACAGGTGATAGCCCTGGATGACTACCCTTATGTAGGGATCGACTACAAAGGATATCCATACATCCCATTGAAACTAGGATCCATCTATGGTGATATAGGTATGAAAATGTTTTCAAATATATTTCATTTTTTTTTTTTGGATTTTTCAAAAAGAATAAAAAAAACGCAAATATTTTTGGATGGTGTCAAGTATTTTAACAAAAATTATTTGGTGTGTAGATGTAGTTCCGTGACAAACATATGGATTCCCATGACACTGACGGAGGAACCAGGGGGATGAGACAATGGGAGGAGATGTGGAGAGAGTACTTCAAAATGTGTAAAGAAAACTGTCTCATTTGACGCACAGGATTCCCATGGTTCATGTAGAGGATCTGTCGGAGGCGATGCATCAGAAAGTGGTGGGTGTGCCCCATGCGTGGGTGAGACTATTTCGACGTATCACAAACACCATAGTATTCTATCATGACACACATATGGCACCAAAGGCATAGATGTCATGGTAATTGTATCGATCAATTGTATATGTATTTTGAGGGTGTGAGCCCCATTTTGTACTATAACACCATATTTTTGGAGAAATGAAATATATAAAAACCTTGGTCTTCGAATTTACTTATGTTACAATGTGTACATTAATATATTTGTTTTCTATACTTTATTTATGTGACAAATTCCAATACAAAACATAATTAGCATATGCATCAGATACATAATTATAACTCCTAGGTATGTATTTATAAGTAATCAAATCAAAATGTCATTCCAAAATTCATACCTGTGGGAATTGTCAGAGTAGAGTAGGATATCTCACACAGTAATTGTCGTTCAAATGACATACTACTTACTGGGAGTCTAGGTGAACCTCTAAATACCGAACACCATGTGAAATTGCATCATGTAAAATCTCTAAAACAACACTATATTCAGCCACATTATTCATTGATGGCCCTAGAAAAATGCCACCTGAAGACACCAGTAGACCTTCGGTTGAGAAAACGACCCAAGCAGTGGAAACCAAGTTTCGTGTATGATGAATGGCACCGTCTATGAATCCTAAGTAAACCGAAGACTCCATTGACATCTTCCAACCAAGGGAAAACTCGATAAGCAAGTTGATGACACAAAGAAAAATATATATACACTAATATACACTAGTATACAAAGAGTTACACCCAATATTGGGGGCTCAAGCATAATATATTTTCAAGTAAAGCCCATTTCTAGGCTCGACCAGCATATTCCCTTTATAATATTCTAATTCATAGGATCTTTTTTCTAAGACACGTCGCACAATATAAGGACGATGCCACAAGGGCTTGAACTTGCCTGCCCCCAGTGTTTCTTTGTTTAGGTCATACAATATGACCAAGTCACCCTCAATGTACTGTCGAGGATAGATAAACTTATCATACTAGACCTTGACACATTGTTTATTCACTTCAATATCCGTAGAGGCATCTTGACATTGCTCATCTAGGCTCTCTATGTGTACGAGGCGTTCTTTGAGATCGTAAGTGTCAAGTAGGAGCTTAAATACCAATCTAAGGGAAGGGATTTCACATTCAATAGGAAGGATTGACTCCACACCATGTACTAACTAAAAAGGAGAAAAATCGGTGGAATTTTTAACCGAGGTTTGGTATGCCCAAAGTGTCGGGTAAATCATTAGATGACAGTTAGATTTTCTCTGCCTGACAGTTTTCTGCAAAATGATCTTGAGAGACTTGTTCACAGCCTCTAATTTTCCATTTTCCTGGGGATAGTAAGGGGAAGAATGACCATGTTTAAAACCCATTTTTGATGCTAACTCTTTCATCATTTCTCTCTAAAAGTGACTGCCATGATCAATGATAATCTCCCTTAGGATTCCGAACTGGGCTATAATTTGATTGAACATGAAAAGTGTTGCAGTCTTACCATCAAATTTAATTGTAGGATTGGCCTCTTCCCATTTAGTAAAGTAGTCTACGACCATGATAATATGTTGATGCCCCCCAACCGAAGCTGGGTTGTAGTCTACAAAATCCACCCCCCACTTGGTGAAGGGACCGACAATGATGATCGAGTGAAGAGGGGATGGATCTGAGCACATATTTCAAGTGAGCACCTGGAAAGGGTGATACTTTTTTACCTCTTTGACACAATCTCTAAAAATGGATGAACAAAAATAACCAGCTGGCAAAATATTTTGCGTTGTCGCAAGCCCAGATAGATGACTACCACAAGCCCCATTATGACAGTCATTAAGAACAGACTCAACTTCCTTGTGGGTCAAGCAATGATGCAATATATTATCTATGCCTCGATGATACAAAGTGTCACTGATGATAAGGTATTTTTTTATCTTGATACCATATACGTCATCGATCATCTCTCGAAATATGCTGAGAGAACTTCAAGGTTTGAAGATAGATCAAAATGTCTCCATACCAGGGGTCCAATGATGAGATAAGGAAAATGTGTTCATCTGCAAATGAATCAACATGAATAACATCCTCATCTAGCCTAGGGAAATCTGATATTAACTTGGGAAAACATAGCGATTTCTTGGATTTTGCCGAACCAAAATTGAGATCAAACTCTTTCAAGATGACAATACATTTATTATATTTATCCCCTATGATACGCCTAGTAAGGACGTATTGAAATGGATTAACATCAATAACTATGGTAGTTTTTCAAAGAAATATATAGTGCTGTAATCTTTGAACCGCGTGTACGACAACCAAGGATAGCTTCTCAACATGAGAGTACTTGAGTTTAGGTCCAACTAAGCTTCAACTAAGGTGGTAGACAACATTCTCATTGAACTCATCATCCTACTGAACTAAAACCATACCAACCATCCCTTTAGATGTGGCGATATAAAGCAAGTAATCTCTAATGTAGTCCAGAGGCTTCAACAGAGGCGTCAATACCAAGTATTTCTTAAGAGCATCGAAGCATTCCTAGGCTTGCTCATCCCATATAAACGAAGTGTCCTTCTTCAAGCAACGCATGAAACCATTAGTAATATTGGCATAGTTTACTATAAACTGGCGTAAGAAGTTAGCTTTCCCCTGTAAACCTTGAAGCTGACGAATGTTGCGCAGGGGAGGAAATCAAAGTATTCCCTCAACCTTCAAAGGATCCACCATGATCCTAGTCTCATAAACTAAGAATCCTAAAAGACAACCTAACCTAACGCAAAAGATGCACTTATGAGGGTTTAAATGGATGCGATAATAGTGACATCTCTGAAAAACTAGTTGAAGGTGGGTAGAGTGATTCACTCTCTTGCAAGAGTGAGCAGCGAGATCATTGAGGTAAGCTTAGACTATATGCTTGAGATCATGAAAAGTGAAGGTCATGGCTCACTGGAAGGTTTCTCCGGCATTTTTAAGTCTGAAAGGAATTTTATGGTATGCGAAAGTACCCCAAGGATAAATAAATGTAGTCTTATGTTGATCCTTAGGTTTGATCTAAATTTAGTTGTATCCTGAAAATCCATCCATAAAAGAAAAAACCACGCTTCCCGCACAATCATCGAGAATATGATCAATGAAAGGTGTCGAGAAGTTTTCTTTAAGACAAGCCTTATTCAAGTCTCAAAAATCCATAAACACATGAATGGTTCTTTGCTTACTATTCATGGGAACGAGATTGGATACCCATTCAGTCAAGGGAATTGTGTAGATAAAACCAACATTAAGTAGCCTTTCCACCTTTTCCTTAATAGCAGGGGCCTTCCTAAGATTAACAACTCTAAGCCATTGCTGAACATGTTTAGCATCTGGGTAGGTTTTAATATCATGTTCGAAAATATGAGGGTTGATTCCTAACATCTCTTCACATGACCATACGAATACATCAAACAATTATTTGAAGAGATTTGTGTAGATCTGAATTTCTTTAGGTGAACAATCTACACCGATATATAAATTTTCAATTTTACCAGGAATGCGAGAGATGTCGATCGTGACGGTAGGAGAAATACTCACCATGTTTCCTTCGGCATAAATGTTGTGCATATCAAGTGGAACTACGACGTGACTGACTATCTCACTCAAGGTAGATATAAAATCATCTTGTTCGATCCTAACAAGCTCTAGGAGGAAGTAAGAGCGATGATGCATATCATCCCATGGCCTATCCGAACCATTCATGGCCTCTAAGATCACTTCATCTGAAGGTAAAGTATCATCAAGGCAATCATGTGAGAAAGATGACAAAGTGGCCCATACGGGCTTAAGAACATGATACTCATCGTTTGTCTATGAGGAGACAAGATCTGGGTCAATAGAAGAGTCAAGAATAGTTTGATATGCTATCTCTGCCACCAACAGTGGAATTTCCATTCCAATATGTGATTGACCTTCACAATACATGGTCGGGGAAGGTAGGTTCCAAGGATCATTAAAATGTGAATTGAGGAAAGGAAAATACCTCATTGACAAAGCATACCTACTGGAAATGGAATAAATGTGATGAATTGGTGCCATGAAATCAAAGGTACCCATAAGGGAGGAATAAATTATGACACCAATATCCTTAGTTTCCAGCTAAGAATTGTTGATCATGGGGATTGAAGGTCCAGCTGATGCATTGGGAATAACATGCGCAAATGATAACTGATCAATCATCATGATTTTCCCTTCATGAGGAAAACATAAAGTATAGAAAATGAACGATATAATTGCAGTCATAACATAAGTCCAGTTATGCCCTAGTAATAAGTTATAGTCAAGGGGCACATCAACCACCTTGACATCCACCTTCCACTTGAATAGACTGGAAAGGAAGGAAGAATATTGTTGGAGCCGCCTTTGTTTTTTCTAGCCCGTCTCAAATTTCAAGTCTTAATGCTCGAAATTGAAAGATGGTTTTCGTATTTTCCGTCTGCGGTTTCAAAATCTCTGAAGTCTTCTCACGCAAGTAGCGATGATTATTGTACTCTCGAGGCAAGTTCTACTTTTTGGCAAAAAAAAATTCCCCTTTTGTTCTACCTCGAAATTTCACAACGAAACAGTGAAATCGCTTTAAAATTTTACCCAGGTCAGTAACGGGAGTAAAGTTTTCCTAAATCATGATTAAACATCATCGGGTTTTCGCACCTCGGCATTCACTAAATCCAAAACTCTCATTGTCGTATCCTCGATAGCCGAAACCACGAAGTTCGTAGGTTAGTAACCCGTGTCAAAGTTAAAGGAAAAAACTAAGCCATGGTTAAGTTCCTTCGGCAATTTTCCACTCAGTGTGTTCTCTTTTAAAAAACTACACTATCTAAGCCCGAGTCATGAAGTCGCGATAAAGATACGAACATAATTAATTAAACACTTAATCCGAGTTTATCTTCCCTTTTAATTAAAGCGCATTATCGCGATCTCGCAATTTCGCAACTCGACATGCAAACTTCCCAGAAACTTACCTTCGAAGCTCCGAGTCGTGATATGGCGAATATAAATAAATTACGTAATTAATTAAGCACCTAATCACAATTACGTTTTTATTAACCAAAATCAATCATCGCAATTTCGAGGGTCAGAGGTTCAAAGGGTTAAAGAAAAAATTCTCGATACAACGAATACCGAAAGGTTAAATTAACTTTGGTAAAATCAGATTAATTAAGCTAAATCAATATCTCCCGTGTTTTGATGCTTGCACAGTTTAAGAAGCAGTCTTAATCCTTCCTTATGCCAATTGACATTTCGAACCACCAAAATTTATGGTATTAATTAGAAATAAGGCGAATCGACAAATAAAGATCGGGTTTTTATTGCTAAATTTATTTCTAAACATGATTTGACAGATCCATTCTAAAAAGTACCTATTTTTCGAATATATATAGAGTTGTTATTCGTTATAACAAATTCATTTCTATATTATGCAGAGCACACTTTCTCAGCGAGCTAACTTTTGTATGTATACGTATTTTTATCGCAGAAGAGCCAAAGCAGGATCTCCCGTCATGGCCCCGTGAAAAGCATCCAAAGCCAGTGTTGAGGTTCCGAGACAAGGTCCGGACAACGTCATTGATACTTCACCTCAAAGTGTCGACTCTGTCCCTAACTAGTCATTCGTTTCTGATGTTCTGCAGGCCGAATTAGTGGATTATTCTGATGATTCCAGCGACAATAAAAAAGACGACATAACCACCAAGTATAAGATCGTCATTCAATCGGGAATGCATAAAGTAGCGGCCAGGCCACGACTACTCCCCTATTATGATATGGTCTGATGGGCATTAGACCATGTGGACATACCATCCAGAACCATCATGAATGAGAAGAAGGTCACCATCGGGACTTTCAGGCCTGAACATATGCAAGCTATGTACAAGTTGCCCACATCGTCCGACCTTACATATGATTCTGAATCCTTGGAAGAGTTCAAACAAAAGGAATTTGTACAGTATGACAAGACTATATCTAGATTAAGAAGAGATTGGGTTTCACACCCTACGAAGTTCAGGGCAGACAGTCATGGTATATATTCAATAGCTTCCTTGGAACCACAGTTCAAGTATGTAGCTATGATGACATGCAGATTATACGGGAGAGAGGACACCTCACAATTCTTTCTTCAATGGGTGCCTCTAATATATCGAGTCGCCGAAGGTTGTTCCTTCGACTGGGCGAAAATGTTGTCTGATAGCTTGACCAGTCGGGTTACAGAGTATCAAGCACAGAAAGAGAGTGGCAAGATTTCTTCATTTTTTATGTCTACATACATAATGGACATCGTGTGTATTCTAACACCATTTCCCTTAATGAGCTGGAGTTGGACTCCAGCAGAGGACGAGCCCATCCACGTCTATCATTCGAAATTGTGGGAAAACAAAGCGACAGATTTTGTATATGAAATCTTCAACTGGGTGATGGTACCGTTGCATGTCACTATTTTCGGCCACCCGCCACCTAGGATCTCAGACAGTATAGTGACGAATTTGAGTAGCATAATTGACTGGTATGTAGAAGCTAAATTCTCATATCTCAGAGTTTTCGGGGCATCTATTCCTCCACATGCATTTCCATTATTCATTCCCGACAAGCTGGCTTGTCGTGAGGTTGCTAGACAAACAATAATCGGTGGTATAAGCAAGGAGCTTAAGGGATACTCAAAAAAGGTATGGCCACCTTTTCCTGTTCATTTAAATTCATATTATTTGTTAGATTTCGGGCATGCTAAAGCTGAGGCAGAAGGCATGGAATACCTAAAGTTGGTCCTTATTGAATACAAGAAGCACGATCCGCAAAGGGTCGTGAGTAATCATTTGGCCAGTTGCGAACTCAAGATATTTGAACATGAAAATTCACCCTCGGATGACATTTTCTGAGGCGCAAGATCTTATGCTGAGATTTTAGCTCGGATACAAACCTTGGCACCTGAAGAGAGGGCCGATGTTATGAAATTCCAAGAACATCGACGCAGTTGTCTTCCCGCAGTATTACGGGGTGAACATCCGAGTACAGTGGAGATTAAACAAAAAGATGTCGAAGGCTCCAAGGATGCGAATCCTGGTCAAGAAAAACACCAGGATGGGGGAGAGAAAACTAAGAGTCAGAAAGCAGAGATAAAGACTCCTGGCCCTCTGAAGAAGAAGAGTCTAGTTACTACTCCGGGACAATCAGCGAAGCAAATCAGAGAACCTATCACATCAGTTACTCCCTTGCAGTCAAATCAGGGAAATATTGACACAAGGTGGATCTTAAATGAAGAATTAAGGCCTATAAGGGTGGAAGAACTCCTTCCAAATGAGTTCTTCTTCGATAAGAAGAGAAATGTAGTGGTAAAGAGAGAATTCTACCAAGAAGGGGAGTCGATAGTCAATAAATACAAAGTTGTGATTGATGGGAAGGACAAGAATAATGAACAGTTCACCACGAAAATAGCTGGGACATTAGGGGCATATGCCACAACAAACCAATTTTCAGTCAGGGTTTTAAAAAACCAGCTGAAACGGAAAAATCGCCTCATCAAAACCTTGGAAGCCAAACTAGCCACAACAGCGGAGGCTGCCAAAGACCAGGTGAGTGTAGGAATAGAGAAAGCGAGGTTGGCCGATAAACGTGAGATAGAGATGATCAAGACTAAGCTCAAACAAGCACAGCTGGTGGTTTGGGATGGTCAGATGCAAGCGAGCCAACAAAAGGATTTGATCAAACAGCTACAGGCTAGGGTGGAAATTGCCGAAAGTAAAGTGATAAATATCGAGATGTTCCAATCCCAGGTGATGGAGATTCGGAACAGAGTCTCTGCGGCCCAACGAAATTTACTCGCCAAGGTAGAGGTGATTCGGGACAACTACTTGTTGGTTAATCAAGTTTTGGAGAATTTAATTGCTAAAGAAAGGGAAGCTGGAGCAGCACGGGTCGCCTTTCAAGAGGCTGTGATAGCCACAAACAATAGGGATTCGAGAAGTACTTCCAGGTTCACCATTTCAGAGCAGACCAGGGGAAACATTCTATTGAAATAATGGGAGCACAACATCTCGGAAGGCAAGCTGCAAGCCAAGAGGGTAACAAAATCCTTAGAAGAGGATTTTAGTTCTATAGATGGTAATCTGCTAGGCATTGATAGTGGAGGTAATGCTGAGGCACTGATTCAAATTTGTATGGAAAAAATCTCACTTGATTTAAATGAAAAAGAGATAAGAGATTCAGCCGATATCTCACAAGTGACTATGGCAGACATAGTCCAAATAGATAAATGTATGATTAAACCAAGTGCGCAATTATGCGCTATCGACATCATAGACAAACAGGTGGAAGACAGGCTGCCGCAATTAGCCTGAGATTGTTACTCTTTTGAAGCCAATTGTCAAGCAGAACCGTCAAGGCTAATATCTCGGCTGGTTGAAAGATGTGTCACTTGTACCGAGCATGCATGAGGACAAGCTTCTGGCACCAAGTAAAGACAGAGAAGAAGAAGTGGAACGATTTCTCTCCTCCCTATCATAACTGAAAATTTTGCAACGATTGAGATTCCATCTTATTGTAAAACTGTATAAATACACCATAGAAAGAAAGAAAAAAGGCTGGACCTTTTTGTGTCAATTGTAACAGAGTTTTTACATGTTGAGAGTTAATACAAAGCAAATCTGAAGATTCTCAATTCTGTCACGGCTGTGTTATGAGTTTGTTTTCTTGTATCTCATATTTCGTTTCATTTCATATTCGTATCTGATGAATGCTTCGCTATAATTTAGTACAACCTCTACTATAGTGAATGAATTTTGGTTTTCTATATTATTTACTATTTTTCCTCTATATCAGCTATCAGCAGGTGTAAGAACAGTCAACACTTTCAGAATTCTATATATATTTTATGCTTCATCGGGTTATTTCCTTACATTTTTATTCTTTTGTTTATACGTGAGATTCTCCCTTGATAGGAGCCTTACTCGATAGACAGCTAAATGTTTTCTCCCACCTCATACATTTTATTAAAATATAACCCAGTTACGGGAAAATATTTGCACCCCCATTTTTATTTCTGAAATCGTAAACTCTCTTTTATACGACCGAATTGAGACAACACTTAATTTCCCACCTGAAGTTTCTTTATTTTACTGTTCCTCCATGACTGTCCTTGTACCAACTCAGCCCAATATCGAACCCGGATTATCAAATCAAACACACATTGCCTTAAACCTTTTCAATACTATTCTTAAAATAGCCACTACCCGGGTTGAACTCGAACGTTCATGGGCAATGATTGAATAGGATATAAACATCCAGGAACAGTTGGAAGCTAGACAATGCCAACACAAAAATCTTCCCTAGTTTCCCTCGCCGAAGGTTGACGTTTCTCTCTTCTCTACCCTTTACCCACTTTCATATGCCTAGACACTGTACTTCTAAGCCTTAAGTACAGACTCTGGAACAACATCTTTTTGGCGTCATTGTCGGGGATCAAAGTTACGAAATCTTTTTCCCTGGGAAAACGACATTTTTTTTGTTGAAAGTGTTACCCTTTGATAGTGAACAAAGAGTACACACCTTTTTTAAGGCTTTCCAATATTTCACTTGGCGACTCCACAAATAATAAAATGGCATCCGGTCGAAGGAATACCAGACAAACCCCGTATGGTAAGCAGATTACGCCCGTTACCGATCTCGAGAAGATTCTAAAGGCGAGAGGCTCTCTTAAGCCAACCGCTGCAGTCTACAAACTTAAGCCCCCACAACTGAAGACTAAGAGTTCTTTTGAACCCTCAACTTCACGCAGTCCTCTCTTTGATAATAAAGATTTAACGTCAAACTAATCTGAAGTTAGGAGTAATATTCATCTGACAATCCCCTTAGTACACAAAGAACAGGGCCCTCTTGAAAGTTCGTCGGCAGTTGACATACCATATTTCCTTCAGTTAAATTTCCCGACCTCACCTAATTCTGAAGAGTGTGTTACACATTCGGTTTCCACACCCGTCGATTCTCCTGATTTCGTCTCTTGAAAATATGAGGAACCAAGTCCTCGTGTTCCTTATCATTCATCGTCAGATTTTCCTCTTCACAAAGAAAACAAAGATTCACTTTTAATTTTCCGAAACCCCCTTTACAACTTTCCACTAATGACGATGGAAACCACCGGAGGAGGAGGTGGAGGGTTTATCGGAGGAGGAGGGGGAGGAGCTCATGTAGGAGGGGTTGGAGGCCAAGGGCCTGCCCCCCCTCCCAGAGTGTTTGCGAAAGTTGCAGCCGGATACGCTCCCTTGGTATTGCCCGTTCCTCTGAACGACCTTCCCAAAAATTATATAAAAAATTTGCCAAAATTCACTGGGGAAGGAGATCTGACCGCAGCCGAACACATTAATTTATTTGATCAATTCGCAGACATCCTAGGTATTGAACATGAGGATGTGTATTCAAGGATTCTTTTCCAAACCTTCGAAGGCCAGGTCCGAACTTGGTTTCGGAGCCTACCTGCAGCATCTATCTTGTCTTATGACGCCTTGGAAGATGCTTTCCTCAGACAATGGGGTGAGAGAAAAGACCACCTATATTATTTAACTGAATTTGGGTCTTTAAGAAAAAAGAATTCAGAAACAATCATTGAGTTTATTCAAAGATTCAACAAACTGTATAACAAAATCCTAGCTGAGGTTAAACCGTCCCAACCCGTGGCCAAAGTAACTTTCGCAGGGGCTTTTGAACCGGATTTTGCACTCCTTTTGCGAGAAAGAAGGGGATCCATCCTAAACTGAATGCAAGATGAAGTTGTAGAAATCAAGTCGAATATGATGGCTTCTGGTAAACTTAAAGCTAAAGTAGAAATGAGAAACCGAGAAACTAAATGCTTTAGAGAACAAGCAGGTATGTCAGGGTCTAATAGATCCACAGACGACAAAGTAGACGATATGGCCAAGGTAATTAAAGAACTGTCTAATAAAATATCTAGAATGGAGCTAGAACAAGACAAAGATGATTCTTTCACCAAAAAGGATTTCAAGAGGAACCCCAACCCCCCGAACCAGCAAAGACAGATAAAAAATGAAGATCAAAAAATACAAGCTCCCCTAAAGAGCGAAAATTTTATAGGAGCGAACGATCTCCAAGATTTAGGAGATTCGGATAATGATGTCACGAACTTCGGTGATGACTGCACACAACCGTATCTGACTAGAGAAGATTATGAGAAATCTCTAAACACTCAACAACCGTCGGTTAAGGATGAAGAAAGTGATCATACTGACCTTTGTGGCTCTCAACAAGAAACTGAAATGATAATGGCTGAGATCCAACCTAAGTACAACTTGAGATCTAAGAGTAAGCCCATCTCAACTA
>ML789129.1:51395-61977 GCA_009831015.1 Picea engelmannii | reverse complement strand
AATTAAAACATGTCAATACATAGTTTGAAACTATTGCTCGTCTCATGTGATAACAATTTTTCAAAACAATGCACCAAGCATCGATTCATGAAGTTGAAATCCAAAAGATCTAATCAAAGAACCTTTGTGAAACTTAAACGATTGCCATCGACCTTATGTATTCATTGCACATTCGAATGTTTATATTTCAAAGTTTTTGCAACCAAAACAAATTTCAATAATCAATAAGCCAATAAATAAGGATCATATCATATAAAACCAAAATTAATCACAACCCTTATAGAATCTAATGTGATCAATAAAATTTCATGCTTAATGGCTTATAAATCGACTTGCGCAATCAAAGTGAAATGGACACAGTTTGAAAGAACTTTTGCAGTCATGCGATAAACCAATGATCAGGTGTCTTTCAGCAAAATCCATAAAAGACGATGACAGTCAAAGCAACAAAAGAGTTGTTTTCACACTTTCAGTTGTGAAAACTGAATCGAAATCAAATTGTAATTGTCACAAAAATGCGACAAATGTCTAGTAGCACAATGCGACGATGATTTGTCGTAATGAGACAAGGGGTGTAGGCAGCTTTTTTGAGAACAATAAAAAAAAAAAAAAAATTGAGTTGGCTTCCAACAGGTCTAGACTTCATAGGCGAGATTAATCCCCATTCCAGTGCTCAACACAAGTGGATCTTAACCGCAACAGATTATTTTACTAAATGGGTGGAAGCCATTCCAACCAAAAGGGCAACAGACTCGGTGGTAATCAATTTCTTAGAAGACAATATTTTGTCTAGATTTGGTTGCCCCCGAAAGATAGTTACAGACAATGCCCAAGCCTTTAAATATATGGCTATGATCAGCTTCTGTCAAAAGTATAACATCGTTCTTGGCCATTCCACAGCGTATTACCCCCAGGGAAACGGATTGGCTAAGTCATCTAACAAGAGCCTGGTAAAATATAATCAAGAAAGTATTGGATGAAAACAAAAGGTCTTGGTATGTGCACTTAAAATATGCATTGTGGGCGAATCGCATAAGCACAAAAAGGTCTATCAACATTTCACCTTTTGAGATGGTATATGGGATAGACGTTGTGCTACCTATAAACCTAGCGCTTCCAGTGATGAAGTTATGGAAAGATCAAAATGAAGAACCCAATCATGTCACCAGGAGGATAAATCAGCTGATTGAGGTTCAACAGCATAGGGTCGAAGTAGATGAAAAGTTGCAGAAATACCAAGATGACATGAAGGAATTATTCGATCGCAGAGCAAAGGACAAAGATTTCCTCCCAGGTGATTTAGTATTAAGGTGGGATGCAAGAAAGGAGGAAGCAACAAAACATGGTAAATTTGACCACCTCTGGTATGGGCCATTCAGAGTCTCAGATATGGAGGGAAAACATTCTTTCCTACTGGAAAATATAGATGGTTAAATCCTCAATTCCCCTATCAACGGGCGTTATCTGAAGCATTATATGATGTAACAGTCACCAAAAAAAATAAAATAAATAAAATAAAATTGTATACTTATATATATACTTTGTATACATATATATATTTTTCATTTACGCATTGCTTTTTTATTTTCTTTTTCTTTCATGAACTTTCGACACCTTTCAAATAGCCCCGATAACCTTCATATTTGCCTTTTATAGGATTCCAGCTACACACAAAACAAGCAGGAGAAGTAAACCAAAAGTTGGTGTCAGAAATAAATCGGCTTAAACAGGTGATACCTAAGATTTTTATATTGTGCAAAGAAATTGAAACGAAAAGGTAAAGATGAGAGTTTCTAAAGGACATGTTCTAAAGGACTATTAGAGAAAACCGAGGTAACCTCATTCAAACAACAACATCATCTGAACTGATAAATAACAAAGTTGTTTCTTTTTTTGATCGTCTACGAAAAAATAAGACAAATTAAACGATCCACTCAAATTAAAAGCAGTCAGTCGAAGTAAAAGTACCCCCGAAAAAGATCTACAAGAGTCAGTTTTGAATTTTTGACCTTTGTATTTTCAGTCTGTAAGTCACTACCTGTCACCCTTTTCTATCTTCGGGTTTACCTTTTAAAAAGTCAGCATCTTTCCGTTTCGCATAAGAAGGGATAAGAGTTTTCATTTCAACCTTGTGAGCTTCAAATCAGATTGTGGAAAGAAAGCGGGTCTTCACAACTCCTCGATCCCCTGCTAAACGAAGGGACGCTTAAAGTGATCCTAACTTTCCTAGGTTTTTCAACAATATCGGAGGATTGAGGCTTGCTCAAATGGAATTCCCTAAGAAAGTTATTTTCCCTTTTTTCCTTGAGAACGAAGGTGTTGTGAAGGTCAAGGGAAGGTTGGTACTGAGTAATCAAAGTAAGCTGGCAGACCTATAATGCAAAATATTACACAGATATCAACCCTGATACAAACTAATTGCCCCCATCTTCGCGCTCTAAAAAGCAAATTATAAGACAAGTGGTGAAAGGAAATTCAGAAATGATTGCCCCCATTTAGTCTAAGAGACGATGAAAGGAAATTCAGAAATGATTGCCCTCGTCTCAGAATTTAAATGCATAAATATATTCTGAAGTGGTGAAAGGAAATTCAGTAAAAAGGGGCCAGATAACTTCACCAGGGTACTGAACAGGCTCGTTGGCAGTGAAGCAATATATGAGATATTTGTAAGGCTGTTATACATGAATATCACTCTACTCTGGTAACCAATTTCTTTTTTAAAACCTGATCTACATTCCAATTTCAAACGAGACTTCCCAATTAAGAACATATAATCTTCTTCCTTTGATGCAAGCTGATAGCCACAAGATCTGTTGGGTCTCCTAGAATTGTTTTGATTGTCTTAAGGCAGATCTGAATTTAGTAACGGGAAAGGGAAAGTCATGAAAGGGACTACGGCTAAGTTTAAAAAGAGTATCTGAGTTTGAAAAGCTTTTCAAGGTAAAAAACAAAGTCTCTTTCCCCCTTCGATACCCTGTTCTCAGGAACATTTTCACCTAATTGAAGCTATTGACTCCATTTACCCAATATTGGCACGTGGTCTACTATTCTTCCCACCTTACAAGAAAACGAGATCCCTAGTTGGAGCCTATGTTGGAGCCGCCTTTGTTTTTTCTATCCCGTCTCAAATCTCATGTCTTAATGCTCGAAATC
Source organism: Picea engelmannii (assembly GCA_009831015.1). Classification (NCBI taxonomy): domain Eukaryota; kingdom Viridiplantae; phylum Streptophyta; class Pinopsida; order Pinales; family Pinaceae; genus Picea; species Picea engelmannii. The sequence continues at coordinate 58,824 of ML789129.1, read as the reverse complement.
GAAAGATGGTTTTTGTATTTTCTGTCTGTGGTTTCAAAATCTCTGAAGTATTATCATGCAAGCAGTGATGATTATTGTACTCTCGAGGTGAGTTCTACTTTTCGGAAAAAAAAAATTCCCCTTTTGTTCTACCTCGGGATTTCGCATGTTGGATGCTATAGATCACGTAGTTCACAAGTCCTGAGCAACGAAACAACGAAATCGCTTTAAAATTTTACCCAGGTTAGTAACAAGAGTAAATTTTTCCTAAATCACGATTAAACATCATCGGGTTTTCACACCTCGGCATTCACTAAATCCAAAACTCTCATTGTCGTATCCCCGATAGCCGAAACGACAAAGTCCGTAGGTTAGTAACTCGTGTCAAAATTAAAGGAAAAAACTAAGCCATGGTTAAGTTCCTTCAGCAATTCGCCACTCGGCATGTTCTCTTTTAAAAAAATACACTGTCTAATCCCGAGTCGCGAAGTCGCGATAAAGATACGAACATAATTTATTAAACACTTAATCCGAGTTTATCTTCCCTTTTAATTAAAACGTATTATCGTGATCTCGTAGTTTCGCAGCTTGGCATGCAAACTTCCCGAAAATTACCTTCGAAGCTCCGAGTCATGATATGGCTAATATAAATAAATTACGTAATTAATTAAGCACCTAATCACAATTACATTTTTATTAACCAAAATCAATCATCACAATTCGGGGGTTAGAGGTTCAAAGGGTTAAAGCAAAAATTCTCGATACAACGAATACCGAAAGGTTAAATTAACTTTGGTAAAATCGAATTAATTAAGATAAATCAATATCTCCCGTGTTTTGATGCTTGCACAATTTATGAAGCAGTCTTAATCCTTCCTTACGCCAAATAACATTTTGAACCACCAAAATTTATGGCATTAATTAGAAATAAGGCGAATCGACAAATAAAGATCGGGTTTTTATTGCTAAATTTATTTCTAAACATGATTTGACAGATCTGTTCTAAAAAGTACCGAGTTTTCAAATATATATAGAGTTTTTATTCATTATAACAAATTCATTTCTATATTACACAGAGAACACTTTCTCAGCGAGCGAAATTCTCTATGTATACGTATTTTTATCGTACAAGAGCCAAAGCAGGATCTCCCGTCATGGCCCCGCGAAAAGCATCCAAAGCCAGTGTTGAGGTTCCGGGACAAGGTTCTAACAACGTCACTGATACTTCACCTCGAAGTGTCGACTCTGTCCTGAACTGGTCATTCGTTTCTGATGTTCTGCAGGTCGAATTAGTGGATTACTCCGATGATTCCAGCGACAATGAAAAAGACGACATAACCACCAAGTATAAGATCGTCATTCAATCGGGAATGCATAAAGTAGTGGCCAGGCCACAACTACTCCCCTATTATGATATGGTCCGATGGGCATTAGACCATGTGGACATACCAACCAAAACCGTCATGAATGAGCAGAAGGTCACCATCGAGACTTTCAAGCCTACACATCTACAAGCTATGTACAAGTTGCCCACAACGTCTGACCTTACATATGATGCCAAATCCTTTGAAGAGTTCAAACAGAAGGAATGTGTACAGTATGACAAGACTATGTCTAGCTTAATAAGAGATTGGGTTTCGCACCCTGTGAAGTTCAGGGCAGATAGTCATGGTATATATTCAATAGCTTCCTTGGAACCACAGTTCAAGTATGTAGCTTTGATGACATGCAGATTATACGGGAGAGAGGACACCTCACATTTCTTTATTCAATGGGTGCCTCTAATATATCGAGTCGCCGAAGGCTGCTCCTTTGACTGGGCGAAAATGTTGTCTGATATCTTGACCAGTCGAGTTACAGAGTATCGGGCGTAGAAAGAGAGCGACAAGATTTCTTCATTTTTTATGTCTGCATACATAATGGACGGCGTGTGTTTTCTAACACCATTTCCCTTAATGAGCTGGAGTTGGACTCCAGCAGAGGACGATCCCATCCACGTCTATCATTCAAAATTGTGGGAAAACAAAGCGACAGATTTTGTATATGAAATCTTCAACTGGGTGATGGTACCGCTGCATGTCACTATTTTCGACCACCCGCCACCCAGGATCTCGGACAATATAGTGATGAATTTGAGCATTATAGCTGACTGGTATGTAGAAGTCGAATTCTGAGATCTCAGAGTTTTCGGGGCATCTATTCCCCTGCATGCATTGCCATTATTCATTCCCGACAAGCTGGCTTGTCGTGAGGTTGCTAGACAAATAGTAATCGTGGTATAAGCAAGGAGCTTAAGGGATACTCAAAAAAGGTATGGCCACCTTTTCCTATTCATTTAAATTCATATTCTTTGTTAGATTTTGGGCATGCTAAAGCTGAGGCAACAACCCTGAAAGACCTAAAGTTGGTCCTTATTGAATACAAGAAGCACGATCCGCAAAGGGTCGTGAGTAATCATTTGGCCAATTGCGGACTCAAGAGATTTGAACATGAAAATTCACCCTCGGATGACATTTTCCAAGGCGCAAGATCTTATGCCAAGATTTTAGCTTGGATAAAAACCTTGGCACTTGAAGAGAGGGCTGATGTTATGAAATTCCAAGAACATTGACGCAGTTGTCTTCTCGCAGTATTATGGGGTGAACATCTAAGTATAGCGGAGATTAAACAAAAAGATGCCGAAGGCTCCAAGGATGTGACTCCCGGTCAATAAAAACACTAGGATGGGGGAGAGAAAACTAAGAGTCAGAAAGCAGAGATAAAGACTCCCGACCCGCCGAAGAAGCAGATTCCGGTTACTACTCTGGGACAATCAATGAAGCAAATCAGAGAACCTATCACATCAGTTACTCCCTTGCAGTCAACTCAGGGAAATATTGACGCAGGGTGGATCTTAAATGAAGAATTAAGGCCTATAAGGGTGGAATAACTCCCTCCAAATGAGTTCTTCTTCGATAAGAAGGGAAAGGCAGTGGTAAAGAGAGAATTCTATCAAGAAGGGGAGTCGACAGTCAAGAAATTCAAAGTTATGACTGATGTGAAGGACAAGAAGAATGAACAGTTCGCCACGGAAATAGCTGTGACATTAGGGGCATATGCCATAGCGAACCAATTTTCAGTCGAGGTTTTAAAAAACCAGCTGAAATGGAAAAATCGCCTCATCAAAACCCTGGAAGCCAGACTAGCCACAGCAGCGGAGACTGCCAAAGACCAGGCGAGTGTAGGAATAAAGCAAGTGAGGTTGGTCGATAAAAGTGAGATAGAGTTGCTTAAGACTAAGCTCGAACAAGCACAGCTGGTGGTTCAAGATGGTCAAATGCAAGTGAGCCAGCAAAAGGATTTGATCGAACAGCTACAAGCTAGGGTGGAAATCGCCGAAAGTAAAGTGATAAATATCGGGATGTTCTAGTCCCAGGCGATGGAGATTCGGAACAGAGTCTCTGCGGCCCAACGAAATTTACTCGCCAAGGTAGAGGTGATTTGGGACAACTTCTTGCTGGTTAATCAAGTTTTGGAGAATTTAACACTAAATAAAGGGAAGCTGGAGCAGCACGGGTCGCCTTTCAAGAGGTTTTGATAGCCACAATCAACAGGGATTCGGGGAGTACTCCCAGGTTCACAATTTCAGAGTAGACCAGGGGAAACATTCTATTGAAAGAATGGGAGCACAACATCTAAGAAGGCAAGCTGCAAGCCAAGAGGGTAACAAAATCCTTAGAAGATGCTTTTAGTTCTATAGATGGTAATCTGCTAGGCATTGATAGCGGAGGTAATGCCGAGGTGCTGATTCAAATGAATATGGAAAAAATCTCACTTGATTTAAATGAAAAAGAGGAAAGCGATTCAGCCGATATCTCACAAGTGACTATGGTGGACATAGTCCAAATAGATAAATGTATGATTAAACCAAGTGCACAATTATGCGCTATCGACATCATAGATAGACAGATGGAAGACAGGTTGTCACAATTAGCCCGATATTGTTACTCTTTTGAAGCCAATTGTCAAGCAGAACCGTCAAGGCTGATATCTCGGTTGGTTGAAAGATGTGTCACTTATACTGAGCATGCACGAGGACAAGCTTCTGGCACCAAGTAAAGACAGAGAAGAAGAAGTGGAACGATTGCTCTCCTCCCTATCATAACTGAAAATTTTGCAACGATTGAGATTCCATCTTATTGTAAAACTGTATAAATACACCATAGAAAGAAAGAAAAAATGCTGGACCTTTTTGTGTCGATTGTAACAGAGTTTTTACATTTTGAGAGTTAATACAAAGCAAATCTGAAGATTCTCAATTGTGTCACGATTGTGTTATGAGTTTGTTTTCTTGTATCTCATATTTCGTTTCATTTCATATTTGTATCTGATGAATGCTTTGCTATAATTTAGTACAACCTCTACTATAGCGAATGAATTTTTGTTTTCTATATTGTTTACTATTTTTCCTCTGTACCAACTATCAGTAGATGTAAGACCAGTCAACACTTTCAGAATTCTATATATATTTTATGCTTCATCGGGTTATTTCCTTACATTTTTCTTCTTCTGTTTATACATGGCATTCTCCCTTGATAGGAGCCTTACTCGATAGACATCTAATTTTTTTCTCCCACCTCATACATTTTATTAAAATATAACCCAGTTACGGGAAAGAGCCTTTGATTTGCACCCCCATTTTTATTTCTGAAACCGTAAACTCTCTTTTATACGACCGAATTGAGACAACACTTAATTTCCCCTTGAAGTTTCCTTATTTTATTGTTCCTCCATGACTATCCCTGTACCAACTCAGCCCAATATCGAACCCAAATTATCAAATCAAACACACATTGCCTTAAACCTTTTCGATACTATTCTTAAAACAACCACTACCCGGGTTGAACTCGAACGTTCATGGGCAGCGATTTAACAGGATATAAACATCCAGGAACAGTTGGAAGCTAGACAATGCCAACACAAAAATCTTCCCTAGTTTCCCTCACCGAAGGTTGACATTTCTCTCTTCTCTACCCTTTACCCACTTTCAAATGCCTAGACACTGTACTTCTAAGCCTTAAGTACAGACTCTGGAACAAAAAATACCATGGGGACAAAAAGAACGACCATAAAATGCGGTCAACATAGTCAGAGTTTGAGATAGGGTTGGAGAGTCGATGGCTTTCCAACAGGTTAGGGACATCATGCACGTTGTAGTGCCTTCATCAATAACAATACGTTTGATGGTATACTTTGAGTAATCCACATGGATTTGAAAGGCCACGTGGTTGTAGATTTTAGCCTTATACAATATTTACTGCAAACAATTTTTTAGTAAAAAAACATAAAAGATACAATGGAAAATACAAACATTACACAGATATTTTTCCCCTGGAAACCCAAATCGAGAAAACCAACATATTCTATATTCATTCATGGTGATACATTGTTTACAATACAATATACATATAGGAGTCAACAACATCCAAAACCCTAAACTAATGACTTGGATTAGTCAACAACCCTAATTCCTTAACCGAAAATAGAAAACCATCGACAAAGAAACCATGTGCTAAAAAACCACCTAAATATGTGACACATTTCCCAAGGCAAAAAAAAATTATGTGACACATTTCCTGAGGTAAAGAACATAGTAAAATGATACATTTATCTTCATCTGAAATTTTAATCTCAATAGATACTAACTGACTTACAACAATATTGAAGGCGTTCAAATGCTTTTCCATCGAGTCTCCATCTCTCAGGAATGGTTTGTTTACTAGGGACTTAGACTGATACAACTTCCCCAACTTTTCCTATAAATCCTTGGTTGTAGCTTCCTCTCACACATTCAGTAATACTGAATCTGAGAGGCACAGTCGGATTGTGCTCTTTGCCTTCCGATCCAACTTTTTCCAGTCATCTACTGAAGTTCCTATAGGTGCAGTACCTAGATCTACCGTGATCCACTAATCTCTGTCCACCAACAAATATTCCATCTTGAGCTTCCACAACTCAAAATTTTTCCCATTATACTTCTCAATATCCATTTTCGAATTGCTCTCCATTTCTTTTCACCTGAAAAATCAATACCACAAATCTCCCACTGTAACAAGGATTATCACAATCTCGAGCCAAACCCTTGACCACAAAGGTGTCCCCCTGAAGGAAACAAAGATATGATACCAAATGTAGATTTTAACCTTGTATAGTATTTACTGCAAACAAATTTTCAGTAAAAGAACATAAAATATACAATGGAAAATACAAACATTACACAGAGATTTTTCCCCTGGAAACCCAAATCGAGAAAACTAGCATATTCTATATTCATTCATGGTGATACATTGTTTACAATACAATATACATATAGGAGACAACGACATCCAAAACCCTAACCCAATGAATTGGATTAGTCAACAACCCTAATTCCTTAACCGAAAATAGAAAACCACCGGCAAAGAAACCATGTGCCGAAAAACCACCTAAATATGTGACACGTTTCCCGACCCCCCCTCAAACCCCCCTGCTACTCATGTAAATAATATAACACATACCCAACAGTGGTAAGGAAATCAAGGCTTCATATCCATGACACCAAACTTGATAACCTTAGAGCCACATAGGTCTATAGCTCCTAATGCAGATAACAAGGCATTCCTTTGTGAAGGACACGTCTAGAGTACCTCCAAAGCCGACATTGCACGAGGGCATTGACCCAGATCTTCAACAACAGATTATTTATGGGAAACTCTAGCATTAGGGTTGTGGGTAGAGCATTTGAGTACTCCTTTTATAATACGAGGCAAAGGCTCTGTCTTTTCGATCTACAAAGGAGTTTTCGGAGGAGGGGGAGAATCTAGACCTGGAACAACCTATGAATAACTGTAATCATGAGACCGAGTGGATACATTAATCTAAGACTTGACCATATTTACACATAGGTGGTCACCTTCATGCACCTGTCGGTTTTGATTCCCACTTGCCGCATTTCCAACATTAGAGGAGCTCGAGGCCATGTGTTGATTATGCGGAAAAGGATTAGTCAGCACAATGAGCGGTAGAGATAAGAGCCTCGCAAATTCCTCGAGTTTGGGGAACAAGTGGATAAGGTGATCATCAATACAAATATTACAAGATAATTTCACCTTCCACTTCTCTTTCTTTCCCTCACCAACATTATTGTTTGATCTATCATTGTTAACATTGTCCTTGGGTTTATTATTATTATTCCTCCCACCCTTACGATTGTTACCATGTCCTTTTTTTTTATTCCCTCTTGGTTATTGGTTACCATTTGGGTTGGTTGACGACTGCACACAATGCACATCCTCTGACTAAGTGGGAGTGGAGGACACAAACGAAGCTTGTCCTCCTACAGACTGGCTTAGAGAAAACTCTTTCAACTGGCTTGTCACCAAGTCTGTAGATTTAACATTTGTAGAGCCTATAATGCCATCGGCATGAGGCC
>ML789129.1:34547-51295 GCA_009831015.1 Picea engelmannii | reverse complement strand
TTTTCACATTTAGAGAGTCTGAAAAGAGCTTAAACACGACTCCAAGGGGTTCCTTTTTTGTTTATCCATGCGAATTCGAAAAAGAGATAAAAGGTTACTCATTGCGTTCTCATGTTTTTTCGAGCGTGAGAATGAATGAAATACCATGCTCGTTAATGTGACAAGATAAAAAATTGAATGAAACTACTGTAAAACCTGCCATGACAAAAAATTGCACACCTAGGGTATTAAAAATGCCTCCAAAATATTTCTCAAAAACCCAAAATAATTAAGCTTTGGAAAAAAATGAAATTTAATAAATAGTAATATGGGGTAAAAATATCTTTTACCATTTCATTTGTGAAAATATTTGTAGTAGTGGAGAAATTGAGCTTTGGAGGGTGAATCTTGATTTGTTTGGTGCCGGATCTATGGTCAGCTATTTATGTCATCGTCTGGATCAGGTTAGTGCTCTTTTTCCTCTCTTCAATTTATACAGTTTACATTTTGTTTTTAGGTATTGATTGAGTCTTAAAAAAGATGCCCTGGGAGGTCTCAAGTGCCCCAAAGGCATCGATGCTCCTCTAGAATTCGAGGGGGAGTGTTGCCCAATTTTTTCAGCGCCCCTGCAAGCCTAGTAAGAGTGTGCCAAAGCTCTGATGTGGGAATGATAGGGTCATTGCTTGAAATGCACAAGAAAAATTCCCAAAAACGCCAGCACTCTTCCAAAAGGGTAACGGGGGCGTTGTGAAAAAGTGGCAGCGCCCTGGTGAGCTTCTTAAGGGAGCATTGGTGCCCTGATAGTAAAGGGGGCGTTGGCATATTAAGTAGAGAAAAAAATATTTTTTAAGTTCTTAACTGCCCAAAAATTTTCAAAATAGCATGACTAATGACTTTTGCTTGTTGTTGATTGTAGGTAAATTCGGCAAAAGTCATGATCGAGTGGAAAGAAAGAGAGCATGAGCTCAATGACGTGGCCATGTTTCAAAGTCCCTGATCAAGGGTTTCCTTGAGGAATTGCGGTCTCCTCAAGTTCTTTAAGATGCAAAAGATGAAGAAAGAGGTTCTTCTTATCGAGTATATGATCAGTTTGTGGAACGCCACAGACTAGGGGTTCCAAATTGGGACGCAACTTCTTACCATTGAGTTGGAAGATGTGTACTTCCTGACCGACCTCTCAAATATAGGGGCCCCCGTTATTTTATCTGGACAGAGGCCACTTCCTGTGCCTGTAGAAGAGTACTTGGAAAACCATTGTGTCCCAGGATCAAGACTTGTGGGAGGTAGGATCGCGATCAAAGACATCAGGAATCTATCCCTTCGATCCATTCTATTTTCCATTACCAGTATATCAGGAAGCAGTAGCTCGCAATTAGTTTCAATATCACAGGTGGCCTATGGTTTACAGTTTCTAGAGTGAACACTATTTAACTGGAGTGCAGGGTTCCTTCATAATGCCAAGGAATAGATTTCAAGATGCAGAGCAGGGCAACAAAAGCAGTTCGAATACGGTTCATTTCTGGTTTTGTTCTTCTTAGAATGCATTCCTTAGATGCAACCATAGATTGCATTAGCAATACGACTGGTAGGAGAACCACGTATGGAACATTGGACTAGTCTATCTTCGAGGCTAGGAACAGAGTCAGAGTTCAGGTTCACTGGTGACTTATTCGCTTGGTTGAGATGCCAATTGATAGTGATAGAAGACTTCCCATACTCTAGAGTATATTTTCAGGGGAGTATGGGCCTGGTCCTTCCAGATGGGGTGGACTGGGACACGTCAGGTAAGAAACCAAAAATAATCTTATCAAGTGTTTTTTTTATTTTAAAAATATATTATTTCTTTGGGGTACATAGAAGAATTTTTAACAAATGCATCGTTTCATCATGCAGATAGGGGAGCAACACATCTGACAGAGATACCGACATTGGGGTGTCGTGGGGGTGCTCATATAGCAGTAGATCATGAGGTAGCGGCAGGGGGTCTCCGAGAGGTTCAGACAAAACTTCGTGGTCTCACGATGGGTGTCCCTCCTCTTAAGAGGAAGGATGTACCCTTGCACTTGCAAAGACACACAATGGGAGTCCCTGAGAGTATTAACTCTTTATTGAGACAAGTAGCCTATGTGGTGGTGTTCTACTCAGAGCACAATGCGATGTGGGAGGACTAGGACCTCTCTAATATTTTTGTATAGTCTTTATGACAATGTTATGGGCACGAGGACCCAACATTTTTCCCTTCTATGTGCTTTTTTTTATGTAATCAAACATTTTCTGTCACGTCGTATATATATACATATCCGAGTTTTTATGGTTCCTAAATGATGTTTGCAAATAATGATGTCTTTTTGTGATGCGTTTAATTTACATGTGATGTATGATTTATTTCCTTTATGAAACCTCATCTATGTGTGAGATATTGATCCATGATGTAATTAGATAACGAATCTAAAGTTGTATTAAGTCCTCTTGGTATGTGTCTGTATTTGATAAAATCAAATATTCTTTCAAGACGACGAACTCATAGATGGAGACACAATAGGATAAGATTTCGAATAGCGTAGATTCGATTAAGTTGGCAGACCACAAGTTGAGAGTCTAGGTTAATGATCATATGAGATATACCTAGGGAGGAGGCTTCGGTTAAAATTATGATGACAACATGATATTCTGCCATGTTGTTAGTTGTTGATCCTAAGCAAATACCTCCTGAACTCACCAACTCGTCAGAGTGGTAAATGACCCAAGTTGCAGAAGCAATGTTCTAGGTGTGTCGACTAGTGCCATCCGCAAACCCGACAAAGATAGGAAAGGAAGATGTCATCTACGCATGCAAACAAAAGACACAGTATGAGTGGCTAAGGAAAAACTCGTTCACGCAAGAAAAAAAGACACACCAAACTAAAAATACAATAGTGTACAAAGCACACATGCTAGATGTTCTATGCATAGTACTTCTTAAGGTAAAGCCCATTTCGGGGGCTCACCCAGGGAGATTCTGTAGTAGTCAACTAGCCCATAGGCGCCTCTATGTAAAACACGTTTCTCGATGTAAGGATCATGCCAAAAAGGTTCTAACTTGCCTGTCCCTAACTTATCATGAGCCTGGTCGTAAACGAGGACTAGGTCTCCTTCTGCAAAAGTACGAGGATGGACAGATTTTTCATATTGATTCTTGATTCTCTTTTGATACATCTCATTAATGAGAGTGGCATCACGATGTGTTTCATCCAACTTGGTCATGTGTAAGAAGTGTTCTTCTTTAGTAGAAGTGTGAGGTAGGATTTCTACTTTGAGTTTCAATGAGGGAATTTCTCACTCAATCGGTAAAACAAATTCTATTCCATATACTAACTGGAAAGGATTGAATCCAGTAGCATTTTTCATTAAAGTACGGTAAGCCCAGAGAGTGGATAAAATTTGTAGGTGCCAAGATGTTGTGTTTGCCCCTACCATATGTTAAAACATGGTTTTAAGGACCTTGTTGATGGCTTCAACTTGTCCATTTTCTTGAGGATAGTATGGGGATGAGTTCTCATGGAGAAAACCCAACTTGTCATGCAACTCACTCATCATCTGGTTTTGAAACTGTGAACCATGATCAGTGACAATGGATTGTGGAACACCAAAGTGAGTGATGATGTGGTTGAAGAAGAAAAGAGTTGTAGTACAACCATCATTCAGAAAGGTAGGCATAGCCTCAGCCCATTTTGTGAAGTAATTGATGGCGAAGATGATGTAACTGTGCCCCCCAACTGAGGTAGGCTTAGATTTCATGAAATCAATGCCCCATTTGGAAAAGGGGTTGATGGAAATAATGGGATGTAGCGGAGTGGGGTGGGTGTGTGCCTTTTTTTGAAAAACTTGGCAAGGTGGGCATTTTTTGACTACCTCAATACAATCTTTGAAAATAGAGGGCCAAAAGTAGTCGGCACGTAATATTTTCTGAGTTGTAGCCATCCCAGAAAGGTCACTGCCACATGCTCCAAGGTGACAGTCATTAAGAACGCATTCAACCTCTTCATGAGTCAAACATCTTTGTAGGATAATATCAATACCATGGTGATACAACGTGTCACCGATGATAAGGTAGCGACAAGAATGATGGTGAATACGTCGACGTTCTTCACGAGAGATATCGGGCTGAAAACATTGGGTCTGGAGATAAAGAAGGATATCTCCATACCAAGGATTAGACATGATGATGAGGAACAGAGTTTCATCAGGGAGAGAATATTTGGGCTCAGTATCTTCATCAACATGGGGAAGGTCGCAGATAAGGTCCACAAACACCAAGGATTTTTTAGCCTTGGACTTAGCAAACTTGAGATCGAATTCCTGAAGGATGACGATCCATTTGGAATATTTTCCCCCAAGAACTTGATGTGTCAGAATGTGATACATGGGGATAGAGTCCACGATAACTATGGTGGTGCGTAGAAAAATGTAATGACGAAATCTATGGACAACGATGACGGTTGCCAGAGATAACTTTTCAACATGTGAATATCATAGCTTTGGACTAGATAGACTTTTTCTCAAATAATATATCATGTGTTCCTCACCATTAAGGTCCTCTTGAACTAACACCATAGCAATAGTGGAAGTAGAGGTTTCTAAGTAAAGGATATAGTCCTTCATATAATTCGAAGGATGCAACAGAGGTGCGTTGGTCAATTCATGCTTAAGAGAAGCAAAAGACCATTGAGAAGTTTCATCCCATATGAAAGGGGTCTCTTTCTACAACAATCGCATAAATCCTTTGATAATCTCAGCATAGTTACAAATGAAATGATGAAGAAAGTTTTCTTTCCCCTGCAAACTTTGGAGTTGTGTCAAATTATTAGGTGGAGGTAAAGCAAGGATAGCTTTAATTTTTAAGGGATCCACCTGAATCTTGTCCTTGGAAACAACAAAGCTGAGGATTCGACCTGATTTGACAACAAAGATACACTTATGTGGGTTCAAACAAATGCGGTAGAACCGGTATTGAAGAAAAATATCTCGTAGATGACCAAAATGGTCTGATCGATTGGATGAATGGGCAGGTAAATCATAGAGGTAAGGTTCCACAATATGTTTGATATCATGGAAAGCATATGACATGGCCTGCTGGAATGTGGCACCAACATTTTTTAGGCCAAATGGTATTTTTCGATAGGCGAAATTTCCCCATGGGCAGATGAAGGTTGTCTTATGCTGATCAACGGGTAAAATGTCAATCTGGTTGTACCCTGAGAAACCATCCATGAAAGAGAAAATCACACTACCTACACAATTATCAATGATCCGGTTGATGAAGGGTGTAGGGTAGTTGTCTTTCGGACAATCCTTATTGAGGTCCCTATAATCAACACAGACATGAATGGTCCCTTGCTTCTTAGTGACTGAAGCAATATTTGAAACCCATTCCGTCAAAGGGACAGGATAGATGAAGCCAGATTTCAATAACTTCTCAACTTATTCCTTAATAGTCGCAGTCTTCTTAGGATGGACTGGGAGGAGTTTCTATCAAACATGTTTTACACCTGGGTAAGTTTTGATCTCATGCACAATGATCAAAGGATCGATCCCTAGAATTTATTCATAGATCTAAGCGAAGACATCGCATAATTATTTAAATAAAGAGGTATAAGAAACCACTTCGTCAGGAGAACAATTAGCACCGATATTAATATTTTCCATGACACCTTCCTGGATCGAAATGTCAATAACGACCTTAGAGGTAATGTTGCCTAAATTCCCCTCAAAAATAGTATCTTGTGTAAGTATGGGTGAATGTACAAAGTCGACAACATCAGCGGGGAAGATAGAGTGTATGTATTCCTATATTTCTTCAAGAGGTGGAAGAAAAGAGGATCGATGATGGTTATCATCCCAAGGTATGTCTTCAATGCTAATCATTTCCATAATAGATTCGTCGGATGAAAATATTTGAGAAATGTATTCAAAGGAAGACATCAAGGAATTTAACCAAGATGACATCGAGTAGGTGTCAGGTGCCAAGAGATGTTGGTCATCTGAGGAGGGAGAGGTTGATTGAATAGCAATGTATGAAGCCTTAGCTGGACTAAGTGGCATGGTGTCACCTAGTGCATCGAACTCTAGAGGACTAGGTACAATCCAGGGATCAGATGATTCAAAAGATTGATAAGTCGTATTCGAGATCATATTGACTATGGAAATATGATGCATGGTAGGAGGGAGTGGTGCAGGGAAGGTACCCATAAGGGTGGAATATTTTAACAATCCTACATCAACACTTTCATACGTGATATTGTGATCTCCCAAGAAAGGAATATTTTTTGTAGCAGGAGCGCGAGCGTCGGGTGTACAGAAATCTAACTGATCGATAGTGACAATTTTTCCATGATGAGGAAATTGTACACATCGAAACACCGGCAAAGCAACGACAGTCATATCATAAAACCAACTTCTTCTGAGTAATAAGTTGTAATCGAGGGGAGCATCGACCACCTCGACATCAACAGAGATGATTTTGCCACCCAACTAGATGGATAGGGACTACAAAAGACAAAGAGGATGAAAACCTCGCCCATCGAATGCGTGCAACATCGTTGGGGATTTGTTAAGTGCGGGTTATTTTAAGCCTTTCCAACACGCTAAAGACATGATACAAGTAGAGGCTCCCTCATCCAAGATGGTACGGTGAGTTTGTTGATTGTGAACAACAACATCAATTTGGAAAGCAAGTTGGTGAGAGAGTCGAGACGTAAAATTGTCCAGGTTAAACATTATATTGTTGAACGAATCAAGATAAAAAGTGCTAATAGCAGCCAAGAGCATTCTACATTGACTTGGGCAGTGTTGTAGAACTTCTAACGCAGACATAGCACATGGTGCTTGAGCCAAATCTTCAACAATGTTGTAGTTCTAGGTGACATGTGAACTAGGATTAAAGGTAGATTTGTGGATAGTTCTCTTAGGAGGGTGTAATATAGAGTCAAATGCAGGTTTCTCAATATGAAGTGATCCAGATGAAGGACTAATAGATGGAGGACTAACGGAGGATGGTGATGGATCTGGTAAAGTACCGTTAGTGACCTTTCCTTTGTCAAGTTTAGCTGGCATGTCGTAGGTCATAGAGTGGGTCGTTAAATCAATCTCGTTAAACAGATAAATATGGGCACTTGTCAAGGCTTCATCATGAGAAGGGTGGCTGGAACTTCCCCCTGGAGAGGGGGTTTGAGCAACCATATATTTTTGCTGAGGAAAASGCTGAGTAAGAACGGCAGGTTGGGAATTCCCCTTAAAAAAAAAWTTCCACTTCATCACAATGTGGATAGTCTCGAGTGTAGTGATCGTCACCACAAATAAGACATGGGAATTTCAGCTTCCGATGTGGTTTCTTTTCGGTAGCAGGTGGTGGGTTTTGTGCTTTGGGTTGTTCATTGTTATTATTATTCTTGGGTTTGTTATTTGTCTTCTTCTTACCTCTAGATTGTTGTGAATGGGCAGATTGAACTACATTCACCTCAGATATTTGAGTTTAGGGGGAGGTAGAGGAGAGTGCGGTCGAACTAGGAGTGGGTGCCAAAGCAAATCGATTTTCCGTTCCAGTCGACTGGGAAGCAGATTGGGTTTTGACAGAGCCAATAACTCCATCCACATGTGACATGGATGATGGTTTAGATGGATCGGTAGTTGCATGGGTAAAATTTGGGATCAAATCATACAAAGTAATAGATTATGAATAAACCAAATCTAAGTATTGAGCCCGAGCAATGGTCTCTTCCTCGGTGACTACACCACCCATGGTGTCATCACGAGAAATCGGGGGTAATAGTGATTTAGTAAACCATTCTGCCATTAACTGGTTAGGAATGACTACTTTGATCAACCTTCACCATCGTCTCCATTTATGAATATGATCGGAGATATGTACGGAGTTATTCTGACGAAGGGAGGTTAAGAGTTCGGTACCCATCTCATATCGAATGGGTAGTTGAAAGTGCGTGAGAAAGGACATGGCAAGGGAGTTGAAATCTTGGAACAAACCACATGAAAGTTATATATACCACTTGGCTGCTAAGCTCGTAAGTGTTTGTTGAAAAATATGTAAATGTATAGAATCATCCATTAAGGAGTTCAAGGAACACCATAAATGGAAAGTCATCACATGATTGTTCGGGTCTTCACCAGGTTTATCGTCAAATTTTGGAACATCAGAAGGTAATTTAGCATGGATCACTGGCCAAAAGGGATAATGAAATATAGGATCATTGGTCAACCGAGACAAGTTTGGGAGATCTAGAGTCGCGAGAAATGGTAGTTGTCGGTTAACTTGAGGATGATACTCGTGTGGCATAGGGACACTAGTAGGACCGTAAACTGGGTTAGGTGGATAATTGTATCCAGTAGGTCCTCCTACATACATTTTTTGCTGACCAGAATAAACAGGATTTGATGATGGTTGAGAAACATGTGAAAATGGAGGATAAACTGATGGGTTCTGAGGATAATTCGACTGATGGGTGTGCCCATAATAAGGATAAAAATTTTGTTCATAAGGAGGATAAGGTTGTTTTTTCCCTTGAGGATGTTTCCCCCTAGGGAATAGCGGATTTCCTAGAAAAGGAACGTGCCAAGAATTTGGTGTCACATTATGTCCATACAATGGGTTATGGACTCTAGTTTGAGATTTCCTCCTAAGCTGAGGTTGTGTCCCCATTTGAGTTTGACTCCCAAATGGAGGTTTCCCCCGAGCGTGAGGTTGAGTGCCTAGAGGGATCTGGAAACCAAAAGTAAATGAATGACCAGAGGCTCTAACCGGATTAGAGCCACCAAGACCAACTCCTACAAATAAAGGTGTAGGGATAGAATTGTCAGGTGTAACCTGGGTAGTGTTGGTAATGGAAGGATTAATATCTCTATACCCAAGTGGAACTGACAAATTTGGTCTAAGTGGTGTTCCAATCGGAGCTTGGGATGGTGTCACATTTCCGGTGGGGATTGTAGCAACATGCGGGACCATGGTGGAATGGGCCATCTGGATAATAGGGTTCGAGTGAGAACCAATCAACAATTGGTCTGCAACGGTGATGACAATTGGTCATACCAGTAAAGTGGTTTAAAGGTACTGTATAACTAACAGACATCTCAGGAACCTGTGATGCCATAGGTCGATTGGGACTCGCTCCTAGGTTACCGTATAGATCATGTACTGTCAAAGGGACAGAGCCAAAACATGAGGCTCCAACAGTATGAGTCGGGGTCCTAAATGGTTCACTTTGGAAAAAAGGATCCTCTACTCCAGATCCTACGTTAAGTCCGGTGGGTACTTTGGTATCCTCAATAAAAAAAACCTCTCCAGACAATTTCACCCGCAGCAGATGTGGTTCTCGACTAATACTCAAAGCTGGGTTGATTCGAAAAGCTTCCAAAGAATTGGAAATAATTTAGAATTGTTCCAAAGAGTGTGTGCTTCCAACCTCAGAGCCTAGTTTGTTATGAGCCTCAGGAGGGCCTTCTAAAGAATTGGGGAGAAAAGGTAGATAACCCTCCGGATCTTCCAGGGGTAACCCTTGCATCCTACGTGAATGGCGAAGGACAATGTTTCTTGAGCTAAGTAACAAATGAAAAAAGAAATCTATGGCCAACTAATGAAAAGAAACAACATACGCTAATAAATCTAGGAATCAAA
This sequence comes from Picea engelmannii, assembly GCA_009831015.1. Taxonomy (NCBI): domain Eukaryota; kingdom Viridiplantae; phylum Streptophyta; class Pinopsida; order Pinales; family Pinaceae; genus Picea; species Picea engelmannii. Next base: position 41,652 of record ML789129.1, on the reverse strand, counting down.
CCAAGAAAACAAAACCTTCTCTCGATGACCGTACTAGTTGGTGATGAAATTCAACGTCGTGTGATCAAGTCAATAAGGGGATAATATATCAGCGGGTGGAACAATTACGATGGAGGCCTGCTTAACGGACTTACGCCTTGGTGCAAGATTCCACGCAGTAATTATGGATTTACCCTCCAAGGAGCTCGAGTGTGTTTGACCAACGTTTGTTCCAGGTACAGTGAGAATTCCCTTCACCGTCACCTCGTGTAAGAACCTAAATATTATGTCTACTAAGGACACCAACTCATAGTTAGCCCCTGGGCGGGTACAGTCGACGGTCCAGTCCGAACGTATGGGCAGGATAACAAGTCTGAAACCCTTCAAGAGAACTGAGGACAAGTGGACTGATAGAAATCCAAAGGACCCCGAATGGATTCAGAATTCACGAAGCACAAAGACCAAATGAAGATAGTTGAACCTCAAGAATAACCCCCAATATATGATATGACTACTATGAACGGTTGAACCACAGAGGGATATCTCTGTAAATCTCTCGAACATAACCTCGTGCATAACCCCTGTGTGAGAGGGGGATCCCAGAAAGCCTATACGACAATTGGATTTTCTCTCCCTATCGCAATATGCTAATGTTTGTTTTGAATTCTTTGGAGAGTTGTACTCATAGCCTAATCCAAAGCACTAATCCTAGTCTAATGTTGGTGGAAGATTCTAAAAACAAAAATTTCTAGATCAATTTTAATTAGCGTTGATTTTGCAGCTGTTATTTACTCAGGGGTGTATGAAAGTGAAACTGATGGTATTATGACTCAATTCCCAAAAATGCACAAGAAATGATAAGAAGTCTTTTCTTTCAATAAACGTCTATTTAAGGGAAGGAGAAGGAAATTTTCCTCGCACTGTCAAACACTAAGATGCAATAACCTCATACAATTTTTTCTCAATCAAGAATCCAATATGATGCTAAAATATTCAGAAATTCATTCTAATATCCAAAAACCAATCATGAAAATATATCCTTTTGTTTATATGTGAATGATAATCAACTTGATGTAAAGCTTCCTATATCAATCAGACTTCAAGATCTGTGAGATTTACACAATCAGAAGAAAACTTCACATAAACAAAAAATACACTCTCATTGTGATCAAACAAGAAACACAAAGAAAACCAACTTAAAAAATAAAAGCAAAAATCTCAAAACAGAAAAAAGTGCCTAAAAAGATGACCTCAAATATCAGATGGAATGGTGCACAGATCTCTGAATTCCCTTACAACAACTTTCATTCAATCAGATAAGTGAAAAAAGCAATGGTTCAGCTCTAGATCGCAAGAAAAAGAGTGACTCAAAGTAAGGAAGAAATGTCAAAAATACAAACAAAATATGATCAATTCTTAGAGATCAATAGGTTGCTGGCCAAAACAGGGACACAATGAGATGGTAGTAAACTTGAGTAGGTGAAATCAACAAAAAAAGACTCAAAGATCAACTCCCCATAAGGTTTTTACAGGAAAAAGACCAACGCTCTGGTGTCAAGGGAACCAGAGCATTGAAACGCTCTGTGGGAGGCTGCAAGGGAGTGTCAGTGCTCTGGTAGTAGAGGCAAGGGAGCGTTGGGCTCTCAGAAAGTAAAAAAATTACCCAGAACTAAAAAAAACTTAGAAAAACCAGAAATTGAGTGTGTATGGAATGAATTTAAGACCCAACAACACATCTAAGAATCAGACACACATCATGAATAAGGTCTAAAGGTGAGCAAAGGCCAAAAATAAGACAATTGAAAGAAACCAAAACTCAAAGTTCCTTCCCCAGTGGAGTCGCCAATTTCTATTACAGGAGAATGTTGGTTGTGGAGCCTGATTATCTTCCTGATTCAGAGGTCCTTGTTTTCAGCCGTGTTTATACCCCATGAAGTATTTACACCCCAGAAGTATGTACACTCTTCCACGCAGGGGAGTGCATAGGGGGGGTACCCCCTCTGCGGGGTCTAGGGGGGCTATCCCCCGGGCTGGGGGAAAGCAGGTCCCCAGGGGTAGCGTCCCCCGATGGGGGTTCGGGGGCTAATCCCCTGAAGGAAAATTTTCCTTGTAAATGTATATTGTAATTTCATTATAAATCTGGACCGTTCATTATAAGGTCGCAGATCTAACGATAGAGATTATGTTAGGGTTTTTTTCCCTAGAAGGAAACCCTCTTTTATGAGGGAAATGTATTACGGCTATGGTTATGGTGAATATTGTATTCTAAGAGAGGAGACTGTGAGAGAAAGAAGAGGAAGTTACAGTGGATTTAGCTGTAGGTTGTATCCCTTCATTTGCTGGATAATAATAAAGGAAGGACCTGGCAATTTCTCTAGTGGACGTATCCCACACTGGGTGAACCACGCAAATCTGTGTCTCTCTTGTATTGTGTATCTTCTGTGTTTTGTTTTCCACATTTTTTTTATTTTATTTCTCCACGGTCCTATTTTTCTAACAGAGAATCCCCCTATGGACAAGTCGATTCCCTCTTGGATACTAGACCCCTATAACCAAGACAGAAAGGTGCAAATGTTGAACACTAGCATTCCTTATAATGAAGCTAAAATAGTTGAGGAATAAGAAGAAAGGAATATGAATACCTTTAATAATGTTTGTCCTTGCTCGATCCAGGATGCACTTGATCTCCAAGTTCTTCAGAAAGTCATGCAATCAAAGGAACAACAATGACAAAACATACTTCCTATTCCTACCATGATTAGCTTCGAAATAGATCTATCGAAAAGAACAAATTCATATATATATTAATGAAAACAAAGCAAAGTGCTTACAACCATGATGTAGATGCAACAGCTTCACCAAGCTCTCTTTGTCCAAACCCTTCCTCAAAAGTTCCATGACTAGAATGACTATAACTTCACTGATATCTTCCTTATGAGATCATAAGTTTGATGCCTTCAATGTCTCTCCTTTTCACCATGAGGAGGCCTCTTTATATAGGCTTGGAGAGGTCTAACCACCTTAGAGAATCTCGGGATAGGTTGAGGATCTTTCTCCATCAGTTGTGGATCCTCCCTAAGATCTACCCTTGACCTCAGATTCGAATCCAACTAACTCCAGAGATGAGGGATATTTATCCTTGATTTTCCTCAACAATCCAAAATTCTCTCACACAGGCTAGAGCTCCCTCAAAATGGGGCACAGAGTGTTGCAACGCTCCCCAACGGAGGGCAGGGAGTGTTGGCACTCCCTGACAATGGGTAGGCGTTGGCCTCCAAAAATGAATTTTGAGTGGTTTTTTTCCATGGTAAAATCTTTGTACTCTTCGTCATGTGATTTCTCCTTCTTAAACTAGTCATTGAAGGTGTCTTAAGTGTTCTTGTAATGTCGTTCGTGACATGACATAGGAAATATGAAAGTATGATGTTTGCAACACTTGCGACACTGGTAATGACGACAATAGGTCATCATTGGAGTGAGTAATTTTGATTTGTAACACCATGCCCCCAAGTCCAATACTAGGATTTGTATTAGTTGCTAGAATGGATGATGAAAATTGTGATGTGATATTCAACATACCATAAGATAAAGGGCTAGAGGCCATTGGGATGGATAGAGTATTGTACCTAGATGTACCAAAAATACACCCAAAAGGGTTTGTCACTATCAATTGAGTAGCGAACGTAGGTTGGATAGAAGTGATGATTGGAACCTCCGACACTACAACCGTAGTGGTCGAAGGTGTAGAAGGAGTTCCATTAACTATGGTAGGTATGGGAGTCGAAGGGATCCCAATATCTTTCTGACTCGACTCAGTACTCATACTTGTATGACCACAAGTCCGGTAAGTGGAGGTGTGTGTACCACGGTTGATAACCTTACACCTTTTAGAAGGAAAATACTCAAGATGCGGTGGTAACTTCAAAAAATGGAGAGGCCTGTGAGGAAGTAGGTCTGGCTCCATGATGACTCAAGACTCAAGATATAAAACAAATCCTAAGGCCAACTAACAATCAAAGACCACACCAAAATAAACAAAAGGGCTAATATGCACACAAACATGATATAGTGGCTGAAAAGGGGCCTCCCTCACTAAAGTAGGTATGCCTTGCCCAAGAGGGGCCTGAGACTCCCTTCACAAGATCGGAGGTATCAAAATCAGTTATAAGGGCCCTCGTGGGCTTAACAACGTAGTCAGTCAGATCCCCCCAGAGAGGTAATCCTCCATGAAGGTTGTGTGTTTTCTGACCCTTATCTGACCCAGGGTACCTGCAAAATAACCCCTACAATTAACCTGTGTGGCTACCTATGTCAAGAAACTAAAGCCACCACAATATAACCAATGCGTAGGTGAATAGTCATAAGTCAGGTCCACCGTATGGGAAGGGTAACAAAGCCCAAAATCTTGAAATCACTGCTTCTCACGGAGGTAAAGGCACTATAAAGACCCCTAGATACGAATAGATCCCCATAAATATCTCTGACGCTAAGAAGGTATTAGAGGGATATCTCCACAACCAAATTCAGACAACCTCGTGATTAACTCCAGTGTGAGCAGAGCCTCTTGACATCACCAATTATACAATGGATTTCACCACTCCCTTAGTCAGACACATATGTTGATTTTAATAGTCTTGGAGAAGTTCACACACAAAATCCTATTCCAATGCTCTATATCCTAAGCTAGTTTGTGTACCCTGAAAAATAAAATAGTTTCTAATCAATTTTAAATTTATCAGTGTTACTTTTAGTGGCTTTGTTTACTTAAAATATGTGGTCGTGAAACTGATGATGTTATGTCTCAACAAATAAAAGAAATGAATATGAATACAATGCAAATTCCTAACTTCAATTCTCAACAAATGATAATCTTTTCAAAATGCAACTTTCAATTCAACTTTGCAATCTCAATAAGATGCAATCTTTCCATACATGTATCAAGATCAATAATAAGAACCCAAAAGATCAAATGCCATAATGCAAAATGTATATTTTTTTGTATTTTCAATATAAAGAAATGAAAAATGCAAGGAATGAACCACAACTTGATATATAGACCCTACTATAAGAATAAATAGACAAACTAAGAAGGATATCAAGAAGGAAACACATATCCCAAGATGCAAGGAAACCCAATGAAAAAGATGATGAGAAAGAACCCCCCCCGAAAGTTCAACCAATGAAAGGTTTCCTATCACTCTGCAGGCACTCAACAGTTATGATAGAGACCTAAGAAGACTAAAAAACCATCAAAAGTCACCCAACAAACACCAAACTCAGAAATCAAGTCAAAAATATTGATGTACGCGACTGTTTATGCAAAAACCGTGTATGTACGTGCCCTATAGAATGACAACTCATGTATGTACGCGTCTGTCAAGGGAAAAACCACGTATGTGTATTAAAACACTGCCAAGTTAAGGATAAGGCCAAGAAACTCATATTCAAAATGGAAATAGGATGTCAAGCAATCAAACAACAAGGAAACTCAAGCTAACCGAGAGCAATATGAGGAGAAAAACACTCCAAACCCCAAAAACAAGATTGATTCCCCAGTATGGTTTTCAATTTTGTTATGAGGAAAATCACTCTATGGCATGGGGTAAACCACAATAGATGGAATGACTGTAGAAATCAACTCTAATCTCAAGTATGTTATATAAACAAACATGCTAACAAGACAAGATAAAGAGCCTACCTCGTCCGGACATTCGATGAAGACCACAGTGGAGCACTCGACTCAAAGCTATATACCTACAACTTATCCTCAATAACCAAGATATGAAAGAATATGGTGATAATTTATAAAGTTAGAACATATAATAGCATAATCCATCAATATTCATAACAAATATTTCCATGGAATAAAAATTCAAATATTTGGAATATATTAATTAGACGAGAAAATAATATTTCTATTAAAATATGATTAATAGAAGTGTATGAGTGAAAAAATTCCATGTCGGCACGTCTCAGAACTGAGAAACTAAGTCCCTTCTAGCTAGGCCTCCACCACTTCAATCCTCCACCAAACACAAGCTCATATAAGAGAGACAATGAGGTTCTCCATCAAAGAGGGAAGAGCTTGGGGGTTGAACAATGTGTTCAGACTTAAAAGGACAAAGGGATGTAGAATCAATATGAAGTGAATAATTTCTCCAAAGTAACTTTGCTCTCAAAAGTTTAATTCTTCTCCTGTTTCCACAGCTTGGATATGGCCTATTTATAGCCTTCAAATGGAACTGAAGGGCCGATTCAGAATGTTTCCAGTATATGGTTGGTCAAGGATCATGGATCTTATGACGTGGAATGGAAACTCGACACCATTTTTTAATTTTGGGAAAAAAACCCGATGTACGCAAGTTGTAATGGTGCAACCTGCGTATACACATGTTGTATAGTTGTTAGGGCACGTATATGTGGAAAAATATTATTTTTAGATCTGGGAATTGCAAAAAGAGACTTCAAGTCTGCATAGGGAAATGGAAAAGGCCTTCTGAGCAAGTTGCATGGGGTGAGGCAAAGCTTGCTATAACACCAAATGGAGGAGAAAAAAAGGATATAAATACTCCTATGGCAGAGGAAACAAGAGGTGGAGATCTCCCATATATGGGCATACCAGTGACAATTGCGCAAACAGAGACACTACCAATGAAACGAACAATATTGCAGTCAACAAGCCAATGCAAGAAGATGAAGGAACATAAGGGCATTCCTGAGCTTACAATCGTAGAGGATGACATAGAGCTAGTCACAGAGAAAGTGTAGGATCACACAGTAGAAGCATGGTATGATGAAAATGTTGGGTATGTGTTATATTCTTTGCATGAGTAGTAGTGTCTGAGTGTCTGTGCCGGGCGCGCAGGGGGGTTACAGGGGTGGAGCCCCCCGCACGGGGGTTCGGGGGCAGCGCCCCCGATTTTTTTTTTTTTGGGACGATATATTTCCGCCAGGACGACATATTTCCGGGACGACATATTTCCAGGACGACATATTACCGGGACGACATATTTCTGGGACCACATGATATTAGGTGGTTTTTCGGCACATGGTTTTTTGCCGATGGTTTTCTATTTCCGGTTAAGGAATTAGGGTTTTGGACTAATCCAGGTCATTGGGTTAGGGT
>ML789129.1:22706-34497 GCA_009831015.1 Picea engelmannii | reverse complement strand
ATATTGTATTGTAAACAATGTAACACAATGTATGAATATAATATATGTTGGTTTTCCCGGTTTGGGTTTCCAGGTGAAAAATCTCTGTGTAATGTTTGTATTTGCCATTGTATCTTTTCTGAATATCAGTTTGCAGTAGATATCGTACAAGGTTAGAATTTACAGAAAAGAAGCAAAGGGAGGAGATAATCAATAAATTGATAGAATTCAAGGATACACTGGAACAATTTCAACTTACTACAGCGCAACAGAAAGAACAAGAGAAACGACAACAAACTGTGAACGAAAGAATAGTTCCAGAATAAGAGATAGTAAAAATCATAGCTATGGGGAATGAAAAATTTTGTATCACTCAAGGAATGTTGCAGGTTGATGAGGATACAATGCATAATCCATTAAAGGACATAGATCATTTGGACTTGGCATTTTCCAGGGTTCCAATGAAGTCACTCTATAAACTTTAGGTCAATGTCGTGAATGAAATTCTGTCGAGGGCCCATGCAGATGCTACAAGTTTACAATTGGCCAGCGAAGTAAAGAAGACACTCGAGATGAAACTTAACCAGGAGAAATTTGAGAGGGAAGAAGGAAAGGGGAACACTGGTATAATAGAGAAACAACTGGAAGAAGTCTTTAAAACTATTCTTGACAATGCACAAGAAGGGAACATACCAACAGAGGAGAAAATTGAGAAAATAACGGAGGTTGTGGAGAATTACAAGAGACACATTATATAGTTGTCAGAACTCCTAGTAGCACCTATCACTCCACTAGAAGTATGATAACAAAGGGAGAAGGAGGTTACAAGTTATACAAAGAGAATTTCACTAAGAATCCAGGAAATCACAGAGCTGTATAATAAGAGTGCGCATTTATGGATGAATCCGCAAGAGGATGAAAAAATGCAAGAGTTAGACTAGAAAGAAGAAGGGGTAAATATAACAGTGCAAGTTTTAATGTTTAAGACATTATTATAGTTCTTTTCATTTCAATAGATAACAATAGCATAAGATAGAATCACTGAGAAATACACAATCATAAGAGACACATCATTTATCCTGGGAAACCCTCATGGGGATGAAAACCTAGCAAAAATTCCTTATTATAGATAGCCAATACAATGCCAAGAGATAACTCAAACAAGTACAGAAAGTCCTCTCTCAAAGATGTGCCTCTCTCTCTCTCTCTTCTCCAACTGCAGCTTCGAAACTTGTCTCTCAAATGAACAACTATGTGTGTGTGTCTAAGTGAGGCACTAGCCTCCTTATTTATACAAATCTGGCACGTGTGGAAGTGTCTTTTCACTGGCATGGCCGACTTCTTCTTCTGGGTGGTTATAACCACCTTTATTATATTTTGGGGCCTCTTTGATATATTCTGGGGCTGAATTCTTCTTTTTCCCATTACAATTACATTATGACCAATCCACAAAAGGGGATTTGGTCCTTTACAGTAGCCGACATGATCAACCCACAATGGGGATTGATCCAATGAATAATATATCAATAATAATTAGAATACACTTTGCAGTTACATTATTTCAACACTCCCCCTTAACAAGAAGGGTATTCTTCAACAACATCAGGCAAGAGAGAGACCTTTATGATCAACAGCATCAGGAGGACAACATCATTAATATCATCTTGGAACACTGATTGGTGTATCTATAAATCATCGAAAGTTTTCTTCATCAACAACATCGTCATTCTCAAAGGAATGCAATCATCATTTGCATCAATATGGATTAGTATAAAACTAATACATCATCATCATAGCATGAAGCTGGCTCATCATCATAATACTGGATTGGCGTTACATCATAGTTGTAAGGTTGGAAGCACAATGCTCGTCTTTCTTTACATCACAGCTATCAAGCTAGAAGCAAGATGCTAGACTAGATTTATGTCACAGCTATCAAGCCGGAAGCACAGTACTAGTCTCATCTCATCTTCTTTCTTTACGTCACAGCTATCAAGATGGAAGCAATATACTAGACTGGATTTACATCACAACTATCAAGCCAGAAGAATAGTACTAGTCTCATTTCATCGTCTTTCTTTACATCACAACTATCAAGCTAGAAGCAAGATACTATATTGGCTTTACGTCACAACTATCAAGCCATAAGCACAATACTAGTCTCATCTCATCATCTTGCTTTACATCACATCTATCAAGTTGGAAGCAAGATACTAGAATGGATTTATGTCACAACTATCAAGCTGGAATCATAGTACTAGTCTCATCTCATCGTCTTGCTTTATGTCACAGCTATCAAATTGGAAGCAAGATACTAGACTAGCTTTACGTCACAGCTATCAAGCCGGAAGCACAGTACTAGTCTCATCTCATTGTCTTTCTTTACGTCATAGCTATCAAGCTGGAAGAAAGATACTAGATTGGCTTTACGTCACAGCTATCAAGCTAGAAGCACAGTACTAGTAATATCACAACAACTACTCACCCTTTCGAGGAAGGTCCTTTCAGACTATACCAAGATTATTTCGAAAGTGTTCAAAATTTACACGAGATAGAGGCTTGGTCAAAACATCAACAACCTGTTCATCCGTGCTAACGTACTGGAGCTTTAAGGTTCCTCTCTACACCATGTCACGGATGTAATGATAATGAATCTCTATGTTCTTCGACCTGTCATGGAATACAAGATTCTACGTCATCTTTAAGTAGCTTTGGTTGTCACATAGGATCGTGGTTGCTTCCATATCTAGGTCAAATAGATTGGTCAGCAACTTTCGAAGTCATATAGCTTCGCAGCTGGTAGAACACACAATAATGTATTCTTCTTCCTCTGTGCTGAGAGCAATGCTAGATTTCTTCCTACTCTACCACGAGATCATGGTTGATCCCAAACTGAAACAACATCCTGAAGTGATTTTCCTGTTAGAAACACTTCCTGCCCAATTTGAATCAGTGTACCCACTCAATGTGAAATCATGATCTCCATCATAAATGAGACCACAATCTAATGTACCCTTAAGGTACCTCATCACATGTTTTGCAGCCACTAGGTGAACATGTCTGGGTTCTACCAGAAACTGACTCAAGGTGTTCACAGCAAAACAAATATCTGGTCTATGTCTATACAGCGTGGCATCAATCAATTCTGACAAAGTATCGACCAACAGCTTCAACTTTGTTTCCATGGGTGTATTCATGGACTTGCACTCTAACATGTTGAATCTCTTCAGGATTTCAACTACATACTTCCCTTGGTTAAGGGAGATCCTCTCTAGAATCTTCCATACCTCAAGACCTAAGAAATAATGCATTAGGCCAAGGTCTTTCATCTCAAATTGTAAGGCGAGTCTCTTCTTACATTCGGTGATGAGATTTTCTTCTCCAATTAAGAATAAGTCATCCACATACAACAATAATATCACTGGCTCATTGTTCATAGCCTTGAAGTAGAGGTTAGAGTCTGCTTTACTCTTGGTAAAGCCCAATCTCATTAGGAAACTGTCTATCCGGCCATACCAAGCTCTAGGAGCTTGCTTCAATCCGTACAAGGCTTTCTTCAACTTGTAGACATGAGACTTCTTGTATTCAATTTCAAATCCTTGAGGTTTCTCTATATACACTTCCTCTTAGATGACACCATTTAGGAAATCTATCTTTATGTCCATCTGGTGTAACTTCCACTTCATTTTAGCTGCAAGGGCTATGATGGTTCTGATCAAAGTGTATCTGGCTACAAGAACGAATATCTCTTCATAGTCAATGCCTTCATTTTGAGAAAATCCATGAGTGACAAATATTTCTTTATACTTCTCAATACTTCCATCAGCAACATGTTTTATTTTGAAGAGTCATTTGGAAGATACCACATCCTTACTCTTCGGTCTGAGAAATATTTCCCATACATAAGAAAGTAGGCTCCTTCTCTAGGAGATCACACATCAAAGCCATATAATTGGAGAATGGCTTTGGTCTCTTTACCTATCTTGTGGTTCCTTCGGGAAAACCATACTTCTCTCCATCTTGAATGAGCTCTCTAGCCCAAGTAGGCTTTCTTTTATGGAAGATCGTCATCCAAGGAGGTTCTTGAAATTATACTATGTCATGATCTTCTAGAATTTCCTCATCAGGAGAAGTTATGACTTCCCTCACTGGTTCTGCAGCTCTGGGAACCTCCCTCACTGATTCTGCAATTCTGGGGATTACGGGTTCTTCTTCATATACTTCTTCAAGCTAGCATCTTCTCAATTTCTTGAGCATTGCATCTTCATAGAAGGTCACATCCCTATTGATCTCAATGTGATGGTGACCTAGTATATAAATTCTGAAGGCCTTGGAGACCTCACAGTATCCCACAAATATTCCCTTCTTTCCTAAAGGGTCCAGCTTGTTTCTCTTCTCTTTCAGAATGTGTATAAATAATGGGCAGCCAAATATTTTGGGAAGGCTTACCTCTGGCTTCTTTCTGGTGAACATCTCTTCCGAGGTCTTGAACCCAAGTGCACTATGGGACAATCGGTTTTTCATATATACAGTTGTCATTGCTGCTTCTGCCCATAAGCACATAGGAATATCTTGATCATGGATCACAGTCTTCACAACTTCCATTATTGTTCTGTTCTTTCTTTCAGCTACACAGTTTTGTTGAGGATTATAGGGAGTAGTGAGTTCCCTCTTGATCCCAACATCTTTGCAGAAGTTCACAAAATCTTTTGAGGTGTATTCTCCTGCATTATCTGACCTGAGTATCTTGATATTTCTTTCAAAAAGATTCTCTATCAAGGCTTTGAATTCCTTGAACTTGCTGAACACTTCATTTTTAGATTTCAAAAAATACACCTAGGTTTTACGAGAATAATCATCAATAAATGATACATAGTATACATAACTACTCATGGAGGACGATGGCATTAGGCCACACACATCTGAATGAATGAGTTCTACGACTCCTTCTTCTTTGTTGTCTCTCTTTGGAAACGGGTTCTTGATGTTCTTCCCTTGTGCACATTCATTGCATACGCCTTCATGGTCAACCTTGAGTTCTGGTAAACCTGTGACCGCTTTGCATATGTATGGTAGCACCTTGTAGTTAATGTGAGTTAATATTCTATGCCAAAGGTCACATGGGTTTTCAATGGCATGGGCCATGGCAGCTTCTGAGTGACCCTTTAGCTTATACAAGCCATTTTCTTCTTTTCCAATGATGATTGCTTCATTTATGGTTTCTCCTTTAGCCCACATAAGAACTTCTCCATCTATGAAGGCAACTCTGAAGCCTTTCTTCTCTAAAGATGATATGGAGAGTAGGCTCTTTGTCAAACCTGGTACATAGAGTACACCCTTCATCTTCATTGAATTCCATGAATTAAGTTTGTAGTTTGATTCTCCCACTCCCTTGATGGGATATTGGTAATCATCTTCAAGTGTCACTTTTTGAGAAAACTTATTTTCTGAAATACAAGAGAGAATGTCTCTTTGACCTGTCATGTGCTTTGATGCACCACTATCAATGAGCCAAGTTTCCTCTCTAGGTGTTACCGATCCTGAGAAGGTCGAGATTAAGACATAGTCTTTTATCTGCTCTCTTATCATCTTTGCGGGTGGCTCTTCATATTCCACCGCATGGGCATGCTGCCTCTTATGTTTCCTCTTGTATTCTTCTCATCTTGCTGGACAAAAATTCACAATGTGTCCCATCTTGTCACAATGGTAGCATTGTACAGATGAGTAATCTATTTCCTTTCGTTGTCCTTTCTTATGAAATCTCCTTGGATGAGATTCTTTATGATTGAATTTGTTTGGGGGTTGAGACTCTTTATAAGTCTCTTTTCGGAAGTAGGACTTCTTCCTTCCTCCTTTAGTGTGAGTAGCTAGGGCTTGATCTTCATCTCTTGCTAGTAAAGCCTCTCGGTTAGCTACTCTTGTTTCTTCTTGAATGCATTCTTCCCATAGACCATCAAACTTTAGTTTCTCCATTCTGGTACAAATCGTTTGGATGAATGCATCCCAAGGTCTTGTGAGACCATTTAGGGTCATCATTATAAGTTTTTCTTCATATATAGTATCTTCAATTGCTTCTAGTTTTTCTTTGAATTGGGATATTCTAGAGAAATATTCTTGGATTGATTCTCCCTTCTGCATTCTTGTATTCTTAAGTTGAGTTCTAAGAGATTCATCTTCCGATTTATATTCTTTCCTTCATATAGTCTGTTTAGGGCATCAAAAATTTATTTCGGAGTCTTCTTTGATGACACATAGGGAATCAGGTGATATTTGATTGAATCTACAATGATTCTTTTGGCCCTGATTGTGTCCTTTTGGTGCTTTGTTTTTCCTGCAGCATCGGCAGGCTTTGACACTTCTTCTTTGACGAATCTTGCTAATTCATTCTCTTCAAGAATGAGGCCAATCCTATACTTCCAGGAACGAAAGTTTTCCACACCTTATAGTTTGTCAACAAGCTTAATGCTTGCAAACATCTTCTACCTGAAGCTGGGAAAATGTCCAAAAAATGAAAGTATTCAAAATCAAATTCTGAACTTACCAGGAGGTGCGCTTGGCTGAGGCGAGTATCCTGGTGTTCTTGGATCTGAGAAAATCCAACTTTACCCCTCCAAACTTGATCTATGGATTTCTGGATTGGTGCTTCTGGTTTTCTGGTACCTCTGGTACTTCTGGTACTTCTAGTTCTCTGGTTTTCTAGTAGTTCTGGTACTTTGTGAAACTAGGGTTTCACTTTCTGCTGAAAAGGTACATTGAAGGTGCCAAAATGATCCTTGAGGGAGGGTGCACTTTTCTAGATGGTTTTAGGGCTGAAATACCTCACCAACAAAAAACCCTAATTTGCATGTACGACAACAGTGACATTTTTCACTTTTCTCTTGTGAAAGATGCTCTCTTCATCTTGGCTCTGAAACCATGTTAATGTTTAATCCATTATTATAGTTCTTTGCATTTCAATAGATAACAATAGCATAAGATAGAATCACTGAGAAATACACAATCACAAGAGACACATCATTTATCCTGGGAAACCCTCATGGGGAATAAAACCCATCAAAACTTCCTTATTATAGATAGCTAATACAATGCCAAGAGATAACTCAAACAAGTACAGAAAGTTATCTCCCAAATATGCGCCTCTCTCTCTCTCTCTCTCTCTCTCTCTCTCTCTCTCTCTCTCTCTCTCTAACTGCAACTCTGAAACTTGTCTCTCAAATGAACAAGTGTGTGTGTGTGTGTCTAAGTGAGGATCTAGCCTCCTTATTTATTCAAATTTGGCGCGTGTGGAAGTGTCTTTTCACTGGCAGGGCCGACTTCTTCTTCTGGGTGGTTATAACCACCTTTATTATATTCTGGGGCCTCTTTGATATATTCTAGGGTCGACTTCTTCTTTTTCCCATTACAATTACATTATGACCAATCCACAAAAGGGGATTTGGTCCTTTATAGTAGCCGACATGATTAATCCACAATGGGGATTGATCCAATGAATAATATATCAATAATAATTAGAATACACTTTGCAGTTCCATTATTTCAACAGCAAGAACTGAAGCAGAGGTAGAAAACGATGACAATATCAGATAGGCTGAAAAGTGCACAGGAAATGAAGAATTTGCAGACAGAGATGAAGATGATACAACCAGAAAAGTAATCAAGGCAGCTGCAGTTGGAACTACTACAAGAAGGCGTAGAACAAATGCTAACAGATATCGATGCAACAAAAGACCAAATTGAAGAAGTTGGATTGTTGAGTGAAGAATTGGTGAAGGAGCATATTACTGTGCAGATTGTGGAGATTGTAGCAGAGAAGAGCGTGCAAGTAAAATATCGAGTTGAATAAGTTTCATGCAGGTTTCAGGCACTAAAGAAGTTAGTGTAGGAAGAAAACACTACCTGAGTGGCTCAGGACGAGCCACATGTGAGTGTTGGGGGCTTGTTGGTGTAGACCATTTTGGGGAAAACACAGTAATTTATGAAGAAAGTTAGAAAATGGACTAGAAAAGGAGCATGCGTCGAAAAACAGGGAAAAGCAGCGTTGGGAAAGAAGGAAATTCAAAGGTAGATAAAAGGACCTAGAGCAATGAGGAAAATGGTTGGATTATGGACCAGGCCCGTTCAAGGATTTAGAATGTGGAAAAACCTAATACACTTAGGGTTAGTGGGTTAGGGTTTTGATCATTGTTGTAACGAGTTTTAACCCATTTTTGTAATATAAATAGATGGTAGTGAAGTAGAGGTTGTGGCTGTTGAATGGTGAAATATTTTAGAGATATTAGAGCTAGTTTTTGAGTTAGAGATAGAGAGAGCAGAGAGTTTTACAAAGAGATGGATTGTAATCGAGAGTAAGGCCGCAAGTTGTGGAGATTGGTGCGACCTTGTCAGCCTTATGTGCAACTCATATGCAACTCATATGTAATGCGCGCAACGCTATAAACTTGATGAAGAATAATAAATGAGCGAAGAATGCCAGATATTTATGGACGTAGCCCCGGGTGGGGGGGTGAACCACAATAAAATTTGGTGCATGTGTGTGTAATGTTTGTCTTATTTCTTGCAATGTTTTATGATGAATGAATGAATCTGGTAGAAGTAAAATGCAACGCACGCTAGAATAGCTATGATATTTACTGCAGAATGAATCTTAATAAATGCAAATGGTTATAGAATGGTAGATCTGGATAAAATGATGTGTTAGTATGATATATTTGATGTATGTTGAGTTAGAAAGAATGTTTGACATCCCCACAACAACCTCCCTTCCACGATTGCAGACATATGGGTCCTGCAGTCACCCATAATCCATCTCGGGTGAGACCTTATTGTGCACTCTATGCGCAATGTTTTCTTCTGGTCTCCAAAAGGGCCAATGGTTTGCAGGGTTTTGTTGGAAACCTAAAGTAGAACTCGGGTCAGCCCAAACAATCCAACACCAGGGTAAATCTTTTAGCCATTCTTTATATAGATCGATAACTTGATTGCACATTGACGCGTTGTGTACAATTATGACCCATGGGCTTCACTGTGGGTTCTCTCTTTGACGGTTCACACTTGGACTCAAGCTTAAATATGACTTGGTTGCATTGATGGCTTGGAAAATAATGACTTGGAGTTTGGATAATAAGAGTCCAATTTTTAACAAAAAATAATATAAAATATTATTTTAAAACTATATAAATAATTTTAAAATATACATTTTTTATTAATTTTTTATAAAAAGAAGCTTGGAAAGATTTGAATGATTATAAAGTCCAAATCGTTATCACTTGAGACAATAATGCCTTCCATGAAGTAGAGTTATGAGAATATAGGAAAATGATGCTTGTAGAAATGGTGTTTTTTGTGTGCTACAAGAACAACGCCATTCTTGCAAGAAGGCGTAGTCATGAATGTAGGTTTAGGTACTAGCAATGCACAAGCTTTGATCATTGATTCCTAACTCAAGATTCAAAAAATTTCAAGAGAAAGATTGTGGTAGCACAAGCCACTTCTTGCCTTGGGCCCAACCTTCAACTCCATTTTTCATGTGGCCTGCCTCCCACTTCTATGTTTATACCCATGCTCTTTATATAACAAATAAGAGTTTGTTATTCTTGATGGCCTCCAAAATAAATCAAAACCATAAACTAATTTTAAATCAAACATAATTTATGAAAATCCAAAATAAAAACTTAATCTAAAAATATAAAATAAAATCTAATATAATAATAAAACAAAACTAAAATAAAAACTTAAACTAAAATAATAAATAAAAGTAATAGAACTAGACTAAAGTGAATAAACATTAAAATAAATAAAAATTAAATAAAATTAAAATCTAATATAATGCAAACTAAACAAAAAAAATTAAAATCTAAACTAAATTAAAATCTAATATAATGAAAACTAAACAAAAAAAAATTAGAATTAAAGTAACTAAAACTAAAATAGAGTTAAAAATAAATTAAAGTAAATAAAGTTAAGTTAAACTAAAACTAAGAATTAAACTAAAAGTAAAGTAAAAGTAAACTAGTCCCCGAGGTGTAGGATAGTCGGTGATGGAGTGTGTTGTTAAGCCACTCTGTGTTGAAAAATCACCAGTTCGACAAAAAATTCAACCATGTTAAGGGTTGGTGTGGCTCAGGCCGGGTGCGATCCGTGGGTGATTTAATCCCGATGCCAAAAAAGTCCGGACCAATTAACAAAAAAAAAAAAAGTAAAAATAAACTAAAATTAGAGTTAATTCATTTTTTCAAGGTTCATGGGCTCATCACCATTTTACATGAAATAATGACTTTCTTTAAACATTGCTCTTTCATGAACTCATCATCATCATTTGACATGAAATAATGACTTTTTTAAAACTTGTATCTGATGAGTTTTGGTAATGTAAAAATTTCCATGGGTTAATTGAGTTTAGCTTAGATAATTGTGAGGAATGATTGTTATTCTTCCCACCAAAATTCAATTCCCATAAATGATATGTTAAGTTCACAATGAGTATGTTGTAATGGCTTTGAGCCTATATATATTAGGAAGTTGCCTATATATATTGGGAAGTTGCCTTTATTCTATTGAAAAACAAAGCAACTACTTTTCCAAGAAAAAGCAAAAATTCCTCTTCATATGCTGGTGGTGAGCTAGAGCTATTATTTGGTCAATTTCGGGCCTCTGCAAACTTGTGGAACCATTCCATAGTGAACTCTAGGTAATTTTATGCAACCTTTGCGCGGTCTGGTAACTTCCTCCACAGTTTGGTAATCTTCTTCATCTGGAGATATGTTTTACCTGCCTATTATTAAGTGAACCAATCTGATCTGATACCAAAGATATAGCTGCGATCTGGCGCACTCTTCTCAATAATCCTTAAGATCCGATCCATCTCCTAAACTGATGACTCGGTTCGGTGCAACTGTAATCTTCTCTGGCCGGATCTTGCAATGGCGATGATTTTCATTCATGGGGCCCTTTGTATACTGGTGGATTCTTCTACGATCTTATCAAAACCCTAACGACTTAACATCATGGTATTATTTTTGTAATAGATCTGGTGGGTCGTTGATGCAGTGATTCGAAGGAATGATAATGCAATGACCTGATGGAATGGTGATGAAATGACCCACTGGAATTACCTCTGGTTTTTCCAATTGTCACGAGTTGAATATGGCACCTCTTTCTCCTTGCACCTACGTGGCACTTTATCCTCAATCTCTGGTTCCATACCTTCTGATCGCTACTTGTTTGCAATCTGGTGTAATCTCTTGACTGTAATTTGGTGTTATTTTCGCCGAACAGGTGTGACAACTATCCAACTTCACTCTGTCGACACGTCCTTAATGACCGCAGGAACTGTGATACCAAAACCCTAGAATCACGTGGAGGTGATATCAAACCCTAGAATCAAGTGGAGGAGATACCAAACCCTAGAATGACGGCACGTCCTTAATGACCGCAGGAATTGTGATACCAAAACCCTAGAATCACGTGGAGCTTACACGATGTTTTTTTTCTGCAACCTTTTGTATTTATTTGTCTTGATCTTGTGGGATTCAACCTTCAAAACCCTCTTCCAACAATCTCCTGCACCATATCTCGGATTTCGTGGCGTCTTCTTTGCTATTCCAACGATCTCCTGCACCATATCTCGGATTTCGTGACGTCTTCTCTGCAGAATTTTAGCTTCGTTGCAAGTTAAGAAGCCACCTGGTTCTCTCTCGGTACACAAATATTCCATTCTATGAACAGTAATCTTCCTCGGCGATTTCGTTTAACAAATTTATTCCAAACTGAGATGATAAGGGTCGAGCAAACTTTGTATCGTTGGCAAAGTATT
>ML789128.1:412787-425217 GCA_009831015.1 Picea engelmannii | reverse complement strand
AGTTAAGCTCTTTTCAGACTCCCTAAAATTGAAAAGATTGTCGAGTGACCTTATTCTTTCACACTCGTTAAAATGGTCCAGAAGAACATTCCTGACGGAGTCCATAGTTAAGATTTTTTCAGACTCCTTAAAATTGAAAAAATCGCCGAGTGATCTTGTCCTTTTCACACTCGTTAAAATGGTTTTGAATTGACGTCTAGTTGGTGCTAGTTTACCCCTTTTTCGAACCGACTAGACTATATTCGAAAAAGGTACCCCAACGAAGTTTCCTTTTATGCTTTTTCAGACTCTCTAAATATGAAAAATCAACGAGCTTCCCTTCTCTGGGCTCGTTAAACTTACATCGAAGGACATTACCATTGTGTGTTCTATCAACCGTATTTGCATCCTTTACCCATCAGCCTAGTAATAGTTTTCCTTTGCATCTTAACACCTTTGGCCAC
Organism: Picea engelmannii; assembly: GCA_009831015.1. Taxonomy (NCBI): domain Eukaryota; kingdom Viridiplantae; phylum Streptophyta; class Pinopsida; order Pinales; family Pinaceae; genus Picea; species Picea engelmannii. Next base: position 424,774 of record ML789128.1, on the reverse strand, counting down.
TGGAGGTTTTTCCCGAGTATCATTTCCTAGAACATCAGTCTTGTCCTTGTGCCTTGAGCTTGTATGTTTGCTATGCTCGTTCCTCCATTGTAACGTAATGTTCCTTTATTCTTTTTTCCAAATCAACAAAAAGAACAAAAAAAATCAAATATACCCCAAAAAGAGGATGGGAAAAGTATTTTCTTTATTGGCAGCATCATGAGTTGCCCTTGGATATAGCACATCTGTCCGTTTGATTCATCAAACTTTGGGATGTAGTACGACCTTAGAAAGCTTTGCTCGCTATATTGATTTGTGTCCTCCACCGTTTGGTTACTCTTCCAAACATATGGAGAGTTTACGTTGCCTCCTGCTTCGTAGACTTATGATTAACAAATATGTTGCCTGAGTCTTATCGCTTGTCGTGCTATTGTCCAAGGGAAGTTTGTCACTAATCCTGAGTCGGCCCCTCTGCAATATGTCTCTTGTCCGCATACCCGGCCATCCTGAACGTCCAATCAAGTCTTTGTTCGAAATCACTGAAGCCTTCAGTCCGATCATCAAGATTATCAAGTCCATAACCGACGAGTTGTCGAAGACCTCTGGGTAGTGCAGTCGTACACTCATATTACACTCCTACCCGAGTTTTAGAATATTTTGAAGTTGTTGCTCAAGCTCTGAAGTACAACCATCAGGCTGAATCAGCTTCTAGGAGATGGATACTTTCTATGTATATCTTTCTGATTTCGAGATGTAGCTCCACTGTGTATTATTCGCGGCTACTCTTCATAGTTGTTTGACATGGATCTACAGTGTATTTGATTGGTAGCCGTGGTTCTATTTTATTCCGAGCATGGGTATGCCCGCCTCGGTGAGACATTTGATATTTTTTGCAGACGGCACCTCCTGATTCCTGATTCCTGGGCTCACTCATTCATCATATCAGTACAGATTGGTAAACAATTGGTAATGTATTTCGGCGATCAGATGCTCTTCTGACCTCACACATTAGGGGGCATCTGTTATAACCCTAAATTGCACCATCCATGCTTACCTGGCATCAGGCCAACTCATTTCCCTTCATTTCCAAAGCCATGCTGAACAAACTCTTGAAAAACCTCTTAAATTAAGTAACCCATGCCCTAAACCATTACTGGGCACGTTGGAACGCTGGCAGGCCCACTACTACACGCGTTGGAACACTGGCTGGCCCACTACAGTCTGTGTTTACCTAACAAAGCACAAAAACAAGAAATTTTCCGACGGGACGAAAAGCTTTGGTTCAGTTAACTGGAACTCCCAGCCATGCATGGCCGAGATTTTGTCCAAAACCCTAGCTCCTTCTAGCCTATAAAATAAGGGGTAGGGTTACTATTTGGAGGAGGAAAATCATAGCAAAGAAACTCTGCCCAATTACTGAATCCGTTTTGTCCCAACCCTTTACCCTTTCCTCAAGCTTTAGGAGAATTCAAGCAAAGCAGTTGGAGGACAAAGAAGAGGAGGATCCCAGGAGCAGGATCGAGGAACGGTGGACGATCTCTATGATTATTGTAAGTTGATTCATCTTGAGATTAATAAATAATACTTTTCCCATCCCAATGTACGAATCTTATATATTTTATTTGATTTGTGCTTAATCTCTAACCCTCTAGTAGAACAATAGCATGCATGTGTAGTGTTTTTGTCTTGATTGCATGATCGTCTTTGGAAGGAGTAGCAGAAGCGAGGAGATAAATCACAATGGAGGATATACACCAAACGTCGATAAGAAGGTTAGTCGGTTCTTTCCATGTTTGCATGTGAAAAAGGGTTTTAGGTTTGGGGTAGAAGGTTAAAAGTAATTTCTTAAGGGTCATGATCTGCATGCAAGTTTAATCCCTAGCTTGTTAGTCCGTAGGGTATAATTTCCCAACAACAGGCATTAATTGAGTTAAGAAGTTGTTTGTTACATTGGATGTTGTATCATTCAAGTATTTATTGGTGAAGATAACTAGGAGATCATGTCTTGAGGCCCATAGGTCCTAGACATGGAGTACCAAGAGAAGGATTGACCTGAGCATGGCCCTAAAGGGACCATGTTTTTCTTCTTCCATCAGCTTTGTCTTGTCAACATCAACAACGTCCATCACCATCGGCTTGGTCTTGTATCAGAAGAGGTTCTTTCTCCATGAGGTAATTGGTCCATGTATCATGGTATGTGTCACTTTTGATCATTGAAACCTTTAAATATATGCATTTGATTCCTTTTATCTCTAACAACTGATTGGATCTTACATTAGCCCAATTGACCATGCTTGGGGAAATTGACAGGGTGCCCTAGCAAGCCTGTACCCATAGGTCTTGGTTTGCCACTGGGGGGATTTCTGAAAATCCATCGTTCGCTCCCATCATAGAACCACTGTTTCATCTTATCTCCCGCTCATTTATCCCATTCCCCTTATCCGATAATTAGGTTGACCTATTTGTAGGATTGCGCCTTATCTCATGGGAAGAAGGGGCTAAAGGCCCAGAAGTTAAAAGAAGATGGTAAAAGATAAAATCCTAAAAATGAAACTTCGAGATGCTTTTCCCAAGGATCCCCGAGAAGGCAATAAAAGGCCTCTCAACAAGAAACAAGAGGGACCCGGAAAATAACAAACAAGACCTAGTCAAAGGATAGGGGTTCTCATCATGAGCCAGCCTATTAGGTTCATGGGTATCTAGCAATATGACATTGCCACCATCTGGTTACCACGTCAGGGCAGTGACCTTTGGTTGCATGTCCAAGGGAAAGGGGGTCTCATCACGAGCCAACCTTCTCATCTATGTGAAAGTACTTGTGGGTAACACTGTCAGCTCTGGTCACCATGCCAAGGCAGTGTCCTCTGGTTAGCTCTTGATTAAAAAGAAAAAGAAGAAGAAAAAACAAATAAAAGAATAAAGATAAAAAAGAATAAAGGAAAGAACGGGCTTGGAAAAATATGCATCCATGACAGGTACAACTCGCCTTCTACAAAGGCACCCACAAATAACATTATGCATCCTTGGATCTCACTTCACCCACATGTCTGGACATACCCTATCCACATCACCTCACTTACATGGGTTGGATAAAATCCTCCTGGAAACTTTCCTTTTCTTATGGATACTAGCCCAATATGACGTCTTGTCTTTTTCTCCAATCTTGCATTGCAGGTTTTTGTAATGTCTTTGAGCTACTGACAGATATATTGGGGGTTTTATGCATATGTTTAATAATATTGATGATGAAATGTGATTGGCATTTCTATGATCCCTGTGACTAATGAGACCATGGAGGGCGTAGCTTTTGATGTGTAGGACCATGCCTGATAGACAGGTACCATTTGGACCGGTACACATGGGGAGATGATCAGTTCAGACCTCCATGGGGTTGAAGAGCCCACCATATGGATTCTAACACCCCATCAGCGGGAAAAGACAGGACGTTGTTTGATCAGGGTTTTGCACTGGAGAAGAAGAGGACATTTCATCAAAGGCACTTTGGCAAAGCCCGACCTAGGGGGATTGACCCACTTCCAGTGAAACGTTTGCCTTGGATGGACCAGGACGTCACCTACGGGCTCATGACATCATCTTGAGCGTGTGGTAGTTTGACAGGGTAGTTGGCACATGTGGCATGATGGAGAGGCCCAAGGAGGGATAACATTTTACTCTTTCTTGCTGCATTTTCCCTAAAAGGGGCTAACGTCTCCCTTAAAAGGGGTGATGTCTCACCTTTTTCTCAATTAGGGTTTTTAAAATGAACATTTAATGCAAAACAATATTATTTTGGTATTTTGGCCTTGTTGGCCTTTTTAAGACCTAAAAGTTAAATTAGGTCATTGATACACTATAAATTGAGGGTTTTGACTCTCATTTTATCATCATCTTTCACTCACCACTTGTTGAGGTCTGAAATTTGCGCCCCATTTGGGTTATTGGCTGATTTGAGGAAGGCACACTTGTTGAAGGAAGACTTTTTTGGCATTCTATGGTGTTTTTCTTGAAGGAAGGTGTTACAACTAGGGTTTGCATGATTATTTTCTTGATGATTTGTAAGTATTTTTCTACAAAAATTCTTGATTGAATGGTTACAGTTTAATTTCTTGCATCTATTTATAAATATTGTTGAATAAAAACCTTAGGGGACAAACAAACAAGTAGGTCGTTGTCTCATGTCCCTTGATAGAAAAAATTTTAGCCATTCAAGAAGAAGATGAGAGCCTAGCCATAGCTACACTCCTTTTTCTTCTTCCCTTAAGCTAACCATACCTTTTGAATTCAAGAGGAAGAGGACATCACAGGCCTAGGTTATCTACACCTAGGGCTGTTTTCTTTTAGGGTTTGATGAAAGAGCCTTGCCTTAGCAACACTCTCCCTCTTTAAACCCTCTTGTCTTGACTTTTCTTTTCATTGAGCTAGTTGTTTGTCGGGAAGGAGGAGAGAGCACGAGGCCTTACTTTAGCAACACCGGAGTGAACCTCTCTCCCCTAGGGTTATGATTTTGGAGCCCTGCTTTAGCAGCACTTCAAAAATTATCCCTCTAGTCCTTTAAAATCTCATCTCCTTCAACTTTTGTGTTCTTCACCTATGACTCCATTAACCCTAAGGCACTGAACTAGGACCTCTAGTGTTGAAGTAGAATTGGATCCAAACACTCTCAAACCTCTTTTGAACTGAAACCCTAACTACACTAACCCTAACCTACTAACCCTGGAATGTTGACGTCACCCTTGGTTATTTCATCTTGATGAGGAAATGTTTCATTTTATAAGAAATTGAATGGTAGTTAAAGGCATTAATTGAGTTAAGAAGTTGTTTGTTACATTGGATGATGTATCATTCAAGTATTTATTGGTGAAGTGGCATTATTGCCATTGCCATTTTTGTAAACATTGACTTCATCAACATTTACCTTTAAATTGCTTAATTGAATATCAGTTAGTCTTTAATGTATATGAAGTATTAACCAAGATTCCACGTATCAATTCCCTTGTTGTATTGTCTCAAGCAGGTGCTTTTCTTTTCTTTGGTTATACTCTATTATTGGATGTTAGTCGGGACTATCTGATTGGCGGTAATCTATGAAAGGGAACTTCGTATTTGTGCTATTACCCTTTGCCCTTTCAAAACCACAGGTTACTGGGGACTTCTCCCATGGGCCTAGCCTCCCTAAATAGAAAGAGTCTCCCCATTGTGGTGACACTGGGTGGGGAAGGTTCATGTTTCGCCAGTTTGACCTAGCATTCTTTAGCCTTTCTTACATCTACAAACTTTGCGATAAAAGGGCACATAAATTTGTGCATAACACACATGTGGAGGAATCTCATTATTGATGGTAAGTGTTGAATTTTTACATTCTTTGTATCAGACAAGATACCCATTTAGTTATTAAACATTGTTTGGAATTTCGTAGGATAAGTGTAACCTATTGTTTGGAAGAAAAAGGGCTAAGACAATCGATTGTCCCTAAAAGAGTTCTAATTAATTCTAAATATAATTTAAATTGAAAGCAAACTAATCTAACCTAACTAAGTGTAACATATCTCATGGGAGAAAAACTAATAGATGAGCACAATTTATAATGATATTTTGACAACAAAAATAGTTTATGGAAACAAAAATGTGTTAAGACAATAATATTTCAGACATCATCTCAAATAGTTGAAGAGGATATCTATAATATGATCCCTATATTCATTATAAATCACAACAACGTAATAATTCTAAATACCAAGCATAGAAATAGTCCATATGATTAGCACCCAGAAAACTAAAACAACAAACACAATTGTAGAGTAGTCCCACAAGTATTTGCAAACAATTGAGACTTCAGAAATGCCTTCTTCTCTTCATATATACATAAATAAGATTATTGTCAGTATATACAATGGGAAAAGGCCCCCTATTACATCTAGCGATTCCTCTTTTATAAGACATGAGATACTCTTCAACTCTTATGACTTTTCACTTTGTTTTCCCTTTGATTTGCCATTTTACATTTTGAATTTCTTTTACATTTTTTGAAAATGAACATGAGATAGTTACAAAAAGAATTTGAAGAGACTCATGGGTGGTTATTTTCACCCTAAGGAAATTTACAAATGATATTCATTAAAAAATATTATTAACTTTTCCCATTGGCATCGTCTTCTGTTCCTAGAGTTATTCTGGGCATTTCTGGTGTTATCCTGTTGAACAAGATCATCCCATATTATTCTACTCTATCTCATCCTTTCAGATAGCTCTTGCAAGTCCGATTTCGACTCATGTAGCTTCAGATATGATCACATAAACATGCATAACACATTTTTCTATTAAATTTTGGCCTCCTCTCTTTTCTTCATTTTCTGATAATTTCTTCCCTCAATCTATCAATACTTGTTGCATCATCCTTTTCTACTCTTTTATATATTTCCGATGAGCCATCCTGAGCTTAATTTCCTTTCCTGTAGTTGCATATATGACCATATGAAGTTTACATAGTCAAATTTCCTCCCAAATTCATGGTCTACAATTATTTTCATTTTCGATGGTTTTTTGTAACTATTTTTTCTTGAAGTCGTATCCTAAGGAATTCTTCATCTCGATACCTTTCCAATGAGGTATCATGGTCTTGATTATGACACCTATAGCTCAAGAAAATTCCTTCCAATTAAACCAAAATACCAAAAGTGCCTTCCAAAATTTGTCTTCCAATTATACAACAAGACAAAAAATGTTTTCTAATTACACCAAAAGACCAAAAATGTCTTTGAAAAGTTGCCTTCYAATTACACAACAAGACACAATTTTCTTTCCAATTACACAATATGATAATTTCCTTCTAATTACACAAATTTKCCTACCAATTACATAAGAAGACAAAAKTTTTCTTTCCAATGACACTGAAAAACATAAAACATGCTTGTTGTTGTTGTTTTTATGTGGATATGTCATGTAATTGTTGTGTTTTTTGGAGAGAAAGAGGATGAGAATCATGCTCTCTTCAAGCGAAAAATGTCCATAGGAGTGCACACTTTCCTTATAATGTGTGCATGATATAACAAAAACACTTTATAGAAGCACACATATGCCTCTGTTGGGAAATAATATGAGGCATGCACGATGCTTGACCTCTTTTTTTTTTGTTCACAAGAGCGTGTGTGCACTCTTAATGCAACATGTGAATTTTTTTTATATGGTCCATGTAACTTTAGGAATAAAGGTGTGGAGGGGATTGGGGACAACTAGGGCTTTGGGGATTATGATTGAAAGTGATTTGAGACATAAGGAAATAGCTAGATCACAAGGATAAAGGTGTAGGGGTTGTGGGGCCCCAAAGAAAAGGTACGGGCATAGAAAGCTTAGGGCTCAAGTGTGAAGGGGGTTAAGGGTTGTGTATAGGTGGGGACCTAGGAGAATATGGGGATAGGCCCCAACCCCAAGTGGAGGAATTTTTATAGGCATAAATGGGAATGGAGGTTGAAAATATGTAAAGTCTCAAGGGTAGATAGGTCCCCCTCTCCCTTACTCTCCCTCTTTCTCTCTCTCCCCCCTACTATCCCATACCCTCCCTCTTTATCTCTCTCTCTTTCTACCCCATAACTCTCTCTATCCACCTTTCTCTCACTCTCTCTACCCCCTCACTTTCTCTCCCTCTCACTCTCTACCTCTCTCTCTTCCCACCTCCCTCTCTCTCTATCCCTCCTTCTCTCTCCCACTCTCTATCACCCTCCCTCCCTCTATCCCCCTATCTCCCTCTACCCCTATATATCCCACAAATCTCTCTCTCTCTCTCTCTCTCTCACACACACACACACTCCCCTTCTCTGCCTCTCTCCCCCATTATGACCCTTTGTCTCCCACCTCTCTCTCTCTCTTGTATTCTCTCACTCTCTCCCATTCTCTACCTCTTCCCATCTTTCTCTCCTCCACTTCCCCCTCCTCTATCTCTCTCTCTCTCTTCCACACTATCCCCCCCTCTTTATTTCTTTTCCTCCCTCTATTTCTCCACCCTCTCTCTCTACCCCCCTAACTCTCTCTCCCTCCCAATCTGCACCTCTCATTCACTCCCTGTCTCTACCTCCCTTCCTCTTTCTCTCTCTCTCCCCCCCCTCTCTCTAGTGAGAGCGAGAGAGAGGTAAAGAGTGAGAGAGTGAGGGGAATAAAGATAGTGGGATAAAGAGAAAGGGGCATAGATATAGGTAGATAGAGTGGGAAAGAGGTAGAGAGTGAGAGGGAGAGAGAGTGGGGGGCATAGATAGGGAGATATAGATGTATGGGGAGAGAGAGGGGGGGTAGAGAGGGAGAGAGTGTTAAAGGGGGTATAGAGGGAAATAGAGAGGGAGAGAGTGTTAGAGGGGGGTATAGAGGGAAATAGGAAGAGAGGGGAAGAGGGAGAGGGGAGGATATAAAGTGGGGTGTNTAAAGGTAATGAGAGAGAGAGTGGGGGGATAGAAGGGAAGGGAGAAATAGAGTGTGTGGAAGTGGGGGGGGCGTTGAGGGAGGGTTGGAGAGAGAGATAAAGAGTGTGTGAGAGAGTGAGGAATATGGAGGAAGAGGGGAGGAGAGTGAGTGGGGTCGAGAGACATAGATATGGAGGAAGAAAAACAAGAAAATATAGATATATGGGGGAAAGAGTGGGGAAGAGACATAGGGAAAAAAGGAGGAGGGGGAGAGGGGCAATAGAGAAAGGGAGATGGGGAGATAGGAAGCAAGTGTAATAGATACCAAAACTTGTTTAAAGGAAAACTAATAATGTCATCAAGCATGTGAATCAATAATAAATTTCAAGTTACACATGCAAGAAAAGTGTCATGATATTTGGAATGCAAAGTGTCTTGGTGTTGTATGTATCTGAGAGTACAACAACCCAAAAGTGGCATCATATCTAACCTCCACCATAAATATGTATCCCTAATCCTCTTTTGTTGTACATGAATAGGCTACGAGACAGAAGGGGCAAGAGAGATATAAAGGGAGAGAGGGATGGAGGGTGAGAGAGAATGGGAGAGAAAGAGAGGGAAAGAGGGAGGGAGGGATAGGGTGAGAGAGAGGGAGGGGGGAGAGAGAGAGATAGCATGAGAGATAGTAATAGAGATAGATATAGAGAGGGAGAGAGGGAAGGAGAGACATAGATGGGGAGGGAGTGAGTGAGTGAGGAATCAAGGGAGGTACAAAGTGGGAGGAATGTGGAGAGATAGGGTAAGAGAGGGGGAAGGGGGAGAGGGAGAGAGAGGGAGGGGATATAGAGAGAGAGTGAGGGGTATAGAGAGGGAGAGTGAATTGGAGGGGGAGAGAGAGAGGGAGAAGAGTGGGGTAGATAGGTAGAGAGTGTAAGAGGGGAGAGAGAGAGGGGTAGAGAGAGAGAGAGTGAGTGACAATGAGGAGAGAGAGGGGGGAGAGAAAGGGGTATAGAGGGAAGGAGGGAGAGAGGGGTAGAAGGAGAGGAGGGGCGGGGGAGAGTGAGCATAATAGATAGTATAAGGGAGAAAGAGAGAGGGGGTAGAGAGGGAGTGACAAACCTAGTTGGTTTCCTCAAATATAGGTTTAGGTTGGAAAACCTAGTGGCTTGGTCTTAAAATACATTAAAACCTTTATTTTTATGAATACCTCTCAATATATCTATTTTTGACGTTATATTTTTATAGGCTACACGAGTCTATTGCCAATGAAACTATAGACACAAATAGAGTCGACTATGAAGATTCCAAATATATAATTTTTAAGAAAAAATTATATTGTTTACTATTTTTAATATATTTTTGTATTAACATATATAAGAAAGCTAAAATACAGACCTCTTTTATTTTTGGTATAACTTTTTATCATCTTAACCATTTTTAAAATAAGCTATACGTCGGACTAGAAGAGGCTGATATGTAAAATCTAAAAAATAAAATAAAAATTGTTTGGTAATGTTAAGACCCTTGTAGCCTCCACTAATGAAAGGCCTTGTAATTTCAAGGATATATTGTCTTTCATAATTCAAAAAGAATATAAATATATATTATAAATTTTGAAAAAATCGCTCGCACTATAACAATGGGTTCTCTACAATTATACACTTTTCTTAAAAGGAAATTCCATTGTTAAGGTACTCAACATCTGCGCCAACATAGACATATACATTATAATTTTCTTGAAAAATAACATACCACTATTAGAAAAACTAAAATTTCACATAATTATTCACCAATTATACAAATAAAAATTATATATTTGGAAAGCTAATTCAATTTTCTACATTTCATCTTTTTACACCATATTTAAATTCATTGTAAAAGAACCTTGAATAATTCCTCCAAGTTAACCTATTGTTGTTTTTCCATGTTTGCACTGCCACTAACGTGTCATGAGAGATGATCATTAGCTTGCACCCACCCTTTTATATTCCTAATTATTGCATATTTTCCTTCCTTCCTAACTTCTTTTACACTCTTAACTTCCTTCCTTAATTTAGCTTGGTCTTCTAGAATGAGGTTACACTTTTAAACCTAGAGTTTTAATGAGTATGCCATATTTATGGTCATTAGAGATTAACTTGACATGAATTAACCTATCATTATGCTCAATTAATTTTCCTGGGCTCTTTTCTTCTATAAGACAAGCTGTTTCGATTTGCAATTTATTTATTTTGTAGTTCTTCCTTTCACCAGTGCTATCTTGTCCTAGTCTTTCTTCTATTTTAAACCAAAATTATGAGGTTGAAGGCTCTTTTGTTGTGCTCATGGTCTAACCTTATAAGCCTATTCATTTCCTCTTTGATGGGTTTGATATCCAATTGATATTCATTTCTTATTTTATTTATTACGAATTTTTTTTGTTACATAATTCTATATATATATGAACAATTTTTTATGAGTTACATAGTGAAAGTGGACATTGTACAATTCTCAAAACACCATGGGATGAGAGAATCTAAATGGATAGAAAATGAAAAACATCTATTTTTTGATTGTCCTCCCTATACTCATATTATATCCCAATTTAAAAATATTTTCCATATTATTTACCTTCCTAACCTCTTAAGTCATCAAAACTATGGTGATCTTGGAAAACTTATCTCAATGCTTTTTAATGTTTCTTTATGTTGAGTGGCTAAACCTATGTAATCTAAATGCCCAAGAGGTTTTCAGTACACTGAATCCATTTTTTGCATAAATGCAATTTAAATAACAAAAAAAATGAGATTTCATCCAAATTTATATCACTACTGAGAAAAAAACCAAAACATAGAACAATTAAACAACATCCAATACAATAATAATGAATTTAATTAATTATATAATTTAATTTAATTTTAAAAAATTCACATATAATTTTAAATGTATTTTGTTAATTATAATTTAAACTAATTAATAACTACAATTACAATGTTATATAAGTATTATAAATACAGTAATCAGTGATGTCCATTGGAGCAATGGAGAACTGGCGAACCACGTACCTTGAGGGCCATCCAAGGCCCCAGATCTTTCAATACCACGTAGACCACTCTTGAGGACCTCCTCTACCTAACAGTGATCCATTTTTTTATTCCTCTGCTCGAAGTCGCCTCGCTTATTGAGTATGTTGTCTCTTTGTCTTCTTTCAAACCATTTCTCCCTGTTTTCTTTTGTCTTCTAGCCCTGATAGGGACTGAACTTTTTCAACCTTGATTTGGTCCGAGCCTCCCTGACCACATCGTTTCTACAACACTTTCTCGCCCTTTTTTTTCGAACCTCTCGACTGACCCACTCTTTACCACTCTCTTTCAGTGGGCCGACAGCAGTCCCTCAACTCTTTTTATAATGAAATCTCTGACCAAAGCTCTTATGCATCCAACTGACGAACTCATCTGGAAACAGGAGTGCTTCTTCGATCAAGTTGACTCCCTGGAAAAAATGTTTCCAACTCTTCCCTCCAAGTCCATTTCAAACTGTCCTTACACTTCCTCAGATCTCCCAGCTACGTCAGGCTTTCCTCCACTGACAAGAGCTCCTGCCCCGAGACCTTCTCCTCTTGCCTCCGACAAGATCCTCCAT
>ML789128.1:375272-391338 GCA_009831015.1 Picea engelmannii | reverse complement strand
TTTTTTTAAAATTTCCTTTATGCATAATGGTTTTAACTTTATAATTGATTATATATTTGTAATTGATTTATGCATAATTTTTTTAAAATTTCTTTTATGCATAATGATTTTAACTTTTTTTAAAATTTCCTTTATGCATAATGATTTTAACTTTATAATTGATTATATATTTGTAATTGATTTATTAATTATTTGAAATTATATAATTAATTTTTTTTTAAATTTGTTTAATAAATTTATATAATCACTTTTTAAATTTTATTTTCTTTAATAAAAAATATGTATTTGTTGTAATTGAAATGGTTAAAAAACTTTAAAACTTCATAATTTATTTAATAAATTTATATAATCACATTTTTTTTTTAATGCATAAACTCTTTTAAAAATATATATTTGTAATTGATTTTTTAATTAATTGAAATTATATAATTAAATTTTTTTTTTTAATTTATTTAATAAATTTTTATAATCATTTTTAAAATTTTATTTTTTTTAATAAAAAAATATGTATTTGTTGTAATTGAAATTGTTAAAAAACTTTAAAACTTTATAATTTATTTAATAAATTTATATAATCAAATTTTTTTTTTTAATACATAATGATTTTATTATTATTATTTTTTTTTTTATGCATAATGATTTTCACTTTATAGTTGATTTATTGTAAATCACTTTTCTTTAAAAAAATTTATATATTTATATTGATTTATTAATTAATTGAAATTGTATAATTAAAAAACTTTAAAATTTATTTAATAAATTTATATAATCACTTTTATTTTTTTTAATAAAAATTATGTATTTGTAATTGATTTATTAATTAATTGAAATTGTATAATTAAATTGTAATTGATTTTTTAATTAAATTTTAATTGGTTTATTAATTCATTGAAATTATAATTAATAATAATTTAATTTATATTATAATTTTTAAATTTTAATATTTGTTTTGAAACTATTCATAAACTAAAATAAAAAATAATTTAATTTATATTATATGTACACATATTTTTTAATTTGTTATATATTTGTAATTGATTTATTAATTAATTGAAATTATATAACTTTAGAACTTTATAATTTATTTAATAAATTTATATAATCTTTTTTTTATTTTATATTGTTTACTAAAAATTATGTATTTATAATTGATTTATTAATTAATTAAAATTTTATAATTAAATTGAAATTGATTTATTAATTAATTGAACTTGTATAATTAATTTTTTTTTAAATATTTATAATAAATTTATATTTTAAGCATAATGATTTTAACTTCTTTTATGCTTAATGATTTTGACCTTTTTTAATTTTTTTATATGCATAATGATTTTAACCTTATAATTGATTTTTTTTTATGCATAATGATTTTAACTTTATAATTGATTTATTTATAATAAATCCTTTATATAATTAAAAAACTTTAAAGTTTTAGTTAATAAATGTATATAATCACTTTTGTTTTATTTTATATTCTTTAATAAAAATTATGTATTTGTAATTGATTTATTAATTAATTGAAATTGTATAATTAAATTGTAATTGATTTATTAATTAAATTATAATTTGTTTATATTAATTAATAGAAATTATAATTAATAATAATTTAATTATATTATTATTTTTGAATTTTGATATTTATTTTGAAAATATTCATAAACAAATAAAATAAATAATAATTTAATTTATATTATGTTTTTTGAATTTTAATATTTGTTTTGAAAATATTTATAAACAAATAAAATAAATAATAATTTAATTTAAAATGATATTATCATTTGTTTTAAAAATATTAATAAATTAATAAAATAAATAATAATTTTTTATTTTTATTTTTAAAAGAGGAGCCTGTTATATTAGATAGACAAAATTTACAGAGTATGCAAAAGAGCAAGTCTGGAGTCACCCAAAATGCTGCCGATTATCGGAAACCAGCATATATAGAAGGCGAGTAGCAATAACATAAAAGCATAATAACAGAGTGGCATCTGTCCTGCTCGTAGGAAACCAGGACAGATGTCAAATTGTCTAAATACACATGAAACATTTAAACTAGGAACCAAGATAGCATATAAAACTGGAAATCGAAAGATCAAAAGAAACCTAGGTGCCTGGTGACCTGTCATCCTTGCTGGTATGTCGCGTGGTCCCTGCCAGGATGGCGAAAGCTTGCGCGCAGAGGGGGCATTTCCGCTTGGCTGGTGCATTGGAAAATGCGTCAAGGAGCATGTCCATGCGCTGGCCCATGAGGAGAGCCCGATATTCTAGATCTGACAGGTGCCCACGAATATCAAACATCAGAGCCAGGTGCTCATCCCGAATGAACGAATTATGCATGCTGCCACCCACGTCCTCCGCCGCTTCAGAACCCGCTTCAAGCCCCTTCCTCTCCACATTAGCCTCTGCGCCCTTCGAGCCTGCGTCGATCGCCTGTGCACCTTGGCAACTGCAAGTGTCATCCCCAGGCCAGGGAATTTCCTCCACGATACAGCCTGGGGTGTCATCTAGCAGGTTCAAAGTGGGTTTGCAGGCCTCCAGTTGGGTCGCCTCTCGAGTCTGCACGAAAATCGGTAGGTCTGCCAAGGACGGGTCTTTAACCACAATACAGGGGGGAAACTCCTCCTCAGGACCATCTTTCTGCAAAGCTTTCGGCGCGTTCCCTTTAGCATTTTGACTGCATCCAACTCCAGGCTCAGCTATGATGGCGAGCCGCGCCAGTCTTTCAGCCCTGGTTTTCTTTCTAAGAATGGACGTCGCTAATGCCAAGGCACGTTCCAACTGTTCCTTACGACGCCTCTGTGCCTTTTGGGCCTCCCAAGCCGCACCACGGCGAGGTTTGCCTCGCTTCCGAGCCATGAAGAAGGAGCAGGGCAAGTGCAGGTGAAGGCCAATTGACCAGGGGCAGAGCATATGCAAATGCGAGTTAAGGTGCAAAGCACAGGCGAGCTTGCTCTGTCTCGTGGCGGTCAGAAAGAGATGCAGCAATGATGCTGGACTGCACCAGAGCAACCGGGCTGTAAGCCGAATGCAAAGTCCCACCAGAGCGTCACGATGGATACTAAACACGATGAGAATTGGGCTGCACCCGAGCATCCAGGCAAAACTCGGAGCCGAGGTGAGTGCAGTCCCGCCTTGTCCGGGCAAACTAAAATCCAAATGAGCTAGAGTCGGGGCCATCCTCCTTCCCTTAACTCTCGCCATTCCGGGGACACTGCAATTGTAAATGCTCGCGCGCGAGAAGGGTCTCTCCGTCCTGCCACTGCAACTATATCCGTCTCCCATGGTTAATACAGGCGCATGGGTGGCTGCAAGTGGCATTTATGCCTGGGCCGAGTGGAAATCCACCTGTAGCCCCTCAACGACGTGTCACCCCATCCGGGGCAAAATAAATAATAATTTAATTTATATTATGTTTTTTAATTTTTAATATTTGTTTAAAAAATATTTATAAACAAATAAAATAAATAATAATTTAATTTAAAATGATATTATCATTTATTTTAAAAATATTAATAAATCAATAAAATAAATAATAATTTAATTTATATTACTTTTTTGAATTTAATAAATCAATAAAATAAATAATAATTTAATTTATATTACCTTTTTTGAATTTTAATATTTGTTTTGAAAATATTTATAAACAAATAAAATAAATAATAATTTAATTTACATTATATGTACACATATATTGTTAAATTTCAAATAATTTTTTTAATTTATTTTTATGTTCACAATTTAAAATAATTTTAGATATATATATACATATTTTTAAATAAAAAAATAGATTCTTATATTATATCAGCATGTATGTACATGCAATAATTTTACATATATTTAATATCATATAATAAACTAATAAAAACAAAAAATTAATTTATATTATGTTTTTTGAATTTTAATATTTGTTTTTTAAAATATTTATAAACAAATAAAATAAATAATGATTTAATTTACATTACATTATATGTACACATACTTAATATGATATATTGTTAAATTTCAAATATTATTTTTTAATTTATTTTTATGTTTACAATTTAAAATAATTTTAGATATATATTTTTTTTGTAAATAAAAAAATAGATCCTTGTATTATATCAACATGTGTATACATTTGTGTTTCGTTTGGCAGTCATCTGTTCCGCCACATAAGGGAAATCAGAATAGGTGGCTCCAAATAGTGGTATGACCATAGTTGCAGTATTTCAAATTACAAAAATTGGAGCAAAAGTCGAAATCTTGAGCAGGAGATTCTTTCCCCGTAGCTAGCCTAAGGCAAACTTTTTCCATAACTAGCCTAAGGCATACTTAATGATTTTATTATTATTTTTTTATTATAAAAAAACAGATTCTTCTATTATATCACCATGTATGTACATGCAATAATTTTACATATATTTAATATCATATAATAAACTAATAAAAACAAAAAATTAATTTATATTATGTTTTTTGAATTTTAATATTTGTTTTTTAAAATATTCATAAACAAATAAAATAAATAATGATTTAATTTACATTATATTATATGTACACATACTTAATATGATATATTGTTAAATTTCAAATATTATTTTTTAATTTATTTTTATGTTTACAATTTAAAATAATTTTAGATATATATATTTTTTTGTAAATAAAAAAATAGATCCTTGTATTATATCAGCATGTGTATACATTTGTGTTTCGTTTGGCAGTCATCTGTTCCGCCACATAAGGGAAATCAGAATAGGTGGCTCCAAATGGTGGTATGACCATAGTTGCAGTATTTCAAATTACAAAAATTGGAACAAAAGTTGAAATCTTGAGCAGGAGATTCTTTCCCGTAGCTAGCCTAAGGCAAACTTTTTCCATAACTAGCCTAAGGCATACTTAATGATTTTATTATTATTTTTTTATTATAAAAAAATAGATTCTTCTATTATATCAGCATGTATGTACATGCAATAATTTTACATATATTTAATATCATATAATAAACCAATAAAAACAAAAAATTAATTTATATTATGTTTTTTGAATTTTAATATTTGTTTTTTAAAATATTCATAAACAAATAAAATAAATAATAATTTAATTTACATTATATTATATGTACACATACTTACATACTTAATATGATATATTGTTAAATTTCAAATATTATTTTTTAATTTATTTTTATGTTTACAATTTAAAATAATTTTAGATATATATATTTTTTGTAAATAAAAAAATAGATCCTTGTATTATATCAGCATGTGTATACATTTGTGTTTCGTTTGGCAGTTATCTGTTCCGCCACATAAGGGAAATCAGAACAGGTGGCTCCAAATGGTGGTATGACCATAGTTGCAGTATTTCAAATTACAAAAATTGGAGCAAAAGTTGAAATCTTGAGCAGGAGATTCTTTCCACGTAGCTAGCCTAAGGCAAACTTTTTCCATAATTAGCCTAAGGCATACTTCTTCCAGAGCTTCCATTTCTATGATGGTTACAAAACTGTCAAAAAGAGTAAAAATAAAATCACTATTCATTCTGCAAATGAGAATTGACATGAACCAGAGACAGGGGTAGGTTGTGTCAAGATTTTGGTGAACCTGGACAACCATAGACGGTGAAGGCCAGGACAAACATCTGCTTGCTGTTGGGTCATTGAGCTTGAGAAGGGGAGTCTGAGAGTGCTTCAAACAATAGATCTAAATGTTGATGGATGGTTCTTTGGCAGTACTCCTACTCGTCCCGCCATTGCCGGATGTCAAAGAGAAGCTCCAAGTGCTTCGTTGCGAGATGAAACGTGTGGTGTGAGCCATCGTCATCCCCGTCATTGCCTTATTCAACGATCTTACCTGTGTTTTCAACACTTTCATTGCCTTTGTCAGCACCAACCTCGCTTGTGTCTTCAGCACTGCCATTGTCTTCTTCAGCTCCAACCTCACCTGTGTCTTCTCCTTCTTTTGATAGCTACCAACTTGGGGGGATCTCCTCCTCCACAATGCAACCCCCTTCCCACTAGCGAGGCTGAAAGTCTCGGGAGGTGGAGGGGTTGAGAGCCACAACTATCAAGGCTTTTTGAGAAGTTGTGAGATGATTATCTCGAGTGAAGGAATTTTTGTTCCTTATGGAATGCCTTGGCTTGCCTCTATCTCGAGGCATGGTGGGGATCAGGGAGTGAGAGAAATGTTGGTCTGAGGAAATGCGGAGGTCACTCTGAAGGTAAGCGAAGAGGTCAGAAGGGTCGAGAAGTCCCTACCCACCTATTGAAGTCCCTCCCTTTGCCATTGAAGTCCCTCCCTTATGCCATTGAGAGCTATTGAAGTCCCTCCCTTTTCCATTAAAGGCTAACAGGACTGGTTCAAGCCTCTAGTACCAGTGGCCTGGCTGGAGCGCTCCTCCATGGGCTTCCGCAGGCGCACTGAATTAATATCCCATATGGTGTATTCTATGGGGAATTAATATCGTCGGGGGTGGCAGCTTGGGGCATTAACTCTCCAACCGACTTGCCATTTGTCACCCCATTCGGGTGATAATTTAAGATATATTTTATATCATATAATATACCAAAAAAAATTAAAAAATTAATTTATATTATGTTTTTTGAATTTTAATATTTGTTTTTGAAAATATCCATAAACAAATAAAATAAATAATAATTTAATTTACATTATATATAATAATAATAATAATAATAATAATAATCTATTTTTAAGGTCACGGCCAACACACCACCCTCTGCCCAACGATTTGACTGGTAAAGTCTACGAAGGTATACATACCCTACCCCCCTCTGGATTTGAACCTATGACCTCTTAAGAGGAAGCACGTGTTCTTAACCATTAGGCCCACATACTTAATATTATATATTGTTAAATTTCAAATGTTATTTATTAATTTATTTTTATGTTCACAATTTAAAATAATTTTACATATATTCAATATCATATAATGTTAAATTTCAAATTTTAATTTTTAATTTATTTTTGTGTTCACAATTTAAAAAGATATTATCGTTTGTTTTGAAAATATTAATAAACAATAAAACAAACAAATAATAATTTAATTTATATTATGTTTTTTGAATTTTAATATTTGTTTTGAAAATATTAATAAAAAAATAAAATAAATAATAATTTAATTTATATTATATGTTCATATACTTTTTTCCAAGAAAAAATTATCTCAAATTTATATAGGGTATAAATTCCTTTACAATATGGTGCAACAAGATCATTGCGAGGGCAATGGTAAACGTTCCATTACAAGAAACAACAATGTTTCGAAGAAACTAACCAAGAAAAGTAATAAGCAAGAGTGTAGGTAGGAAGAGAAAACTAGCTAATACTTGCATGGTTGTCGACTATCCACTAAAAAGTACATCCATCACTATTCAAAGATATTGATAAAGGAGATGGGACTCTCTTTCCCACTATCCCAGTGGTAGACCGAAAGCCTCCCTATCACTTCATTTAGAGCCCTCTTAGAGAGGGCATCAACCTCTCTATTGTGAATTCTATAAATGTGATGGAAGCTGGTATTAATGAAGTTTCTAGACAATTCCTGCATTTTTTGTTTCCAACACTCGATATTGACTGGATGAAGTTTGCTTTTAATATTTATCCAGCGAATAATAACTCTCGAGTCACCAAGGACTTGTAAGTGATAGATTGACCAAAAAGATGCCAGAGTGAGGGATGCCCATAAACCCATAAGTTCATCTTTTGTATTAGTTCCCGCTCCACAATTGATGAACCACTTTGTGATCCTCGACGGGTGAGACTTGAAGATGCCTCCAACTCCACAACATAAGCCATTTGATTGAGTTGAACCGTCAAAGCATGCTAAAGTGTAACCTTCGGCCTGTGTTAACTCACATGCTTTGAAAGGGAATATTTTAATAGTGGACGACTGCTAGGAGAAAGAAGCAAAAATTCTGTGAACTACAGCGAGAACGGAGGGGGGGCGATCGTCAAAGAGCACTTTATTCCTTTTGATCGAAATTTTCCTTTTGATGGACAACGAAACAAACTGGAGCGGATTTTTCTGTGGACCATACATTGAAGCAATCTGAGATGGTGGAGCCGTTCCAAAGTAAATTAAGTGAAAAATGCATAAGTAGGCATTGCTAAACAGCCTTCGTAAAATCACAATGGATATGGATGTGATGTATGTCTTCCGAGGAGCGGTTATAGAAATAGCAGATCACAGGGCCTTCCGAGCCTTTCTTTCGGAGCATCCCCGAGGTGAGGACTTTCTCTTTTGCAGAGAGCCAAATGAAAAATTTGCATTTGAGTGGAATTGACCACTTCCATAGTCGATGGAGCCAAGTGTTGTCAACACCAAAGTCCAGCGGATGAAGGAGGGCGGTGTAAATGTTTTTAATAGAGATGACTCCCGTGGCATCTCTTCCAACCCATAATAAAGAGTCCGGCTCATCGTTGAGAGAGATATCGACATTTCTAAGAGAAGTAGTATAGGAGTCCCAGTTGGTGGCATCTCTTCTGCTAAATTTCAAATAGCCACTGCTCAATCAATTATCCAGAAGAGGGAGCGTGCTGGTCAGAATTCTCACCTGTGCTAAAGACGAAAAATTAAAGGAGTGAAGCTGAGATCTCAGACTTGGTGAAAGAATCGAATGTTCCTCTAGCCTGAGGATTTTGTCCCTGCCAATCAATATATCAGAGCCTGATCCTAGATTCCAATGAAGGATCACTGAAAAATAAGAAATTAGACCCTTCCAAATAGAAGATGCCCGCTTTTGTAGAAGAGAAGGATTTCGTATCTAGGTGTGAAGAGGCAAGGATCCCAGATATTTGTCAATAATAATGCGGTGCCAAATGCTATCATGCGAGAGCACCCTCCAAAATGAACTTGCCAGTAGGGCCGTGTTGAATATGGAAAGGTTCTTAAGTCCCAAACCCCTTGCCCTTAATGTCTTTGACAATAAATCCCAGCTGCACAAATGGAATCGGTGCTTACCAGATGGACCACTCCATAGAAAATTGAAAGAGAGCCTACGAAGGATGTTTATGATCTTGCTGGGGATATGCTCCAATGACATCCAGAAGATAGAGAGGTTTTCCAACACCGACTTGACCAAGGTAAAATGCCCACCCAGTGGCAACCACTTGTTACACCAAAAACCAATTTTCCTTTCAAATTTAGCCACAAGCCAATGTTAATCTTCAGAGGAGGATAATCCAGGTTTCAGCTGGTAACCGAGGTATCTGAAACCTTTACTCAGATCTAAGAAGGAAAAGGGGATGGAGTCTTTTAGTGAAGAGAGCTCGGCTTCATTAAGTCCCCAATAATGAGTTGTGGATTTTGAATAGTTGATGGACAGACCCGAAGTAGATCAAAAATCCTGAAGCAAGTCTAGGATCACTAACCACTCCGTTAGATTAGCCTTTGTCATTAAGAGGACATCGTCAACAAACATTAGATGAACAATCTTAAAGAACTTTAAAACCTTTATACCGGATATATGGTGTTCAGAGATGCTTTTTGAAAGAAGCAAGCTAAGGATTTCCATTATCATGATAAAAAGGTAAGGCGAGACTGGGCATCCCTGGTGGAGCCCCCTCTCGCTTTTGAAAAAATTTCTCACTTCTCCATTAATCAACACTACAAAATTTGCACTAGTGACACAGGACAGAATCTAATCGATTAACTTGACTCCAAAGCCCACTGTAAGTAATATTAGCCTCAAAAACTCCTAGTCAATGTTGTCAAAAGCTTTTTTGAGATCTAGCTTCAAGACCAAGGCCTTAATATTTTTCTGTTTAATGATGTGAATGCTCTCATGAGCTGCTCCGATAGCATCCTGAATTCTTCTGCCCTTCAGAAATCCCAGTTGTTCCACTGAAAGACATCTTTCAAGTATCGTCTTGATTTGATTAGAAATAACTTTTGAGATTACCTTATAGATGAGGTTGGAAAGTGAGATCGGTCGGTAGTCATTGAAAGAAACCGAGTTGTTTTCCTTTGGAATCAAGGCCAGAAAGATGGAATTTAAGCTACCAAAAATCTTTCCTTTTAAACGAGAATCCTCCACCATCTGAAGGAGATCATCCCCTACAAGATCAAAGAAGAAAATGAAGAACTCAACCATCCATCCATCAGGGCCAGGGCTCCTCTCTTTCTTGAAATGATCCATAATTTCTTTAAGTTTCGGTAGAGTGACAGGTTTATAGAGATTAGTAGCTTCAACTTCAGTAACCAACTGTGGGAAAAGACTGACAGTATTGATTTTCTCATTAAGATTGTGATTAATTCTAGCTTTGAAAAGCTGTTCAAAGTGAGAGACAACCTCATCTTTGATTGGTTCCTTTCCACGAAGGAGCCCAGAGAGTTTGCTTTCGATTGACCAAATAAACTTTTTGTTTTTGTTGTAGCTTGCCACCTTGTGGAAAAATCTTGAATTTGAATCTCCACTTCTTAACCAGGTAGCTCCGTTGCGAAGTCTCCAACGGTTTTCCTCCTCACGAAGAATGGATTCTCTCCTACATTCCAGCGACTTAAGACTAGCAGATTCCTCCACGGTTAAGGTAGAAGTGGCTGACTTATTAATGAGTTGAATAATCTCATAATCCAGATTATTCAGCAAGAGCGTCTCTGCTCTCTTTTTATCTTTAAACCAAAATTTAGTTTGAGATTTAAGTACCTTCAATTTCCAAACAATTCGCAGCTGAGGATTTTCTTCACGCAGGAAGCAAGGATATGTCCAGACATTTTGAACTAAAATAGAGTAGTCAGTATCCGACAACCAGTGGTGGTTGAACTTGAAAGGAAAATATTTGAGCAGTGGGGGAATTTTCAAATGAAGGAGAATGGGGGCGTGGTCGGAAATAAAAGGGAGTTCCACCCACGAATTTGAAAATCCTGAAGAAGTCAAAAAACCATCATAAACTAAGAATTTGTCCAGACGTCTAGCTATTGCTTCTGATCCAGAGCGCCCATTTCGCCAAGTGGGGACCAAACAAGTTGGCAAGACATCGATCAGGTTCTATGAGGCAAAAAGATCTCTGTAAAATTCTTCATTTGAACCAGATGAGAAGGAACCTCCCCAGTGTTCATATGCAGAAAGAATGATGTTTAGATCACTGCCAAGAATAAGGTTCGGAATGGAAAGTATACCACTGTTGGCTAAAAGTGTCCAGAACTGCTTTCGGTCCACACAAGGGCCATAAACATTGAGAAATGCCAACTCCTGATTGGTAGATAAGCAACGGCCTACCAACAGAATGCCTCCGCTCGTCAGGAAGGGTCTCAAATCGAAAAGATAGGGGTCCCATGCAACCAGAAGGCCACCAAAGTTTCCAATGGAGTTAACAACCGCTGTGACCCAGGAGGAGCGAAAAATATGCAGGAAGTCTCTAGAATTTTGTTCGACTGAGAAGGTCTCTTGAAGAAAGATGATATCAGGCTTCGATCACTCAAGAAATCTTCGAAAGGAAGTAGCCTTGAGGGTGCCTCCAATCCCTCGAATATTTAAAGAGAGCACAATCATCACTTGGAATGTGCCAAGGATTTCAATGCTCTAAGGGCCTTTCCATCCCGAGAAGGAATGACAGATTCCTTCGATTGAGTACTTAAAAGCTCCTTTTTCTTTCTGGAGCTTCGTGTCTATAGAGGGGAGAGTTCAGAGCCAATACCTTGCGACCACGAAAATGCTTTAACCTCTTTTCCAGAGTGGTGAGAGGACGAGGTGCCTGCCTCCGAAGAGGGAGCAATGAGATCTTTACCCCGATAGATGGGTAACAAAGTAGTGTTGTCAGGGAGAAAGGGAGGGAGGAAGAAGAATTCAGCATAGCCAAGAGGTTTTCTTCGTCTTCCTTAGGCTGCCTATATCTTGGAAGAATAACTGGGAAGCCTTCCGAATCAAATGAGTTGGAAGGGAGACTGGACAGCTTGGCCAGAGAATAAGGAGGGAGGGGAAGCGAAAGGGAGGAGGAAGCAGGGAAAACATAAGGGTCTACACTAGTCGGAAGAGAGCCGACTACAGTGGGAATGAAAGAAGAAGGAGGCTGAGGCATTGAGGGGGAAGGCTCAACTTCTGGAATGGGTGAAGTTAGCCAAAGGGAGCTAATGGATTCCTTCTCTGCAATGGAAAGGGATTCAAAAAGAAGAGGACAATGTTGGTTAAGCTTATACGACAGAGTTTCTGATTGTCAAGGTAAGGGAGGGGAGGGTGGTTCAGAGGGAGTTTCTAGGAAAGTAAGGGATGGATCTTCATCCATATAGTCTGGAGGATTTAAGAGCAAGTCAACATCATCGGAGGGGTCGATCAAAGTCTTACCAGGGCAAGAGCGACGAAGATGGCCAGTTTCATGGCGATGGTTGCAGCGGAAAGGGAGTCCAAGATAGTCCAGAGTCTGCAATATTTTTCGTCCTCTCCATTCGATCTCAAGGATTTCCGGTAAACCAGCAGTAATGTCCATCTCGACCAGAACTCTGCCCATTTTCCTCATAGGACCAGTGAGTGACTGGGCATCAAAGGCGATGAACTTTCCAAGAGAATCACCTATAGCTCGAAGGGCTCCTTCGTTCTAGAGATAAAGAGGAAGGCTCGGAAGTAGTACCCAAAGGTGTCTGTGCTGAAAGTAGTTAGTGTCGGGGTTGAAATCCATTCTCCAACGCTTGAGCATGAGGCTGCTTCCACCGAAGAACCACTGTGTATTCAATAACAACAAAGCATCCTCATGAGACTTACAGTTAAAGCTAAGCCATCCTTTTTTGAGATAAAGGACCTCCGGGGAGTAACCTAAGAGAGGATACCAGTGCAACTTAATCTAGTCCTCAAGAGGGTATGTGCTTAAAATTTTGTAGTAGATACGACCCACAAGAGCGCAAAGTGACATTTTGCACAAGTCTTCTAAGCCCACTCCATCTCCCAGCACCAAATGCTTTGTTCTTGTATTTGATTTCCACTCCTTACGACCGTAGGAGGCAGTTCGAAAAGAGGAAGTAGGGGCTTTTTGAAAATCCGGAAAAGAAGGGAG
Organism: Picea engelmannii; assembly: GCA_009831015.1. Classification (NCBI taxonomy): domain Eukaryota; kingdom Viridiplantae; phylum Streptophyta; class Pinopsida; order Pinales; family Pinaceae; genus Picea; species Picea engelmannii. Next base: position 378,358 of record ML789128.1, on the reverse strand, counting down.
GCTTGTGCAATCATGAAGTAAGGAAGGACTAATAGCAGGGAGGGGCCTATCAGAGACAAAAGGAACAGTCACAGGAGCATTGGCTATCGTCAGTGGAGGAGAGACTAGTTCAACAAGGAGTTTGGCGGGAAAGGAAGAGTTGTTTGAAATGGAAGGAATTTTCAACAACTTGTTTTCGAGAGAATACACTTTTTCAAAAAGACCCACCTATTTCCAGATAATTTCATAAGAAGGAGGCATAAGATTGTTGAACTGATTTTCCATTATAGATAAAAGCTGGTAACCAATGCAGGCCCACCAACAATAATCAATATTAGCGATGAAGGGAAAAGAAGGGACAGAGAGAGAACCGTATGGGAAGACGACAAGTTCACACTGTAACAGTTACAGGACAGGAAAACAGAGCCTAACAAGGATATATCACCAATCCTTGTGCAACGATAGTTGGACAAGAAGACAAAACCGAGGCAAAAATAGGATAGGCTCAAAGCACTAAAACCCAGAACAGACGAGAGCTGTGTGGAGCACAAAGAATCATTGAATATAAAAGACTCTAAAATAAATCGATAAAGCAAGGGAGGACAGAGTCCTATTTCCAAGAGAAAGTCTCCATGGAATACTATAGGATCCCGTAAAGAGTAAACTTCAGGTGGAGTTTGGGAAGGAAGTTCCAAGTTCGCCTCCAAGATCACCTCTATGTTTGTCCTCCATGTTCCGTCTCATATTCACGGAAGAAGACTAAAAATTGTTTGTTCATATGTATGTACATATACTTAATACGTAATATATGATATATTTCTAAATTTAAAATGTTATTTTTTAATTTATTTTAATGTTCACAATTTAAAATAATTTTACATGTATTTAATATCATATAATGTTAAATTTCAAATTTTATTTTTTAATTTATTTTTATGTTCACAATTTAAAAAGATATTATCATTTGTTTTGAAAATATTAATAAACAATAAAACAAACGAATAATAATTTAATTTATATTATGTTTTTTGAATTTTAATATTTATTTTAAAAATATTAATAAAAAATAGAAATAAATAATAATTTATATTATATGTATACATACTTAATACGTAATATAAGATATATTTTTAAATTTAAAATGTTAATTTTACACATACTTAATACGTAATATATGATATATTTTTAAATTTAAAATATTATTTTTTAATTTATTTTAATGTTCACAATTTAAAATAATTTTACATATATTTAATATTATATAATAAATAAAAATTTAATTTATATTATGTTTTTTGAATTTTAATATTTGTTTTGAAAATATTCATAAATAAATAAAATAAATAATAATTTAATTTATATTATATGTAAACATACTTAATTTTACATATATTTAATATCATATAATAAATAAAAATTTAATTTATATTATGTTTTTTGAATTTTAATATTTGTTTTAAAAATATTCATAAATAAATAAAATAGATAATAATTTAATTTATATTATGTGTACACATACTTAATATGATATATTTCTAAATTTCAAATGTTATTTTTATTTTTATTTTTCATGTTCACAATTTAAAATAATTTTACATATATTACATATAATGTTAAATTTCAAATTTTGTTTTTTTAATTTATTTTTATGTTCACAATTTCAAAAGATATTATTATTTGTTTTGAAAATAATAATAAACAATAAAAAACAAATAATAATTGAATTTATATTATGTTTTTTGATTTTTAATATTTGTCTTGAAAATATTAATAAAAAAATAAAATAAATAACAATTTAATTTATATTATGTATTTTGTGTTTGTCTTTTTCTATGTATAATAATTTTACACATACTTAATATCATATAATGCTAAATTTCAAGTGTAAACAAAGAATGTTGGGGTGTTATAAATTCGGGAACAAATTTCAATATGCTGCAAATTTGATTCTGTTGAATCGCCTTCGAGATTTGGTTCCATTGTTGGGTATTAATAATTCTTGAATTTTCTGTTCATGCGCTCAAAACTGTTAGTCTGTTAGTGCGTTCTGCTGTTATAACCAACACACCATTCTGCTTATCCTTTTAAAGTTTATTGCTGTGAACATAGGGAGACCTAATGGAGACCTAAAGTTTATTTGTGTTGAAAATAAGTAGTGTGAACTCGTCCTCCTTCAATACAAAAACTCAATAGCCACTGTGAGAAAAATCCATTCATATTTTTTGTCAAATACTTGTCATGCAACCTTGTATGCTTCAATGACGTTGGTTTGACAATATCAGATTGATGTTGGTAGTGAGTATGTATTTTCAAAATCAAATTTTGAGACATACAGTTCCAAGCGCAAAGATAGAATTTTACACTTGCAAAAACCAACATACAAGCATTAGAAGTATAGGCCTTTACGTAGATTTGAAACACTTCACTCAGAACTTTCCTCAAACAATTTGCATACAACAATGTATAAGTTTGTCCTCTTAGATTTTGGTCACCCTTGGAAATATGGCCACTTATTGAGCAGTCTTCGTGGCATTACAAGGGCTGTAGGAGTTCTCTGTTAGTGAACAATATCAGCATACCATTGCCAAACAAATATGCTCTCATAAAAGAATTTCAAATTATTTCCTTGGCAGATTTGTGGTCTTAAGAATAAGTCCAGCCATCAAAAACTTATTCCTGAAAGTACATGTCCAGCCATAAAAAAATTATTCCTGAAAGTACAGGGCAACTGGTTTGACACAGATATTTCCATGAAACTTACCAGATCTGTGACCACACAAAATTTGGAGTTGAAATAGAAATTTGGGATGGTTTTAGGAATGATTTCCAGTGCCTATTTAGTGTATTGAGCTCATGGGGTAAATTGGGGCACTTCTAACATTCCATCTCAGATTTAAACCACAAAGTGTAGGCTAAAAATCTTACAACTCTTGCTACCTTGTGATTCTGGAAATGGTTCAAATTATTACAACCGTAGATAACTCAGTTTATAATGATATCTTGAATTTGTCCAAGAATTTCCTCTTTACATCTGCAACCAACCAATCTTAGAAAAACCAACCCTTGCAAAGAATATATGGAAATGGATGGAACCCTGTTTTGATTTG
>ML789128.1:354502-368049 GCA_009831015.1 Picea engelmannii | reverse complement strand
TATCACACTACCAACCTTCCTAACCTCTTAACTCAACAAAAGTATGGTGATCTTGGAAAGCTTCTCTTAATGTTTTTAATCATCATCATCATATTCATATATTTTAATAATTAATAATTGAATATTCATAAATTTATTTAATGCCATATAATGGTAAATTTCAAATGTTATTTTTTAATTTATTTTATGTTCAGTTTAGAATGATAATATTATTTGTTTTGAAAAAGTTTTGGTTAGTTCTATGAAATGGTTTTTTAGTGGAAATCCTCTAATATAAATTTAGAGGAATTATTATTTTTTGTTGTTCAAAATTCATTTATAAATGCAAAAATGGTTTCAACATGCTAATTCTAGAAAAACATATTCAATTAGTAGAATCTTTAGTCTACAACTTTTTAAAAATATTAATAAACAAATAAAATAAATAATAATTTAATTTATATTATGTTTTTTTAATTTTAATTTATATTATGTTTTTTAAATTGTAATATCATTATTTATTTGTTTTAGGAATACCAACAAACAAATAAATAAATATAATATAATGTTATTTTTATAATACATTTTAATAATAAATAAATAAATAAAATAAAATGTAATGTTATTTTATTGAATATTGATAAATTTGTATTGTATTTGTGTTTAATTCAATATGCTATTATTTGATTTTTAAAGTAAGGTTAACTTGATGTTATTAAATTAAATTTTATAAAAATAGAGTAATAAAAATAATTTATTTTAAATATTTTTTTTAATACTATTTAATGATTTAATTTTTTTATATTTGTTTTGTTTATTTATATGGAAGGTTAATTAAAACAAATTAAAAATCAAATTAATATATTATTTATGATAATAATAATCATTTTAATATTCGAATAAAATGATGTAATAAATGTATAATTTTTTGTAATGTAAATTTTATAAAATAAAAAATTTCAGTTTTATTTAGTTTCAATTATATATGTATTGTATAACTTAATGATAATATTATGTTTGTATTTGAATAAAATAGATGATGTATTTATAAATATGTATTAATAAATAAAAAAATTAAATAAGTTATCTTTTATACAATGTGATATTTGTAATTTCTAATGAAACGTTCACACATTTTCATTTTATTTGCGTTTATGCTGGGTTTGATAACAATAATTTTTTATTTGAATATATTTTAGCAATGTATAGATAATGGTGCATGTTTTTATTTTTATTTTATTGGTTTATATTTTGTATTATATAAATATGTAGTTAATTTAAATAAATAAGTAGGTAAAAATTATTTATTTTTTATAATTCATATTTGTTTTGTTAATTATGTTTGTAATGTTTTGTTAATTATATTAATATTTTACATAAATAAAGATAGGTGATATATAGAGATTAATTTTTTATTTTTATTTTATTTGTATGTATTTTTTATTTTATATAAAAAAATAATGAAATAATTGAATACATCATATTTTATTTTGTAGAATAAAAATATTATTAAATTAAAATTTAAAGAGAAAATTTGCTATGATAAAGACGAAAACAAATTAAAGTATTATAAGAAAGTAATCAACCTTAATTTAGAAGATAAAAAATGTTTTTGTTTTGACAAGTTTAAAAAAAATCAAGGCATTGCTAAAATTAAAAAAAAATATCTCATGAGTTCTATACAAAATCTTAGTTGATATGAATGAAAGTGTGTCACTTTTGTGACACTAAGAAGGTTGAAGATGAAAATCATTTTTTCTTAGATTGTCCAGCCTATACCCAAATTAGATCTCAATTGAAAATTATTTACTACACTATCACCTAACCTTTCATAACCTTTTTTTTTTTTTAACAGAAACGGTTAAGGTTGTATTTATAAAAGATCAACGGCCTCGCCAGAAAGAAGTACATAGAAAAAAGATCCTAAGTCTAATTTTCCGATTTATCTTACCGGATTCCAAGTTCACTTTCCTATGTTTCCAGTTATCCAAAAATTCTACATTCCATAATTCCTTGCATGAATAAATTCGGACAAATTGATGGCCTAATAATTGACAAAAGAAACACATGATTATTTTTTTATTTCGGGATGGACTTTTGGTCATCGTTGGTTGTATTTCTGGTGATGTATTTTCTTTCTTCTCAACTATTATCCAACCTTCTTTGACAGATAGTGATGTTGTTGTTGATTCATTTATCCCCATATTTTCCTGATATGGGGGACTTGTTTTCTTTGGATTTGTCAATGCTGCTTCATCTTTATCGGTCTCATTTTCCCAACTTGAAGGAGGTGGGGAGCTGAGGAGAACCTTTCTTTCTATTCTCGTATCAGGAGTGTCTGAAGCCTTAAAACTTTCTATTCCTGGATCAAGAGAAGTTTATTCTTTACTCTTCGATCGAGGGACAATGTTTGAATGATTCAGAGGTGTGTCCTGAGAAGACATGCCTTTGGAATCATGGCTAAAAGAATCTTGTTCTGGAGAGGATTTTCGTTTGCTTGTAATAATTAGTTGATGATCTTCATTGGGGCCTTTCCACCAGGTTGATTTGCGTTGTTTCTTCCCCGCCTTTCTATTTCCCTTAGTGCATTGAGATTCTATGTGCCCTGTTTCAAAACAAGCCCTGCATTGTAATAAGATTATTTCATAGTCTAGCTTTTGGGTCCAAGAGTAGTTTTTGCAGACCAAAATAATTTATGCTGGAAACCCTTTGCTAAAATCCATTTCCATGCAAATTCTGGCATATGAGGTGATACTATGAATTCTAGTTTCTTTTCTTGCAACATGAAACTTTCCTAATGTTGATCCAATATCTCGAAGAGAAGTTTCACCCCAAAAATGCAAGGGAAGATTCAGAAGTCTGACCCAAACTGGAGCAGAATAAATAACATCAGTCAGAGGATTGAAGCAAGGAGTCCAGTCCATCATGAAAAAACCTGAGTTTCCCCAAAACCAAGGGAAAGAGTCAACGATCGGATCCCGGTTTGCTGCAAGATCAAACTCTGCAATGAAGAAACCTTCCGAGCAGGGGTGAATGCACAAATCTTCCTTAATGAGAGGCTTCCAATGGCCTGAGATCCAACCATTGATATCCATAAGCCATGACCAAAGCCCATTGAACCGACAGATTAAAGCATTTTCCCAGAAATAAACTTTCTCATCTTCAGCTTCTTGACCCATGAGAAGAGAAATAGATGGGGCTTCTTTAACTGAGAACAGAACAAATGGGGGAGAACGAACTGAGATTTGTGATTTAAAAACCTCACTGTAAGAGATTGAGACACTACTCGAAGGACCGGGAGAAGGAGGCATGCATGGCTGATCAACAAAGTTGTGTTGAGAAAAATCACTACGACCGGATCCGCTACAAGTGGAAGCCAACGCCGCCATGGAAGAGAGAATAGTTGTGGCCAAGAGGCCAAGCTACAGAAGGGAAGGCGGCTAGAGTTTAACCCTATCCGTAGAAACGGTCGTGAACCATTGGAGCGTCATAGCGATAGCCCAAACATCACCAACTTAACATACAAAAAAAAATAAAAAATAAAAAAAAACTTTTCCTAACCTTTTAACTCAACAAAACTATGGTGATTTTGTAAAACTTCTCTTAACTCCTTCCAATTCTTAAAGTTTGATAGACCAATGTGATCTTAGTGGACGTTAATTATTATCATTATCATCATCATCATCATCATCATCATACAAAGTGATTAATTAAACCAAATTAATCATTTTATCAAATAAAAAAAAATCAAATAAAACATTTGTTTTTACATAATGTTTTATTTTGTATTTTATATTTTAATTTTATTTGTATATATTTTGTATTTATATTTCAATTTTATTTGTATATATTTTGTATTTATATTATTTGTATTATGTGTTTTTTATTTGCAAAAATCTTACAAAATAGCATTTTTTTCATATAAAAAATTAGAAAAAAAATGCACAATTTTTGCAATGTCTAATAGGTTATACATGCAATGTAATTTAATTTGTAAAATATTCAACCACAATTAAATATTATTAAATTAACATGGTTAAAAATATTGAATATGAAAATTTAAAATTCATCAATAACAATAACAATAATAAAATTTATCATCAACAATAATAATAAAATTACTATTAAAATATTATATTTGCATAACTAAAAAATTATATGTTTTAAACGAAAAATAATAATAACAATAATAAAATATATATTGTATATAATAATAGTAATAATCACTATAATAAAATTATTATTAAATATTATATTTGAATAACCAAAAAATTATATGTTTTAAAGAAAAAAAATAATAATAAAATATACCAATAACAATAATAACACCAACCACAATAAAATTACTATATAATATTATATTTGAATAACAAAAAAGTTGTATGTTTTAAAGGAAAAATATAAATATATGTATTTTTTTTTCCAATAAATATGCTCTACAATTTGTTTTTTTTAATCAATAAAAATACTATGTAATATTATATTTGAATAACAAAAAAATATAAATATATGTATTTTCTTTCCAATAAAGATGCTCTACAATTTGTTCTTTTTTAATTATGTATGATATTTTTTATTACAATACTAATGATTACTAAATAATTCAATTGTTCAAAACAATTTAGTTATGATTAATAATAATATTTAAAAAACATTCAACCACAATTAAATAATAATAATATTTAATAATATTTAAAAAACATTTAATCACAATTAAATATTATTAAATTGGCATGCTTAAACAGATAAAAAATATTTAGTAACATTCAACCATAATTAATTATTATTAAATTAACATAATTAAGAGAATTAAATAAAAAAAAATTAAAATTCATCAATAATAAAAATAATAAAATTAATATGTAATATTATATTTGAATAACCAATTTTATGTTTTAAACGAAAAAAACCTATATATGTGTTTTTAACCATGTATGTCTTTTTTTTTTTAATTATAATACTAATGTTTTAAACGAAAAAAACCTATATATGTGTTTTTAACCAAGTATGTCTTTTTTTTTATTATAATACTAATGATTAATATATAATTCAATGGTTCGAAACATTTTATTTACGAGTAATAATATAATATGCATACACAATGTTTCATTACATGATGAGCTTGGCCTTTCATTTGGAAACTTGAACATTATTAAGATATTTATAATATTCAAAACTTAGATATACAATTTAGATAATTTGACACACATACACATCATTCAAAAGTACATTTTGAATACATAGTAAAATGTATTACACTTCTATCAATATTGTTAATAATACTCCACAATGTGATAATAAACTTGTGACTAGATAAGTTTTAGTCTCTTATTCTAACATTATTTAGAGTTTCCAAAACTTGGATATGCACTAAAGATTTTTCACACAAGTATAATTATCACTTAAGAATGAAATTGGAATTTGTTCACTTGGGTTTATAATACTAAAAAACCATCATACAAATACTACATAATGTGATATCAACAATTTTATTTAAAAAAAAAGGAATTTCCCAAGGTTGGGAGTGAGCTTTGGAAGAAGGAATGGAGAATGACAATTTAGGGTTTACTATTGAGCTAGGGAGAGGGCATGATTCCTTCTGAGACGGAAGGAGTTGGCCCTGGGATGGTGGATCCCAAGACAACAACATCCTTGGAAAAATAGAAGACAAAAGGAAATAGGACGGGGAAAAAGTCCTTTAAGGACGTAGTCAATAGTAGGCCAGACAACAAGGACAAGGGCACTGAGATGGGGGGAGTAGTTCCTGAATAGAAGGAAGGCCAGACAAATCTGACAGAAATAGAAAATGTAGAGAAAGGACAAAAGCAACATAGACATCTACAAAATGATTGCTTAACTAACACCGCATAAAACTTGATATACGAGGTAACCTCTCAAGGCATAGGGAACTACATCAAATACATGAAAGACCACACCCTGATAGGTAAAATTATGGGTATTTGTCCCTCTGCGAAATCCCTCTTTCTTTGGATCAAGGCTCGATGGAAAGTAAAGGGAAAGATAGACCTCAAACTGGGTTCTAAGGGGTTCTTCAAAGATATCTTCTCGAATCCCTCTGAACGAGAAAAAGTCTTTGAGTAAGGCCCCTAATTCTTCAAATCTTCTACCTGCACATGAGATACTGGTCTAGGAGGTTCACCCAAAAAAAATAAACCTTCACACAGGCATCGGTATGGATTTGCTTGTATTCTCCCCCAAGGGAATTCTGTGAACCAGAAACCATCGAAGGCATTGGTAATACCCTGGAAGCCTTTGTCAAGACATCATAAATCACCAAGGCAACCAGGTATGTTTCTTATGTCAGGATTTTTTTTTACACAAATGCAGTAGGGGATCTCCCCTCCTCAAATCTATAGTAATCTCATACCAGGATGAAGAATGGACTCAGACCTTAGACTATGAACATATCTCGTTTCTATGCAGAAAATTACAAACTCATGGACATCTCTTTAGGGATTTCCCCATTAATGATACCCATAAGGGAATTTGGGAAAAAGATAAACAAATACATAGGGATTTGCAAAAATCCCAAGTAAAAGAAAGGCGGGAAGAAGATAACCCAAACAATAGACAGTAAATCAACCTAAAATCACAAGTAATAGTTTTCAAATCTTGGAAGGAGAACCCAGTGAAACCATCGAGAAATAAAAATAAAAGGAACCTAAAACACTGCCAAAGGAAACCTATGGATCCAAAGAGGAGGAGTAAAAAAGACGTACAAGATTGCAAAATAAATTGGGCATAAAATGACAAAAAAAATAGAAGTTTAGATGAGGGAGTTCCCAGAATCAGGGGAAGATTCAATGGAGGAGTTAGATATGGAGACATATAACACAATGGAAATGGAGGAGATAGAGATATATCTTTCAAGACTTAGAGATATTCATGGATCGATGATAATTAATAGCCTAATGATTGATCAGATCTGTAAACTGCAATCTGAGATGGACTCTGTAAAAGGAAAAGGAAAGTCCATAGAGTTCGCACCGTCATCATCTAGAGGTATGTGTATCAAGAACATTCCCCTTAACACCTCCAAGAAGCAATCAAGCGAAGAGAAAATAAGAGGAAAAAAACATTATCACCAAAAAATAAAAGAAACATGAGCTCAAATGGTGGACTCAGGACAAGTATTCTGTCTCCCAGACAACTACTCCCCCCCAAACCAAAAAGTTAATTATGAAGATTACATCCTAGAATATTAGGGGAATGATTAGTTCTTCCAAACTTAGGATGTTAAAATATAAAACATCTAGGATAAAGGTGAATATAATCTTCCTTCAAGAAACAAAATGGGACAATGATATCATGGAAAGGATTATCGAGAAAATATGGCCCGGTAGTGAGGTGAGATTGATGGCAGTGGAAGGAAACTTAGGTGGACAAGTGACACTTTGGGATCTCGATCTCATAGAAATGAAATACTTCTCTTGCAAATCCAGGTACTTGACTCTCAAATGCATGTGTATTGGAACATAGGAAGAAGGATACATCACCACAGTTTATTTCCTAAATATGACTAATATGAAGAGAAATTTCATGGACGGATTAAACCTAATTGGAGACTCCTTGAGGAACACATTCTGGGTCCCAGGAAGAGACTTCAATATGATCAATTCCCCTTTGGAGAAGCAGGGAGGTATCCACAGACTAGATCAAGTGAGTAAGGAATTTGGGAAACTCATAGAAAATCTAGGACTAGTGGATGTCCCAACCATAAATGGTACCTTCACTTGGAATAACAGAAGGGGTAAAGACGACATAATTGCAGTTAGGTTGGACATATTCCTACTTTCAAAAAATTCTATCACAGACAAAAAAGGAGTAGCGGTTGAGGTCCTCCCCCTCCATGGATCAGACCACTGGCCAATTTCCCTAGAATGGGACTACGTATGGAAACATGGACCCACACCATTCAGATGTGAGAATTTTTGGTTGGACCATCCTAATTTCCTTTCTAACCTGGAATGTTGGTGGCGAGAGAAACCAAATATCCATGGAACAAATATGTTCCAGTTCCAACAAAGGATGAAACATGTGACTCCACCAATGTCTCTAGAAATGGAACAAAGAATTTTTTGGGAATATCTTTGAGGAAAAAAAGAAACTAAATCAAGAATTGAAGGAGATTCAACAACAGGGAATTCAAGGCTTATGTCCCCCGGACCTCCCAACCAAAGAGGCCAGGATCATATAGAAGATAACCGAAAGAGAAATACAGGAACAAATCCTATGGAAACAAAAATCAAGGATTCAATGGCTAAAAACATAAATAGAAGCATAATTGTAGCCATTAAAGCCCCCAATGGAAGAAATAAAACTAGGAGAGAGGATGTAGAATTTGAACTTCTCAACTACTTCCAAAATTTTCTTACAGAGCCGAAGATCAATCAAGAGGTGTAAATATCAAAGATCATTGGAGCCATCCCAAGGCTTGTACAAGAAAAAAAATCTAAGGTTCTGATGCATCCAACGTTGTTGGAAGAGGTGGAGGAAATTGTGAAAAGTATGGCCCTCGAAAATTCTCCAGGGTCAGACGAATTTACTATGGATTTCTACCAAGCGGGCTAGGCGGTTTTGGGTCTAGACATTTAGAAGGTGGTCGAGTAAATGTGCACCTCCAAAGTTATTCTTCAAGCCTTCAACGTTACTTTCATCACCCTCATTTTGAAGGTCAAAGGAGCTAACATCGCAGATAAGTTTCTCCCTATCCCTTTATGTAATGTCATTTATAAAATTATTTCTAAACTAATAGCTTCCATGATCAAACCAATCCTCCTAGTTATCATCTCCTAGGAACAAGGGGGATTTGTGGAAGGAAGGAAATTCCTTGATGACATCATAATAGTGCATGAAGCGATACATTCTCTTCAAATTTCCAAAAAGGCGGCCATGATGATGAAAATGCATATGTCTAAAGCATATGACAAGATGAACTAGGATTTCCTAAGAAGGATGTTGTTAGCCTTTGGTTTTGCAAAAGATTGGGTTAACTGGGTGATGAATTTGGTCTCGAAGGATTTCTTCTCAATCCTTCTAAATGGATCTCCCACCAAAACATTTAATGGTTCGAGAGGCCTTCATCTGGGAAACCCTCTCTCCCCCTTCCTTTTCATAATTCTGGTAGAAGGGCTAGGTCGTATCCTCTCCCAGGATAAAAGAGTAGGAGTAATCAAAGGTATTCCCCTTATCGAGGGAGAAGGGGCTCTTCCCCATCTTCAATTTGTCGATGATAATCTCCTGTTAGGTGCCCCAAAGGTTAAACATGTTTCTCGATTTAAGTCCCTTTTAGACCTTTTCAACCTTCCCTCAAGAACTATCATAAACCAAGAAAAGTCCTAGATGTTCTTCTTTAATACCCCCTATATCGTGCAAAATCACTTATCCTATCTCCTAGGCTTTCCTATCTTGAATCTCCCATCCAAGTACTTGGGAGCCCCCGTGCTCTTAAAAACCTGCCACAACCCATCATGGGAGACCATTCTAGAGAAAATGGAAGCCAAGATGAAAAGTTGGACTCATCGCTCTCTATCGTTTCTAGGGAGAGTCCTCCTGATCAACTTGGTCCTCTCCACCCTCCAAATGTATCTCATTTCTCTCCTAGAAGCGATGGTGAAGTACCTTCAGAAGATGACGTCCCTTCAACAAAAATTCCTTTGGGGCAGGCCTTCAAAAAATTCTAAATGGACCCTAGTTGCTTGGATTTCTCTCTGTCGGCCAAAGTCTCAAGCAGGTTTGGGTCTCAAGGACCCTCATCTGACCAACTCTACACTGGGATCCAAGCTTTGGTGGAGTTGGATCAAGCCCCTTGCAACCCTCTAGGCCAAGCTTTGGAAGTCAAAGTATACCCCTCACATTCCTCTCCAAAGCCTAATCCGTGCAGAGGGGTATCAATATGGGCTCAGTGATTTGGAATAACAGCTGGAAGAATCATAATCTGGTCTAGGCCCATTGTTTTTAGGAATTCCATGATGGGAAGTCTACTCTCTTTTGGGACGATGCGTGGGAACAACTACCCACTTTAGGAGGAGATGGCTGGTTCTTATCTTTAAGAAATTCCCTTGACTCGGTGGAATGGGTGAATCTTCACCATTTTTGGAAACTGAACACCCCTCAGACTCCACCTTCATGAGGTCCTCGAAACCGTTAAGAGGAATGGCCAGTGCAATAGAAAGAGGATATGAAGCTTTCTATCTCTGAAACAATCCAGGAGAGACAAATCAATATTCGTGCAGGGGGAGACATCATCCACTGGGGTCCCCAAGGTAATGGAGAATTCATATCCCAAATTGCTTATAAGATTCTACAAGGGGTAGGAACTCAGCAAAACAAACCCAATTGGAGCAAAAACATTTCCTTTCCTATGGCTGGTGCCCCACAAAAAAATTATAATGTGGGATTGGCTTCTCTGGAAAGGGTTCGTTGGACCTTTAAGGTTCATCCTCTGCAGGGAGAAAAAAGAAACCCAAGATCATATCTTGACCAATTGTAGCTTCACCACAAAACTATGGGACATAGGGGCTACTAACTTCAGGAAAACAAACCTCCAAAATGAAAATGTGGTGGCAACCATAGAACACTGGAGAGAAAATCCTTTTAACAATGACATCATCAACAAACGTTGGAATATTTTCCTAGGACTCCTTATGTGGAATGCTTGTAAAGAAAGGAATAGGCTATTTTTTAAAGACAAAAGACTTACATTAGTTAACTATGGGAGCTTATCTATAGGAATCTGACCAAATCAATTGCAGTGATTCAATGGCCTGCGAAAGACCTCGAGGTGCATTCCCTGGAATTAGAGATCCTCAGAGATGGAAACTGGATTCTGTCATGAAAAAGATCCCCTAGATAAAAAAGAAGGTCCATGCCAAGGTCCGGGACCACTGGAAACACTCACAGGTAGGGTTCATCAAGCTCAATTTTGATGGTGCTTCAAAGGGTAACCCGACCTGACAGGCGCAAGAGGGATCTTTAGAAACCATCATGGCGAACCCATTCTCCTCTATGCTTCCCCCCTAGGAACTACATATAACAACATAACATAGTTAACTTGCCTCAGGAGAGGTTTTGAAATATCCATGGAGAAAGGCTTCTCAACACTAGAGGTGGAAGAAGACTCTCTTCTCATAAGAAGAGGTATAGAGCACCTCATGAATGGGGGAAAGATGGAGAACATGATACATAACTCGCACCTAATCCATGTTTTTTTCTCCCTTGAAACTTTGATGGCTTCCATTTCAACGATCGTAGTAGAGACAATTAGGAGGGAAGACAACTCGGTAGCCAATTGCATGGCCAACATAGGTGTCAACTTGGTCAAGAAACTACAGGTCTAGCTCCTAGGGCACCCATTGCTAAGTGGAATGGAAGGACAGATCCAACGTGGATGTCTAGACAAACTAAATAATTGGAAGAGGACCCAAAAACATGTCGGCGAGGACACTTGTGAACAGGGCCCTTCGCACGACGTGTGAACCTTGGAAAGATGGCATAGAGAGGCTCAAACTTCGATGGTGGAGATTAGGAGTAGCTACCAAGTAGTGGACACGCCATCCGAGAACAAAACAATAGATGGGAACCTGTTGGGAAACATGCGTGACAAGATGGGGCCATTAAAACAGAAGGACAAACACAATAGAGACTCTTTGGGAAAGGATGGTCCGAAAACTGGTTAATTTCCTCATTCTGAATAATGGCCAAGATGCCCAGATGAGAAAGGAATGCCCTAAAGGGAAAGTTAGTTATAGTTGATTACAATGCAAAAATATCACAAGAAATATTGGCGACTGGAAGATGAAGTTTAGACCTCCATTCAACATAATTGCCATCATTGATAGCAGTGAGAAATATTCCCAAGGATAGCATCGGATCCATAATACTACAATGTGTATAAAAGATGATGATATCACCCCCCTTAAATTCATCGGTCGAGAGAACAATTTCATCCTTCTCTCCTTTCATTGTTGTTTCTAGGTCGTCCCTAAGATGACTATCAGTTTGATTATTCGAGTTAGTATGAGTAAAAAAATGGTTCGACATTGGATTAAAAAGAAAAAGAGAGGCCATCAAGGTCGCCATGATAAGGAAGCAAGATCCTCGCGCGCCCCCTGGTTCCCTACTAGAGCAGAAAAATAAGTGACAACATAGGAACAACTCTAAACCCATTGCGATTTGGATGAGATTGAGGCCGCCAATGCAGTTGAGGACCGTGTTTTGTCTAGAATATAGAGAACTAGGGATGAGGAGATAATTCAAGAGGAAACCAAGTGGGTTCTTGATCTAGGAAACCCTCGCACTATGGACACTAAGTACTTCTAGATGGTGGAAGCCTACTAGATGAAAAAATCTATGGTGGATCAGGCGATCATTGAGACCCAAAGGAAAAATGTGGAGCTCCTCTAGGAAGTCCAAGTCCTGGAAGGAAAATTTGAGCTCTTATGTCGTTCTCAACATGGTATCAAGTTTCGAGTTATCCAACTAGATCACCGCTAGGACCAATGAGAGAGAGGAAAGCAAATTGTCTACCCTCCAGGAACTCTGCATAGCCTGATCTTGATTGATGATGAAGAGGAGACGAGCTGACAATATAAAGTCATCCCTTACCAAGTAGAAGCAAGAAAAAGTAACCAAGAGCCCACCAACCGCCTTAGCTCAATCCAGAGTCTAATGTAGAGGACCCTAGGATCTCTTTAGGAATCTCTTTTTAGGGTCAAGTATCTGTTAGTTCATTTTCAGTTTTCCTTTTTTGTTGTTGCTGTGGATCAAAGAATTTCTGATAATGATAATACTCGTCATCGCAGGTTCATGGTTTGTTATTCGATAGATATTCTCTCGTCTATCCCATATGCACTAACGAAACTACGTGTACAAAATTTAGAGGCCTGGTTTCCCTTTGAGGTAGGCCCCCCTGGTTCCACTCTTTTTGTACTATATTTTGTGAAGCAATAAAAGTTCTCCTTTTAGCTTACATTAAAAAATAAAACAATGTTATTTATTTTTATTAAAACTTTTCTTAAATATGAACTTAAAAAAAATAAATATAAAAGATGCATGCAATCATTATGTGTTAAATGTGGTATTGTGGCCATCTCAATTTTTACATAACCACTTAAATTATCTTTGGATTAGTTGCACTTCAATAGAAAAAGTGTGTTATTACCAATCATTTTGATAGATCCCCTTGTTTTTTATATAACTATTCATTATTTTTTATCAAGTTTGAGCATCAAAACTATTTATTGATTGGAAATGTGCGCTATGTGTGCTATTACGAATCGATTGATAGGATCTCTTTGTTTTTTAATATAGTTATTCTTTTTTTTTAATAATTATTCATTTCTTTGTAATTACTTATTGATTGGAAATTTTAATCTTCTACACCTTACATATGCTTGAATGGTTTTTGATGACATCTCCATGTATGAAATAATTTTCCTTGTACATATTTTCATATGTGTAATTTCTTTTACTTGTCCATCTATTCATGTGTGTAATTGCTTCACCGTTCGTCTATTCAATTCCCATTTACTAGCGGTTTTTTTTTT
>ML789128.1:310861-354452 GCA_009831015.1 Picea engelmannii | reverse complement strand
TCATTTTTCTATTCAAATTATGGCTTGCTCTCACATTTTTACATTTCCCACCATGTGTTAATTGTCTTATCCTTTTCCCAAACATTGTGACTCAATGTTGTCTCATCTAAACTTCTCCTCTTGGTATACAATGCCCTATTTTGTGTTTAATCTTGAATATTTTTTCGATATTTTTCACTATTGATTCAAATAATCTTCTTGATATATTTCTTATTTTTTTACATTGGTTTTTAATTCCAACGTATATCTCCTTTTCCTTTGATAGTCATCTTCTAACACTCTTTCAATCTCAGTTTTGTCCTTATATGTGCTTTTTAATACAATCCTTTCTTTTAATCTTTTATAAAATCTCATGAAGGGATGGTAAGTTTGAGCTTATGATATTGTGAAAGTGATATTTAATGAAAGATTTATCAAGACAATGATTTTTCATAATCTATCGAAAGATTTTTCAAGATCTTGTTATTCAATAAAATATTTTCCATAAAATTATATATATATATATTGTATTGTTGATTTAAATAACTTTCAAATTTTTTAATATGTTATGGGAATTTGACCATATATTATATCTATACATTTAAGAGTGATTCTTAAAATTTTCCTTAGTGGAGAGCTACATTTGTAAAGGGATTGTCCACATGCATAGAGGGAAGCTAGTTGAGAGTATAACCAAAATATTGTAGGTGACAGGGGAAAATTCCACATGATCCATGCATTAATGAATAACCATCATGATGAACATTAGTCTACATTATTCGAGACATCATGCTACAATAAGATAAATGATATATATTTTTATCATTATTAATAGATTTAGGAGAAACATAAAATTTCATTTCTCATAATGTATTACTACGATAAAAAATGATGGTAATTAATCAAGAGGATGCCAACCAAGTAGAAATGGCCTCTAGAGTTACCAAATGAGTAGGATAGTCGATGAAATATTGTGATATTTACCTTGGTCTATTCAACTACCTTAGGATCCTATGATCTTGTTATAGGTATGGACTGGTTAGAAAGTCATGAAGTAGTGTTAGATTGTAAATACAAGTATATTTTCTTCATAGATGATTTGGGACATACAATAATATTAGTAGGGATGAATAAAGGAGTATCATTAAGATTTATTTCAGAGTTCCAATTGAAGAAAAGTTTGAGGAAATGATGTCCACATGCATAGAGAGGAGTTTGTTGCAAGAAGAGCCAAACTATTGTAGATGATAAGGGAAAATCCCACAAGATCCATGCAACAATGAATAATCATCAAGCTAAGCATCAATATACAATATTCGAGGCATCATGTAAGATAAATGGTATAAAGTTTTCATTATTAATAGATCTAGGAGTAACATGTCCATTGGATGTAGCTTGGGTGTTTGGGAGGAATGGTTGCTACCCTCCTCACTAGGTTCAATTCCTTGTAAGCGACATGTGATGCCATTAAATGGGTCTATATGATGCTCTTGTTGTTGAACCTCCAATATTCCGAAAATGATTGGCCTTCCCATTTTCTCTCGCAGATTTTAGGGGGGTGGAGGATTTCATGGATGTAGCGAGTACCAGTCTTCGGTGCTGTGAACCACATATAAAAAAAAAGAGGATCTAGGAGTAACATAAAATTTTGTTTCTCATAATGCATTATTAATATAAAAACTGATGGTAATTGATCAAGAGGATGCCAACCAAGTAAAATTGCCTCTAGATTTAAGAAAGGAGTAGGAAAATTGGTTAAACATTGTGATCTTGACCTTAGTGTATGCGTAATATAAGAATTACTATATTCAACTCCCTTGGAATACTATGATGTAGTTATAATATGGATTTGTTAGAAAGTAATGAAGTAGTATTAGATTGTAAAGAAAATAAGATTTACTTCATAGATGATTTGTGATGCATGAGCATTGCTCCACCTCAGCAAAGCGCCAACTATCCAACACATCAATGCACATTTAAGGAGGGGAGAGGTGCCAACCCTCTCATTTTACCCTCGATTTTAAAATTTAAATGTAATTAAGAGAAAATTAAATGTTGTTAGGCTGGAAGAGATGAGTTGATGCCTTCGTACAGGTTGTAGATGTAATTGCCTTTAATAGGCCTGAGTTGGATAGATCTTGAGAAACGCCTCAGATTTGAAATGTTGATGTTCATTCAATTTAATAAACCTCAATAGTCAGGTGCTGTAAATAGTGATTAGACACCACTGGAGTAGTTGGAGGGAAAGGCTTGAGGAGCCCCTCTTGTATAAAGCTTTGTATTATATTCCCAATAGAGGTGGTTGGTGTTGAAAGGAGAGAGAGAAAAATCATTGTAATCCAAGGAGAGGAGAGATCCGAGACTCTGTTGCAGTTAGATCTCACACACATTGTAAATTGACATTAAGATCAATGAAAAGAGAACATATTTCCCTATTTATGAGTTTTCTGTGCATTTATGTATTTGATGACTGATTATTTGTGTGTGTGTTTATGTTTATTTATGATGTAAATGTGCATGATAGGTTTCCGTCTGCAGTGATAGACAAAATTCTCAATCTGTGAGAGTTATTGAGTTATTTCTAGGTTATTTAGGCTATGCAAGGAGTGCACAACAAGGTATTGGAAACTCTATGAGCCAACACAAGGAGTGTGTATCTGAACTCTGCTTCGAATGTGCTAGGTGGGCACACTGAGATAGTCTGAGACTCAGGAGGAGCCTCAAGGTTACTGAAAACCTTGGAGGGGAAATTCTGTGTAGGAGAAAGCACAACCAAAGTTACTGAATACTCTTAGAGACTCTTCCAAGAGGGCATTGAGCAGGTGCAAGTGTGCATAAGTGAATTCTATTTTGAGTTCAGAGGGAAGAGAAGTTTCAAGGAGAATACACCCCAGAGTTACTGAACACTCTGGTAAATAGATAGGAGGGAGAATTTAGAGTTGTTGAACACTTTGAAGGAAAGGATCAGCCAGGAGTTCTTTGAGAGAGTGCAAAGAGTGCACATAGCCAACACCATTCTAAAGTGTTGGAGAAGTTGAAGGAAACATAGTTGTTGAACACTCTATAGGAGATCTCTACAAGTGTGCATTGAGAGGATGCAAGTGATGCATTAGTGAACCTGAAGGATTTCATGAAGCAATAGGAAGAACTGTGCAAGGAGTGCACCAGGCCAAAACTTAGATAAAGTGTTGAAAGTCTGAAGCCGCTTGAAGGCTTAGTCGAGTGCAAGGCGTGCGCGAGAACTCTAATTCGAGTTCTGGGAGAAAGATTGCCAGTAAGGCACTAGAGTTTCTTTGAAGGAGGAAAAAAAGGGCCGAGACCCTTAGGAAAGTTGAGCAAGTTCAAAGCTCAAGAGAGTTAGTTCCATCGTGCACAAAAAGGCCTATGCAAGGAGTGCAGGAGGCAAAGACAAACTGAGTTCTATACTGTGGGAGAAGCACCATCGCATGTTCACACTTCATCGAAGTGTTGAACACAACTCAGAAGGGAGAGAACAAGGAGTGTGCCAGAGGTAAAGTATTTCAACTTTACAGAGTCAGGGGGGATAGTGCCTTTTCACACAAAATTAAAGGAGAGAGGAGCTGAAGGCCGAGACACTTCGGGGTTCGAGCCACAGATAAGATCAGGAGGAAGAGAAAGAACAACTTTCATATCTATTGTCAGAAGCGATATGGACCATCAGATCAGGGTCCAGGATGAAGGAGGGGCATGTGGAGGAGGAGAGCATATCCCGACCGTCAGATCTGACCACGTGGATTGACAACCGTCTGATCCAAGTAAGTGCATGAGATTTAAATCTTTTTAAAGTGCACAGATGAGCGGGATAGTTGAAGTTATGAAATTCTGAAGCCAGTCGGAACTGTCCATTTTTCGGAGGGATAGGTGGCGAGAGATCAGGAAGTTCATGAAGAAGAGCTCCGAAATATTAGTGTGGAGAAGAGAGATAACTTTGCAAAGTCACGAATTGCAAAGCGATCTAGACCATCATATCTAGAAGGGTATGTGGCAGAAGATCCCTCACTCCAGAGGTTGAACATTATGGAGAGTAGTAGAGAAGCAAGGAGCTGAAAAATTCTAAAGGGTGAAGTGTGGAGCCGATATGAACCGTTGGATCGAGAGGACATGTTGCACATATCTTCTAGTCCAAAGATTTATCACTCCTGAGTTTTTGTGGAGAGGAGGTCCATAATTACTCGAAGCGTCAGAGCTCGAAGTTACTGTGGGCCGTTGATAACAAACAAGAGAGTGGATCATTGATCTGCGAGGGGATGTGTGGACGACGAAGGTTTACTCCGTTGGAAAACCACTTCGAAGGATTTGTGGAGTGCATGCATATTCGGCTGAAGCTAAAATTATGAAGAAAGAGACTGAGTCATCCATCTCAACAATGAATGAGGACTGTTGATCATGTTTCCATGCTTTTGGAGGATAGTGACTCCATAAAATTTGGACGCAGTGTGAAGTGAGAAAGGATGAAGCCTAAAGTCCTAAGCACCATTAAGATTTAGCTCCAGGTCACAGACTGAGGTCAAATCAGGAGGGGGCCTGTGTATGGTGGTTTTGGGTTCCAGTAGGGGCTCGGAGAGCCGATTCGGCTCAATGAATTGAACGATCCTATAATAGGAGGTCACACAACCCCTGGGAGGGGAGGGGGATTGCATCAAGTGGTATCAGAGCTTGATTTTTCTTGTAGGGAACATGAAAAGGAAAGAGGAGATAGTTTGATAACATCAAATGGTATCAGAAGCTAAATTTATCTTGTAGACATCAAGTGAAGGAGAAGGAAGAGTGTTGATGCTCTATGCATGGAGATCTGTTTTCAAGTAGGCAATAGAAATTTGACAGCCATGTGGGATGCAGGAGAAGTTGGAAGTGCTCTTAGTTGCAGGGTAATCCACACACTTTCTAGGAGGGAAGGAAGAGGTGAAAATGGTTACTGAAGTCCATGGGAGAGGTCGATAAGGATATCGTCAGTAGAAAATCAATTCATAAATGGAAAAAGAGCTTGAGGAAATAAGAACGGAGCTCGACAGGCTAGCATTGAGGATGCAACATGAGTCCCAGGTATGCAGGGTAATCCACAGACTTTCCAGGAGGGAAGGAAGAGGTGAAAATGGATATTAAAGGCCATGGGAGAGGTTGAGAAGGAGATCGTCAGTAGAAAAGAAAGGAATAAATGGACAAAGAGCTTGAGGAAATCAGAACGGAGCTCGACAGGCTAGCACTAAAGATGCAATAGGAGTCCCAGGTATGCTGGAGGTTTGAATGTCCAATGAAGAAAAAAGTAAAGTGGCTTGTTCAAAACTTGTTGGCCAGAAGGCAATAACATGTGTTGAGAAGGTAGTCGAGGCATGTTGAAACCCTCAGTGACACAGAGAAGTAGGTTTGCATTTGCGAGCCAGATGTTGGAGAGAGCCTCTGTGATGAGGAGGAGAAGGGATCAAGAAGAGATCTTGTAGATTGCTAGGAGGGAAGTGGTGAACTTTCAAATTGCCAGGTGGGAAATAAAGTGAGATCATTTGAAGATCTCATAGACTTCCAGGAGGGCAGAGGTGAATTTTCAGATTTCTAGGTGGGAAATGAGCGGACATCAGTTGAAGATCTCATGAGCTTCCAAGAGGGAAGGACATAATTCCCATTTTTCTAAGTGGGCAAGGGAGAAGAGAGGACACTATCTGAAAGTCTCAAGAGCTTAGATGAGAGTTCAGATCAACAAGGAGTGCTGACAAAGGAGGATCATAGGATTATTCTGATCATTGGGGGAATTAAGATATTACTTCCAACTTTCCAAACTGAGGCTAGCATATGTGTTGTAGAGGCAACATAAGGATAGGCAACTACGAATGTCATTAAGGAGGAGAAGGAGCATACACTGATGTCTTCCCCGCATGCAGTTGGGTTGCTCACTCCATGGGAGAAAGAGTTGGAGATGCTGGAGGATTGGTTGAATGATCTAGAACTAGAAGATGGCTGCCAGGAGACAATCATGTAGATTGAAGGAGAAGAGCATTCAACAAAATTGCTCGAAAATTTCAGCCAGGAAGATGAACAGGAGATGACTGCAACACTGGATCCTACAACAGAATAGGAAGCAAACAACATGGAATTTACTGAATTGTATAAATAATTGAAATCCATGGAGAGAAGGGTGATAGTGAAAATACAACACATCCAAAAGTATAGGTTGGAAACAAATGAAGGATAATTCCAGTCTGGGGAGTAGATGGAGAGGAACCAACATAACAGGAGTTTGTACAAGTCAATCTGTCAGAGGAGGAAGTTGCGCAATAAATCAATGATGAGCCTGCAGAAATGGAATCTGCAGTAGAGTGGCAAGCCAATGCCACAAGAGAGAAAGGCATCATGGGAGATCAGTTTGATCTGCCCTTTGATCAAC
Organism: Picea engelmannii; assembly: GCA_009831015.1. Taxonomy (NCBI): domain Eukaryota; kingdom Viridiplantae; phylum Streptophyta; class Pinopsida; order Pinales; family Pinaceae; genus Picea; species Picea engelmannii. The sequence continues at coordinate 348,076 of ML789128.1, read as the reverse complement.
ATGAGGAGATGCAATAGAATGATAGACTGCACATAAGCCAACCAATAGAGAAGTTGAAAGAGGTGATACATGAGGTAAGGAGGTTGATGTTGAGGTCAACACAAGAAGTTGTCAGCAAGAGGAAGTTGAACATAGGAGGACCTGTAAGAGAATCAGGGAAGAAACAGTAGTAGCAAAGAAAAGGAGAAGGATGACATATCCAAAGGAGAGTTTGGGATCCAGGGAGATTTCAACACTGGAGCAGAGGAGCTCATGATTTTCCCAGCAGCGGAGTATGATGCAGGAGCATCTCTCCACCTCATAAAAATTCCATCTATCCAACACATCAACGTGAATATAAGGAGGGGAGAGATGACAACCCTCTCATTTTACCCTCAATTTTAAAATTTAAATGTAATTAAAAGAAAATTAAATGTTGTAAGGTTAGAAGCGCTGAGTTGCTGCCTTTGTACATGTTGTAGATGTGATTTCCTTTAATAGGCCTAAGTTGGACAGATCTTGAGCAACGCCTCAGATCTAAAATGTTGATGTTCATTCAATGTAATAAGCCTCAGTAGTAAGGCACTGTAAATGTTGATTAGACACCACTAGAGTAGTTGGAGGGAAAGGCTCAATGATCCACTCTTGTATAAAGATTTGTATTATATGTCAAATAGAGGTGGTTGTTGTTGAAAGGAGAGAGAGAAAAATCATTGTAATCCAAGGAGAGGAGAGAGCCAAGAATCTACTGCAGTCTGATCTCACACACATTATAAATTGACATTAAAATTAATGAAAAGAGAACAAATTTCCTTGTTTATGAGTTTTCTATGAATTTATGTATTTGATGAATGATTATCTATGTGTTTGTTTATGTTTATTTATGATGTAGATGTTCATGATAGGTTTCCATCTATAGGGATAGGAAAAATTCTCAATCTGTGAGAGTTATTAAATTATTTTTGGGTTCTTTAGGTTGTGCAAGGAGTGCACAACAGGGTATTGGAAACTCTGTCAGCCAACGCAAGGAGTGCATATCTGAAATCTGCTTCAAGTTCAAAGGAGAACATTCCAGGTGGGCACACCAGGATAGTCTCAGACTTAGGAGGAGCCTCAAGGTTATTGAACACATTGGGGGGGAAAGTTTGTGCAGGAGAAAGAACAACCAGAGTTGTTGAGTACTCTGAGAGACTTTTCCAGAAGGGCATTGAGCATGTGCAAGTGTGCATAAGTGAACTTTGTTTCGAGTTCATAGAGAAGAGAAGTGTTAAGGATAAGACACCCCAGGGTTACTGAACACTCTAGTAAACAGATAGGAGAGAGAATTCATAGTTGTTTAACACTCTGAAGGAAAGGATGAACCAGGAGTACTTTGAGCGAGTGCAAAGAGTGAACAGAGACAACACCATTCTGAAGTGTTGGAGAAGTTGAAGGAAATAAATTTGCTAAACACTCTGTAGGAGAGCTCTGCAAGTGTGCATTGAGAGGATGCAGGAGATGCATTAGTGAACCTGAAGGATTTCAGGAACCAGGAGGAAGACCTGCACAAGGAGTGCACCAGACCAACACTTATATAAAGTGTTGAAATTATGAATTAGTCGAAAGGTTCAGTCGAGTGCAAGGAGTGTGTGAGAACTCTAATTCGATTTCTAGGAGAAAGATTTCCAGGAGGGCACCAGAGTTTCTTTGAAAGAGAAAACAAGGGCTTAGATCCTTAGGAAAGTTGAGCAAGTTCAAATCTTAAGAGAGTTAGTGCCATCATGCACATAAAGGCCTATGCAAGGAGTACAGGAGGCAGAGACAGTCTGAGTTCTATACTATGGAAGAAGTGTCAGGACGCGTTCACACTTCATCAAAGTGTTGAACAAAACTCGGAAGGGAGAGAATAAGGAGTGTGCCAAAGTTAAAGTATTTCAACTTTACAGAGTTCAAGGGGATAGTGCCTTTGCGCACAAATTTCTAGCAGAGAGGAGTAGAACGCTGAGACACTTTTGGGTCTGATTCAAAAACAAGATCAGGAGGAAGAGCAACAAAAACCATCATATCTACTATTGGAAGCGATCTGGACCGTTAGATCAGGGTCCATGATGAGCAAGGAGTGCACGAAGGAGGAGAGAAGATCCCAACCATTAGATCTGAGTGCGTGGATCGATAGTTGTCTGATCTAGGTAAGTGCATGAGCTTTAAATCTTTTTAAAGTGCATAGGTGAGAAGGATAGCTGAATTTCTGAAGCCAGTCAAAACTATCCATTGTTTCGAGGGATTTTGTGAGGAAGAGCTCCAGAATATTGGTGTGGAGAGGAGAGATAACTTCACGAAGTCGCGAAGAGCGAAGTGATCTGGACTGTCGGATCCATAAGGATACATGGTAGAATATCCCTCACTCCAAAGGTCGAACACTCCAACGAGTAGCAGAGAAGCGAGGAGCTGAAAACTCCCGAAGGGAAAAGTGTGGAGTTGATATGAACCATCAAATCAGGAGGACACGTGGAAAATATATGCTAGTATGGAGATTTATCTAGCACTCTAGAGGTTTTTTGGAGAGGATGTTCAGAATTACCCAAAGCACCGAAGCCTGAAGTTACTGCAGACCGTTGATCCCAAAGAGGAGCGTGGACCATTGATCTACGAGGGGATGCATGGAGGATGGAGGTTCACTCCATTGGAAAACCACTTCTAAGGATTTGTGGAGTGTGCATGTGGATTCGGCCAAATCCCAAATTCTGAAAAAAGAGACTAAGTCATTTATCTCGATGAGTTATGAGGACCATCGATCCCATTTCCGTGCTTTCAAAGGATAGTGACTTCGAAATATTTGGACGCAGTGTGAAGTGAGAATGACCAAAGCCTGAAGCCCGAAGTGCCTTTAGGATTTATCCCCAGGTAATATCCTGAGGTCACATAAGGAGGGGGCCTGTGTATAGTGGTTTTGGGTTCCAACAGCGGCCCGAAGAGCTGATTCGGCTCAGTGAATTGAATGATCCTAGACCATGAGGTCGCATAACCCCTAGGAGGGGAGGGGGGTTGCATCAATTTGGGACATAAAAAAATCATTGGGTGAATAAATGCATATCATTAAGATTTATTTCAAAGTGTTAATTAAACAAAAGTTTGAGGAAATGATGCAAGTTGTATGTTTTATTTGTTATGAATAAGAAAGAGGATATGATAAATGTAGAGTAGTATCCCATGTTACCTAAATTCTTGGATGTGTTTATATAAGAATTAAATAGATTACCACCTAAGAGAAAGATAAAGTTCACAATTGAATTCAAATCGAGAGTGGAATCTATCACAAAGGATCCTTACCCCTCGTTGACTACAAAGTTTTGAGAGTTGAAAATGCAAGTCCACAAACTCTTAGACTTGGGATTTATTCATCCGAGTATATCATTGTGGGGAGTGCCAATGATATTTGTATTGAAACATTTTTAACTTCGAAGAATATTATAATTATATTTGATTTATTATCTTATAGATCAAATCCCCTTGTGTGGATCGATCATGTCAAATCTTGTATAAGACCAAATCCCTTTTTGTGGATTGGTCAAACCATATTTACATGGTGGTATTTGTAAATTTGGCCCCTAGGGTTTATAAAGTGGTTTTAGCTACTCTTGGAATAGGTCGACCCTACTAAGTGAAGAGACATAACCCTAGCACCTCCTCAACAAGTATTTATAACTGAGGATGGTGCCTCATTTTTTCACTGACTCACTCACACTTCTAGTGCACATATTTTGAAGGAAGATGTAGTTGCAAGAAGAAGGAGAAGAGAGGCGCATGCTCAATCATAGTTTATTCTGGGTGGTTTGGTCTTAGTCTTGGCATTGTATTGGAAAATCAGGAAAGTGCACCCTACCCTAGTGCATCCTTTGGCAACTTGATCACACCTTTTCAATGGCCAGATTCTCCAAAAATTCAAAGCCTAGTTTTTATTGGTACCATAAAACCAAGAAACTAGAACCAGTACCAGAAGTACTAGTCCAGATTTGCGCAGGTCAAATTTCAAGGGGTAAAACTTGGAATTTTTGGAAACAGTCAGCTCTAGCCAACATGCCCCACCCATCGCATCTCCTAGTAAGTTCATATTCATTTTCTAAGAACTTTCATTTTTTGGTCATTTTCCTAGCTCCAGGTCAAGATGTCTGCAAGAACCAAGCTTGTTGACAAGTTAGAAGGTGTGGAAAATTTTCATTCTTGGAAATACAAAATTGGACTAATTCTTGAAGAGAATGAGCTTGCAAAATTCATAGAATAAAATGTATCGGAACTTGAAGAAGAAGCAACTAAAGAGAAGTACAAGAAGAATATGATTATGGCCAAAAGGATAATTGCACATTCCATTAATGACCACTTGATCCCTCAAGTGTATTATAAGAATACTCCAAAAGAGATGTTTGATGCCCTAACCAGAATGTATGAAGGAAATAACATCAACTAGATGATGAACTTGAGAACCCAACTCAAGAATACAAAGATGTAGAAAGGAGAAACAATTCAAGACTATTTCTCTAGGGTTACTCAATTCAAGGAACAATTAGAAGAAATTGGATAAAACTTGGATGAATATGAACTCATCATGAGAACTCTAAATGGTCTCACAAGACCTTGGGATGCCTTCATCCAAACTATCTGTGCAAGAAAACATAAACTCCAATTTGACAGTCTGTGGGAAGAATGTGTTCGGGAAGAATGCGTTCAGGAAGAAGCAAGAATAGCCAACTGAGAAGCTATACTATTAAGGGATGATTATCAATTCCTAGCTACTCATGCTAAAAGAGGAAAGGATAGGTCTTATTTCCAAAAGGAGACCCACCTTTATAAATAATGTCACTCCCAAAATAGATTCACCCACTTCCATAAAGAATCTCACCCTCTAAAGAGATTCCATAAATATCATAAGGGTCAAAGAAAGGAAAAAGATTTATCCTCTTATAAATGTTATCATTGTGATAAGATGTGACATATTGCTAAGAATTGTCTTGCCAGAAGGGAAGAATAAAAGAAGAGAAATAACAAAAGACATCATGCCCATGTAGTTGAAGATGATGAGCCACTCAAGAAGTTGACTAAAGAAGAGATTGTAGATTATGTTTTATTCCCCGCCCTCTTAAGATCTATGATACCTGGAGAGGATACTTGGTTCATAGATAGTGGTGCCTCAAAGAACATGACAGGTCAGAAATACATTCTCTCTAGTCTTACAGAAAATGACTTCCCCCGTAAAGTTTCACTTGGAGATGATTATCAATACCCTATCAAAGGAATGGGAGAATCCACCTACAAACTTGATTCGGGGACTTTGATGAGAATGAAGGATGTACTTTATGTACCAGGTTTGAAAAATAACTTACTTTCTATCTCATCTATAGATAATAATAGTTTAAGGTTTGCATTCATATATGGTGAAGTTCTTATGTGGACAAAAGGAAAAACCATAGGATATGCAATTGTTATTGGAACAGAAGAAGGTGACAAGTTAAAAGGTCACTCATATGCAGCCTTGACTCACTCCATAGAGATTCCTTGTGAACTTTGGCATAGAAGACTAGCTCACATCAACTACAAAACCTTACCATATGTAAGCAAGATAGTTATAGGTTTACCACAATTTAAGGTTGATCATGAAGGTGTATGCAAGGTATGTGCACAATGAAATATCATAAAGAATCCTTTCCTAAAGAGAGATAGTAAAGTAGAAGGAATCTTGGAGCTAATCCACTCAGATGTATGTGGTCCAATGCCATCAACCTCTCTAAGTAGCTATGTATACTATGTATCATTTGTTTAAGATTACTCTCATAAAACTTGGGTTTATTTCTTGAAATCAAAAGATGAAGTACTCAGAAAGTTAAAGGAATTCAAAGCCTTTGTAGAAAACCTCTCTGAAATAAAATCAGTATACTCAGGTCAAATAATGGAGGAGAGTACACCTCAAATGAATTTGGAATATTTTGTAAAGATGTCTGGATTAAGAGGTATCTCACCACTCCCTATAATTCTCAAAAAAATGGTGTAGCAGAAAGAAACAATAGAACAATTATGGAAGAAGTGAAGACTATGATTCATGACCAAGATATTCCAATGCACTTATGGGCTGAAGCAACAAGAACAACAGTTCATGTCCAAAATAAATTATCTGGAAGAAATGTTCACCAGAAAAAAGCCAGAAGTAATACATCTAAAAATATTTGGCTGTCTAGTGTTTGTACACATTCCTAAATAAAGGATAACTAAGATGGATCCTTCATGAAAGAAGGGAATATTTGTTGGAGACTGTAGGCTTCTAAGGCCTTCAGAATTACATACTAGGTTACCATCATATTGAGATCAACAAAGATGTAACCTTTGATGAATATGAAACACTCAAAATATCAAGGAAATGCCAACTTGAAGATGTATATGAAGAAGAACCTATAGCTTCTAGAGTTGCAGAACATGTGAAGGAAATTACACTTATCCCTAATCATGAGATTCCAGAAAATCATGATATTATAGAATCTCAAGAACCTCCCTAGATGAAGATCTCTCACAAGAGAAAGAAAACCTGGGCAAGGGAACTTATTTAATATGGAGAGAAGTATGGTTCCCCAGAAGGAACCATGAGACAAAACAAGAAACCTAAGCCAGTCTCCAGTTATATGGCATTGATGTGTGATCTCATAGAAAAAGAACCTACTTGCTTTGAAGAATCCATTCAAAATAAATAATGGGTGGATTCCGTGATAAGAGAATACCATTCCATTATAAAGAATGATGTATGGGAAGTATTTCACATACCATGAAAAAAATATGTGGTATCTTCCAAGTGGATATACAAGATAAAACATGGAACAATCGAAAGTATTGAAAAACATAAATCAAGATTTGTGGCTCGTTGTTTTTCTCAAAAGGAAGGTATTGATTATGAAGAGACGTTTGCTCCTGTAGCCAGATACACTTCTATTATAACCATCTTAACTCTTGAAGCCAAAATGAAGTGGAAGTTACACCAGATGGATGTGAAAACAACCTTCTTAAATGGTGTTATTGAAGAAGAAGTGTATATAGAACAACCACAAGGGTTTGAAGTTGAATATAGAAAGACCCATGTCTGCAAGTTGATGAAAACTCTGTACAGGTTGAAGCAAGGTCCTAAAGCTTGGTATGGAAGATTTCGTAGTTTCCTGATGAGCTTGGGCTTTACCAAGAGTAAATATGATTCTAAACTTTAATTCAAGTTTATGAATGATGAGCCAATTATATTGTTGTTGTATGTGTATGACTTTTTTTAATAGGAGAAGAAAAAATCATCACCGATTGTAAGCAGAAGATCACTGCAAAGTTTGAGATGAAATACCTAGGCTTGATGCATGATTTCTTAGGTCTTGAAGTTTGGAAAAGCTGAGAGAAGATTTTCCTTAACCAAGGGAAGTATGCAGTTGAAATACCGAAGAGATTTGACATGTTGGAATGTAAATCCATGAACACACCCATGGAAACAAATTTGAAGCTCCTGGTTGATACTTCGTCAGAATTGGTTGATGATACTCTATATAGAAATATTATTGGTTCATTGATGTATCTGATGAATATCAGGCCAGATATATGCTTTGTTGTGAATACCTTGAGTTAGTATCTGGTAGAGCCCAGACATGTTCACCTTGTAGCTGCGAAGCATGTGATGAAATACCTTAAGGGTATGTTGAATTATGGTCTCTATTATATTGAAGATCATGAATTCAGAGTGTATGGTTATACTGATTCAGATTAGGCTGGAAGTTCTTCTGATAGAAAGAGAACTTCATGATGTTTTTCTAGTCTGGGGTCAGCCATGACTTCATGGAAAAGCAAGAAGAAATATAGTATTTCTCTCAGCACGACATGAGAAGAATGCATTGCAACATGTTCCGCCAGTTGTGAATCTATATTGCTTCGAAATTTGTTGTCAGGTTTGTTCAATCTAGAGATGGAAGCCACTGTAATTCTATGTGATAACCAGAGTTGTATAAATATGAGGGAGAACCCAGTGTTCCATGATAAGTCGAAGCACATAGAGATCTGGTATCACTAAATTCATGATATGGTGCAGAGGGGAGTTGTAAAGCTCCAATATGTTGGAACAAATGAGAATGTTCCATATGTTTTTACCGATCTTCTTTCTCATGTGAAGTTTGAGTACTTACGAGACAAGCTTGGTGTTGTATCAAAGGATCTCCCTCAAAAGGGGGAGTGATGTTGATGATACTATGGTATCCTGACCAACAACGAGTAGCTCCGTTAGGATTTTATATCCTAGGGGATTGATCATCCCTGAGAATATCTTGAAGGTCTAGTAACGACGGTCTGTCAGAGTACCTGTGCATGTATATACCAACTATGGTCAATATTGGTAGCTGTATTAGGATTTTATATCCAAGGGAATCTTTTGATTCCTGGGAAGATATTGAAGGTCCGGTAAGGACAATCTGTCAGAGTACCGCGTGGTAGATTGTTAGGATTTTATATCCCAAGGAATATTAGGATTCCTCGGAAGATATCGAAGGTCTGGTAAGGATGGTCTGTCAGAGTACCACAAAATTTTTTTGTTGCACCTACCTCATTATGTTTCCATATGATGATGATGATGTTGTCATAGCCTCATTTTGATGATGTTGTTGTCTCAGCCTCATGTTGATGATATTGTTGTTTCAGCCTCATGCTATTGACGATGTTGTTGTATCAACCTCATGTTGTTGATGATGGTGTACCAACCATAGATTGGTGATATTGTTGCTTTAGTGTTATGATAATTGATTTTGATGTTGCATCTTCATGCAGATGATGATGATGATGATACTCCAACTCCATGTTGTGAACGATGATGACATTTATGATGAGAAAAACTTCTGATGATTTGTAGATATGCAAGTCAATGTTCCATATGCTGATGATGTTGTTGGTCTCTCTCTCTCATGATGATGTTGTATTGGGTTATGTTAGTAGACCAACCTTATCGTTAAGGGGGAGTGTTTAAATATTGTAACTTCATATAATATTCTAATTATATTTAAGTTATTATCTTATAGATAAAATCCCCTTTTGTGTATTGATCATGTCATGTCTTTTATAAGACCAAATCCCCTTTTGTGGATTGGTCAAACCATATTTATATGGTGGTACTTTTAAAGTCAGCCCCTAGGTTTTATAAAGTGGTTTTAACCATTCTTGGAAGAAGTCAAACCTATTAAGTGAAGAGACATAACCCCAACACCTCCTAAACAAGTATTTATAAGTGAGGATGGAACCTCATTTGTTCACTCACTCACTCACACTTCTAGTGCGCATCTTTTGAAAGAAGTTGAAGTTGTAAGAAGAAGGAGAAGAGAATCGCATGCTTAGTCCTAGTTTATTCTTAGTGGTTTGGTCTTAGTCTTGGAATTGTATTGGAAATCTATTATTGAGGACGTGTTTTCTAGGTTTTCTCCTCCATGAGGGTTTCCTAGGATAAAATGTTGTGTACCTTGTGATTGTATTTCTTTCAATGATCCTCCTTATTCTGTTATTTTGGAAATGCATTGAATGCTCTAGTAAATTGAAAATAACCTAATAACAACATTTAAAACTTAACAATTTGTAAAGAATGATGGATTGTGGAGAGTGTTTCGATTATATATAATTAAACAAATATGCAATAAGAAATCAATATCCCTTTCCTAGAATTGATGATCTATTCAATCAAATGAAAGGGGAAACATTTTTTCTTAAAATTTATTTATGGTATGGATACTTTGATTAAAAATAAGAGAAGAGGATATTCCTAAGATGACATTTAACATACATTTTGGTCATGATGAATTTGTAGTGGTGCACTTTGGACTAATGAATGCACCTAGTGTATTTATGAGCTTAATGAATGGAGTGTTTTGACAATATCTTGATAAGTTCATGAAAGTGTTGAATGATATTATGATATATTCCAAAATATTAGAGGAGAATGAATAACATTTAAGGCTATTGTTGGAATTCCTTGGAGAGGACAAGTTGTATGCTAAACTTTGTAAGTGTTTGTTTTATGAATCAAAGATTCATTATTTATGACATATAATTTTAGGATAAGGAAATGCAATGAATCTAGAAAATATACATGCTATTATGGAATGATAGGTGCCTAATAATGTAAGTACATAGTTTTATGGCTTTGGTTGGATACTATAAAATTATTGTGGATTTTTTTTCAAATTTTGTTAATCATATTACCGAGTTACAAAAAAGAATACGAAATTTGTGTGGATGAAATGATCTTAGAAAGTATTTCAAATACTTAAAGAAGTATTGACAATGACTCTTTAATGGACCCTTCCATACCACAACACAAGTATTAAACATGACGAAGAAGTGATCATTTGTTTTGTTCTTAAATCAATATAAACATCACATCTAGGTTATGATTCATTGTCATCGATACCTTAAATGATATAACATGTGTAAATGCTAGAAGCATAACATATGAAGAAATAAAAGTAACAATGTCTACCCACCCAACATGTTATCACTTTGTAAATTTTGTTCGGCAGATAGACAAATGATAGAGGTAACTGTTTCAACTAGCTTTAGAGCTGGGCACTAGCTTGCTCAACTCAGAGAGGGCTCTCTCATGTCACTTGATATTTCTTTGGAAATCATTGGCTAGATTTGGTTTGTTTTGGGGGGTATTATGAAGTTGCTAAAGAAGTGCGGGGTAACATTTGGGCTATGGATTCATAAATAAATAATGCAGTGGAAGGTCATTAGAACTTATCTAGAAGAGAAAGGATAAGTGAGGCAATGAGTTTGAGTTTTCAAATTGAAATTTTCATGGAAAAAGAAGAAAAATGAAAACACATAACTTATTCAGAGCATATTAAAATGAATTCTGAAATAGTTGAGAAGAGAATCACATGAATTTAAATTACTAATTCTAGAGCATCATCAGATGAATTCCAAACTTTTAACTCTCCAATTTAAAAGATGAACTTTCAAATGGAATTTTAAAGACACAAGAAACACACACTATGAAAGAAGACATAACTCATATCACAACCAATTAGAATCTTTTCATAAACAATTCAAAAATTGCTTCTGCATCATATATTCAGTTTAGTTCCATGATTTTACAAAGTCTACCTGCAATGAGGACATGCCCCCTCTTTTTTTTTATCCTAGGGATAATATATATAGAAAATTTACATGCAGGATTCAAAACGACTCAACTTCCCCACAGTCTAAAGATAGAGATCGGTTACACAAAAGAGTAACGCATCACAACTATTATCCTGCTTTACAGGGAGAATTATAAACAGGTCTGACATATCTAAGGATTTTTCATTGAATGCCATATGTCCAAAATTTTCTGAAACATACTCATTTCAACCTGAGAACTTATTCCAGCCTAGAGATTTCTTCTTTTAGAGTGTTCAACTAGACTGGTTGATTTTCCCCAACGCTTTCGACCACCTCAGCTATGACTCCTATCTTTTGTCACTTTCTAAGATTCCCCCTTTATTCTTGTTTGTAGTGCTTCTCCATGTGTCTGTTGATGGTTAAATCCCTCACGATAAGATTTGGTTTGACCTCTGAGTCTGGTTCTGTCTCAGGGTTAGTATGGAATTTGGTTGCTATTATCCATGAGATCGATTTCTCTTTCTTACTCATTGATGGATTTGTCATGTTAGTTGAAAATCCTATTTCACTGGATGTTGTTTGATTGGCCTGGTCCATGTCTCCCATTTTTGCAGAAAACACGATTTTTGACTTCCTAGTCTTGTTAATTACTACGTTTCGAATGAAATGCCGATTGCTCAAATGAGATAAATTTATCTATAATTTTGAGGACGGTTGTCATTGAGTGTTTAATAATAGACTGTGACGACAATACTTGTCCGAATTCCAGCCTATCACACTCGGCTGTCAACTTCAAAATTATTAGCCTCTGGATTGTCCTCTGGCAGCACTTACCCGATGTTGCACGACATGAAGTACTTGAGAAATGGTACTGATGTGACCAAATAAGACGTTAACTCTCCCCTTTTCGTATGCAATCTGTGGGAATGACACATATCGAATGATTTTTCGACACGCGACATCGGGGGTTTGAGAAAGTGGTTTTAGGTAGACCTCTTTTCGCCCCGATGTGCTTCTAAGGGCGCCATGCATCCACGAATGGAACCACAGTACTTTTCCCTTGCCCTCCTTCACATAATTAAACTTCGTGCTATTTCGCCGCTTGATATGGGTCTCAACCATTGATCTGGGCCGCCTCAAAATCTACAGTCTGCCTGGTCTTTCCTTTCATGCCTCGTCTCTACACTGCTTAAGTCCTCCGCTAAATCTGAAACACGTGTTTCATGTATAATTGTTATGGTGATAACATAGGCTCCTATTGGGGATGCTATCCTCTCTGTGAGGTAGCAAAGAACTGTAGACCCTATGCCTTCTTCATCGGGCTTCTTTCAAAACATGTGTGTGTACTCTGTTATGTTTTGGAGACTGAGCATTAATTTTAAAACTGAACTTTGCACACTACTCTCAACTTGATGTTGAACAAAAATACCGCATACTATTGGAAATTAAAAAAGTAATGCTTGACCAACAATCTTATTCACACACTCCTACCTACCCTAACTGTTGAAGAGAACTACAAAATCAAGTGAAATCATAATGCCGATGCAACCATGAAAACATTTTATGCACTGTTGACTTTCTTTGCACTTGCTTGTACCGAAGTTTTTTTGATAATTCATTCAAAATTCCATTCATAAATTCAAGTCTCAAAAAATCAAGGACACTTGGACTGCTTACTTCCTCCAATAAGACTGCAAATGGATCTTCTAAAAGATGCACAAAACAAGTATCTCGTTTCACCCCTCCCACCACACTCTTGTTTTCATGCGATTTAACCTTTTGATTGTCATTGAGAAGCTGAAGGGCTAGCTGAGAAGTATGTAAATAATATTTTCTTGAAACACAAGACAACCATGGCTGAAGAACATTGTCTAGTGTAAAGCGACCCATATTTAATAAAGACATCGATTCTTCACTCCCTTCATCCTTAAGCTTGCAACCCGCTATCCTCTGTAGATCTTGATTATAAAGTTTTTTCCATATAACGTGCCATGGAATCATGAAACATAGAAAATAATGTTTCCCTTCTAGGTGCTAAGATTGAAAAACATGCTTCCTTCACAATGGTTTTCTGCTCTTGCTTCATTTTTACAATATTGGGAATGTTTTTGGATGGAATGACAACAATAGGTGTGTCTACTCTTCCATACATATTAACAAAAACATTCATACAGTCTCAAACATCTTCAAATATGACAACCATAGCATGTGCATCATCCTTTTCATCATCTTTTTGTATTTCTGATTGAGAAATGGTAGGAGTCATTATGTTGCTTTCTTGAAACTCTGTATCATTTGTTTTTTCGATGCTTGGAGTCTCCATAGACGTAGTTTCAGAATCCTCATCCATGTCTAGGTCACTTAGAAATTGGACCACCACATCATTTTGAGGGGAAGAAAGACAACTTTGAAACAATTTATCTTGCTGGAAATATTGTTGAATATATATGTTAGTTTCAGGAGAAGGAAAATAACCTTTAACAACATATTATTGATCATCATCTTCTTATTTTTTGATTCGGTGGTTAAGCATAGATTGCAACTTCCTGTTGGAATATCCTTCCAAGTAATCAACTACATGATCATCCAATGCATGTGAATGTTGTTGGTATTCCTTACTGATAACAATTTCCTTATGTAAAACAGTTCCATTGTGAATGCAATCAGATTTCCATGTTTCTTCTATTCTCTCATGATTTTCTTTCAACCATTCAAAGGAAGAGAATCATAAAGGAAGATAGTTTTCATCTATAATTCCACTTCTTTCTTCATATTCAACATTATGCCTGGAGGCTTTCTAATTTGAAACATTATAAACATTTTGCTTCAACAAATTTAAAGAAGAAAAACCTAACAACAGGGTTCTTTCACCTGATTCAAAACCTCCTTCATTTTCTTCCCTGTTGTCAATTCCTTTGGATTGCCGAATACACTCATTTTCAGATTTATCTTCGACCAATGGCTGCAATTTTGAACTGACAAGATATTCTACATAACAAGTAACTGGGTCATCAGACATATGAGGAGATTGTTGCAATATCTTGTCAACTTGTTCCAGTGAATCAATGTGATTTGGAATTAACACACATTCCTTTTCTTCGATGGTGATCTTAGGATTTTATTTCAACAATTTGAATGAAGAAAAACATAAAGGTAAAGAATTATCTTCGGATGATTCAATACTTTCTTCTTTGTAATTGTGATATGTAGGATGATTGCTCTCATTATACTGCTGAAATTGAATATTTTCTGATAGATAACATGTAGTTGGTTGCTCTAGGGAGTCAACATCATAATCACCATCATATTCATCATATATAGGCAAATCAACAACATATGCAATGCCATCTAACAAGAAAAAACTTGGAACATCAACCTGTTCTTCAACAAACTAATTTGCAAACTCATCTTCTTGATTGTCTACAAATGAATACATAAAATAATCAGCTTCATGCTTATCATGGGATGGATCAAAAGCTAAATCAACACCTCTTCTTTCAACAAGTGGAATACAATTTTTTGCAAAATCATGAGCATTGGAAACTTCAGGAGGACCTATGATATTGTCAATTCTATGCTCAAGATCCCAGTCAACTATTTTCTTTTCATATTCACTTTCATGTTTTTAAGCATTCAACTCCTCATTTTGGATCTATTTGCATGCTTGGATGTTGTGTTGAATGTCCTGAGCATCATTAAACATTTTTTGTAAGGACTTAGGTTTTCTTTCCATCAGGAGGAAAGACAAATCTAGATGAAGAGTAGTTTCATAATGGAGCATGGTAGCAACTTCAGTGGGTTGAATTTCTTTGGACAAATTGTAGTAAATATTGGAAAATCTCCTGTTGAATGTAAATATAGTTTCATTGCTCTACTTTTTTAAGGTATAGAACTCTATAAGTTGTATATCCAAAGATTTCTTTCTTCCCCAAAACTTTAAAAAGACATCCTTCAAATCCTCCCATGAGCTAATTGTCTCTGGCTGCAAATGTTTAAACCAATATTTGGTGTCTCCTTTCAAGGATTGAGAGAAGTACCTCATACAAACATCATCATGGTCGATCTAAAACAAATCTATAAATGCTCAAACCCTTGGATGTGTTTTTCAGTTGATATGGTATCATGTTCCCCAACAAACATAGGTAGGTATTCATAATGATTTGGAGGAAAATCATGAAGGATGTGGGGTAACTTTAAGGGTATGTATCTATTATGGGTCTCGGAGGGTGTTGGATCAAGTACAAGAGATGAAATATCAACCCTGGTTTCATGAGGCTCATCAACTTGGTTATGGTCATCACATGGCCCAGATGGAATTTTTTAATCAAAATTAGTGATACAATGAGGATATGCATGTACAACTTTAAGATGATGATATACAATTTCAGGATTCTCATGATCATCATTAGAATGCAGCAGGTAAAGAAAAATTTGTTTGGCATGTTCAAGGAAGCAGCAGAGACAACTTATAACAAACAATAAAATGCCTTGGAAAAAATCCAATTTTAAGTACTTGTTTTCTTCCATAATGGCTTTTCATACCTCTGTCAAGGGATATCATTTTCCACTGTATTCTCTAAATTACATTTGAAGCTTGAGTGGAGTCGCCAATAATGTTTTGGAAGTTGGATTCTGTATTGAGAGTGGAGTCGCCATTGAAAATTTAAATTTCTATATTCTTCTACCAGTGGAATCACCTTCAAAATGATTTTCTGATGTGTGGAGTTGCCATAGTAGGAATGTAGCCAATATGTGCCCTAGTGTCTGCTTCTCTCAAACCTTAGAACTCAACCATGTCGTTCTTTCCTAGGGGAAAGTTTTTAATTTCATCCCTGACAACGATGCCAGAATGTTAGAACTCTGTAAATTTTATCCAACTGATAGAAAAATGACAGAGGTAACTATTTCAACCATATTTAGAGCTGGGCACTAGCCTGCTCAAATCAGAGAGGGCTCTCTCATGTCACTTGATATTTCTTTGGAAATCATTGGCTAGATTTGGTTTGTTTTGGGGGGTATGATGAAGTTGCTGAAGAAGTGGGGGGTAACATTTGGGCTATGGAGTCAGAAATAAATAATGCAGTGGTAGGTCATTAGAACTTATCTATAGGAGAAAGGCTAAGTGAGGTAATGAGTCTGATTTTTCAAATTGAAATTTGCATGGAAAAAGAAGAAAAAGGAAAACACATAACTCCTCCAGAGCATATTAAAATGAATTCTGAAATAATTGAGAAGAGAATCACATGAATTTAAATTGCTAAGTCTAGAGCATCATCAGATGAATTCCAGAATTTTAACTCTCCAATTTAAAAGAGGAACTTGCAAATGGAATTTTAAAGACACAGGAAACACACAATATGAAAGAAGACAGAACTCATATCACAACCTATTAGAGTCTTTTCATAAACAGTTCAAATATTTCTTTTGCATCATATATTCAGTTTAGTTCCATGATCTTACAAACTCTACCTGCAACGAGGGCAAACCCCCTCCTCCTTTTCTTTTTATCCTAGGGATAATATATATAGAAAATTTACATGCAAGATTCAAAACGACTCAACTTCCCCTCAACCTAAAGATAGAGATCGGTTACACAAAAGATTCACGTATCACTGTTATTCTCCTACTTTATAGGGAGCATTATAAATAGTTCTGACATATATGAGGCTTTTTTATTGAACACCATATGTACAAATTTTTTTGAAACGTACTCATTTCAACCTGAGAACTTATTCTAGCCTGGATATTTCTTATTTCAAGGTGTTCAACTAGACAGGTTTATTTTCCCCAACGCTTTCGACCACCTCAGCTCTGACTCCTATCTTCTGCCGCTTTCTCTGCTTCCCCCTTTCTACTTGTTTGTAGTGCTTCTCCACGTGTCCATTGATGATTAAATTCCTCATGATAGGATTTAGTCTGACCTTTGATTATGGTTCTGTCGCAGGGTCAGTATGGAATTTGGTTGATAGTATCCGAGCGATCGACTTCTCTTTCTTACTCATTGATGGATTTGTCATGTTAGTCAAAAATCCTGTTTCATTTGATGTTGTTTGATCGGCCTAGTCCATGTCTCCCAATTTTGCAGAAAACACGATTTTCGTCTTTTTGGTCTTATTAATTACTTCATTCCGAATGAAATGTCGATTCCTCAAACGAGACAAATTTATCTATAATTTTGAGGATGGTTGTCATTGAGTGTTTAATAACAGACTGTGATGACAGTACTTGTCCGAATTCCAACCTATCATACTCGGTTGTTAGCTTCAAAATGATTATACTCCGGATTTTCCTTCTGGCGGTGCTTACCCGATGCTGCACGACGTGAAGTACTTGAGCAACGATACTGATGTGACCAAATAAGTCATTAACTCTCCCCTTTTCATATGAAATCTATGGGAAAGACATATATCAAATGATTTTTTGACACGTGACATCGAGGGTTGGAGAAAGTGGTTTTAGGTAGATCGCTTTTCACCCTGATGTGCTTCTATGGGCACCACGCGTCCATGAATGGAAACACAATAGTTTTCCCCGACCTGCCTTCACATAATTAAACCTCGTGCTATTTCACTACCCAATATGGGTCTCAGCCATTGATCTGGGCCGCCTTAAAATCTACGGTCTTCCTGGTCTTTCCTTTCGCGCCTCATCTCTACACTGCTTTAGTCCTCTGCTAAATCTGAAACTCGTGTTTCATGTATAATTTTTATGGTGATAACATAGGCTCATATTGGGGATGCTATCCTCCCTATGAGGTACCAAAGAACTGTAGACCAGGTTCCTTCTTCATTGAGATTCTTTCAAAACATATGTGTGTACTCTGTTATGTCCTGGAGACTAAGCGTTAATTTTAAAACCAAACTTTGCACACTACTTTCAACTGGATGTTGAACAAAAATACCACATACTACTAGAAATTAAAAAAAATATTTTTTTACCAACAATCTTATTCACACACTCCTACCTGCCCTAACTACTGAAGCGAACTGGGAAATCAAGTGAAATCATAATTCCAATGCAACCATGACATCATTTTATCCACTATTTTCTCTCTTTGCACTTGCTTGTACTGAAGTTTTTTTGATAATTCATTCAAAATTTCATTCATAAATTCAAGTCTCAAAAAATCAAGGACACTTGAACTGCTTACTTCCTCCAATAAGACTACAAATGGATCTTCAATCAACCCCCTCCCTAAGTTAAATAATCTGGTGCCCAAATATTGGAGATTTCCAATCCATGTAATCACTACTAAATTTTCTTATGCTAAAGTTGAAGGGAAATTAAGAAGTCCCTCATCATTTTGTTTTGAACTTGAAATAAGATTGAAAAATAATTTACTTGATGATACTAATGTAGTTTCAATTTTTTTTTTTTTTTTTAATTTTAAGAATTTAGATCGATCTCACAGAAGGAAAGATCCCATTTAAATCTTATCTTTTACCCTTCGAAGCTTAAATGGACTTCACCTGAGCTGTCCACTAATGATGCAGGAGCATCGCTCCACCTCAGCAATTGCGCCAGTACGCTAACACATATACGTGCAAGGGACAAAGGGAGAGGCGCCGACCCTCCCATTTTTAAAATTTGAAATATGATCCTATATGGATTTTTGTGTTGTAAGGATGATAAATGTCAGGGCATGCCTTCATACATGTAGTGGCTAGGGTTTCCTTAAATGGTTTCCTTTAGCAGGTACAGAGCGTAGTCATGTCTGGACATTCATTTATGGAATGTAGCCATAGAGGTAGGGTGGCGTAACTGAGACAGTGATGGCACTAAGACGGTGAAGAGGATAAGCTCGTAGAGCCCTCATTTTGTAATTAGGAGATAGGAAATAGGAGATAGGAGAGAGAGGCCTTAGGAGGTATTAGAAGTTCTGAGAAAGAGAGATTGAGGGAATTGGGACTTTGTTATAGTCAAGTTTTTATGTAAACATCTATATAGACACACAGAGATAATAGAAAAGTAGTTTTTCCTACATATAGTGTGTTTATGTATTTCATGAATGAATGTTGTATATGTATGATAAGTTTCATTTACAGTAGGAAGATAGATTTCCCTATCTTTGTTTGAGTTTGTTGTATAGTTATGGGTTCTTTAGGCAGTGAAAGGAATGCACAACAGAGTGTCGAAGACTCTGTGAGCCAACACAAGTAGTGCGTAACTGAAATCTTACGAGTCAGAGAAGAATGTGCTAGGAAGGCACTCTAGAAGAATTTGTAGACTCAAGAGGATCCTCAGAGTTACTGAATACTCTTGAGGGAAGACTATGCAGAGGAAGGCAAAGAGAGATAGGACTACTGAAGGTTATGTAATCTCTGCCAGGTGGGCATTGAGCGAGTGCAAGGAGTGAACCAAGGAACTCTGGTTCAATTTTAGAGAGGAGAGAAGTGTCCAGGAGAAGATGATCACATAGTTTCTGAATACTCTTTCAGCTCAACAAGAAGTCCTTGAGTGTAAGTTGCCAAGAGGGAACTTATATCCCTTCGAGGAGTGAAATGGACATAGACCTTTAAGGTCCAAGCAGTTGAAGTTCAAGGAGGAAAGCAGAGTTGTCGAAAAATCTTGATTAAGACCTATGCAAGGGGTGCACTAGGCCAACACTTAGATGAAGTGTTGAAAAGACAACCAACTAAAGACCAGTCAAAGCACGTAGAGTGAACTTGTTTCAAGCTCCAAAGCTCAGGAGGTTGAGCGCAAAAGTGTGTCGAAGGAGCACTAGAAGTATTCTAAGGAAGAATAAGGGTTGAGACCCTTTGTAGATATGAGTTAGTCCAAAAGCTCAGGAGAGGTAGAAGGAAGATGCACGCAGAGCACAAGGAATGTTCTAGGGCCAAGGTCAAGTTTTATTGATGAAAGATCAGGAGGGATAATTTTTTCAAGACGTAGATGAGACCCAAAGTCATAGGGCTCGTAGAGGAATCAAAGGTCGAATCCTTTGATACTTTGAAAGTCTTCCAAGTAATGAAGAAATCACAAGCTTGGGAGGAGGAGCATAACAACTGCCATATTAACTGCAGAGGAAGGGATCTAGACCATTCATTCTCACATCCAGACACTCAGAAGAGTGCAAAAGAGAATATCAGATCTGGACCGTAGGATATGAGTGCGTGGACCAACAACCATTGGATCCATAGGAACATGCATGAGGTTTAACCCTTTGAAGTTTCACAGGATGGTGGACATCACAAAACCCTAAGTCCCGAAATCCTTATAACCTTCCATCGTCCTGAAATCACCAGGACCATCCATCGTTAGAGGATAGGTGGCAATAGATCAACATTTTTCTGACTTTTGACTTGAAGGAGTAAAAGGTCAAGTCATGAGAACTCGTGAAACGCGAAATCACGATTTGATCTGAGCTGTCAGATCCATAGGAGCGTGAACCATCAGATTTGGGGGTGCTCTGAAATATTGTCATTTCGGTAGTCGGGAATGTGAAGGAAGTCGTGACTGGGAGGTCGTAAGTCGTGAAACCACAACATCATCATAACCGTCCATTGAAAGGGACACGTGGTGAGAGATCAACATTTCGTTGACTCGCAAGAGGGAAAAGTCAAAGGAGGAAATCATGAGAATTCATGAAACGTGAATTCGTGATTAGATTATAACCATTGATCAAGGAGAGATCCTGACCATCGATTGGCCAGGAAGAATTTCGACATTTCGGGGATCAGAAGAATGGAGGTAGAAAGTCTTTCAACCTCGCGATATGCAAAATCTCGACGAGATCTGAGCTGTCAGATCATGGGGGGAATCATGATCGTCCAATCAGGAGCTATGAAATATCAACATTTGAGGAGTCAGGGAGTCAGGGCTGGCTCATTCGCAATGTCCCGACACGCGAAATCATGATGCACCTTTTGCGTAGGCATGCAGTCACAACCCATGGTCATGTGGAAGTGAGGCTTGCGCTTGATGCTTAGTCACACAAGCAGAGTTTCATAAAGGACCTGTGGATTTTTTCATGGGATTCTAACAGGGAATCAAAGAGTTTCTTCAGCTTGATAGATTGAAGAACGATCCTTGATCGGAAGTTCAGTGGACCCTGCCGAAGCAGAGGTAGGGGGTTTGCATCAACTAAGAGTTTACAAATTTTATCCTACTGTAAATCCAACATTGACACCCAACACAACAAGTATAGTGGTAAAGTAATGCTTAGCTAAGACAAAAAAGAAAATACGTAAATTCTACCTCCACCGGATCTACTACTACTAAGGTTCTCGGATCAGTCCAGCTTGGGAAAGGAGTTTTACATTCTGGAATTCAATAAATCTAAGAAACTTTTACTTACTAGCGTAAGACTAAATTTAGAATATACTGGGAAGAATGACATAATCGTTATGTCTTGTAAAAGAAGAGAATGACTAACAAAATATCCTTGTCTTTAATTACTGATCTCTTAATTGCAAAGAAGACTTGTTGAGTAGTTCTAGAATAATTGTGACTTCCAATCTCAACATTGAATGACAATGCACTTACTTATATCACCCTGCTAAAAGTGTACAATTAAACCAACATCTAGGGTTGTAATGGGTCTGCGAGTGACTGGATCCTTAAGAAATTATAACTCGACATAATTAACCATTGAGAAAAGAAAATCTCTGGACACGAACCATGTAAACAAGGTGGAGTAATTATGCATCAACCAGAGATTAAATTGATGGTTACATAATTTAACACGCATATAAAATATTTTAATAATGGGCACAATACAACAACACTCATTATCAATCTTGTAGGGATCATTAATTAATCTTTAATTTAAACCAACAAACATCCAAGGTGAAGCTTACAAACCACCCAAGGATGTGCATATTAAATGTGAATATAATTTAGGGTACTTAAGAATATAAAAAGAAACTAAAAGTATTGACACAAAGAGAAAAAAAAACAACCTTAATTCAATCAGAAACAAAACCCAGATAAAATTTATCAACACCTCACTACCCAAATGATTAGAGAAGATGATTTTAATCGACTGTGTACACAGAGATGGAAGTTGGTATGTTGAGAATGACACACTATCGAGAATTTTGTTTTTTTAAAGGAGAAGGTGCTCTCCAATCAAACTAATATTATCAGATTTTTGAAGTCTCCCAAAATTCGCCTTTTTGAGGTTCTCAAGTCATTCAAACAATTAAGCCTAGTGATACGACCTTAAATTCAACAGAGAAAAAACATGTTTTAATCCTGCTAAGGGTATCCTTACCTTCGATTAACTATGTAGCATCAGCCATGTATTGATAAGGGTTTTAATAAAATACTAAATTCTTTCGTGAGGTCAGATGTAACCAGCAAATTAAAACCATTTCTTACTTTAAATTACTATTACCATGCTTAGATAGAAGGTCAAAATTATAATACAACAACACTGTCCAGGGAGAACGAATATGACAATTTTCATTTTCATTGAAACAATTTAAGAAACATTACAATATCAACTACAACAAACATATATACAATGGATCTAACACTGCTCACATGATTAATTCCTTCAATCGATTTAGATACACAATTTTATTTTTTTATCTTGGGAATTGAAACCATTCCTTTAAACAAATACAGTTAATGAAATTTCTATGTACAATCAGAAATTGTAATGGAATATACAACACAATTTCATGTGAAATTCTGTTACAAATTACAATGTCTATTTTTCTCAGTTCGGATTAATAACAATACTCATAAATTTAACAACAAAATGACTAAAATTAAATATTGTGACTAGTTGTTTTTTACTCTTGAAGTCGACCTTCCAATTTGAAATAGTTGCACAATGCTCCTCTTCTTGCCTGCTAATCGAGTGACCTCACTGGTACCTCCTAGCCAACACTAAGGGTACTATTCTTCCCCCTTAGTCCCCTGAGACACAAAGAGGCCACACACAACAAACTAGAAACCAATAGCACCAAACTTGCTTTGCAAGGAAGAGCTTCCACTCTTTACCATGTTTGGAATTCAACTCTCAACAAGTAAACTAGTTCAAATTTTTTTTGACATCATAACAATACTTCCCAAGGAGATTCTTTTCTCTCTTCCTCTCCTATTTTTTATAGAAAAATTCCCAATGACACATGTCCTCATGAAAAAATAATTAATTTTTAATAATTTAATTAAAGTATTATTCACCCTCTCCCCAAGTTTCACATTTTAATTCCCTTTTTATTTTATTTATTTTAGGCATTAACCCTTACATTCCAAAAAGTGCCCTATTTTTTCTCTTAGTTGTCCCTTAGTTCCCCAATCCCTCATTTAATTTGTGTCCCCTAACTAGATTTTAGTTTGAGTTGGATTATGAGTCTTTTTTTAGTTGGGATTAGTGGTAGATTGACTCAAGATGCTACTCTATGTGAACCACCTATTCTCTCATGTTTTTATTTTCTTCTATTTAAAAATTCCATTTATTATTTTCATGCACACATGTGCATCTACCCATTTTATTCTTATTTCTTCATTCACTTACCTTACTAGTCTAATTCCCTTATTTTCTTTTTATGTTTTAATTTAGTTAAGCATTTTAGACTTAGACTCTTGTTATATTTCTTAGTTTGTAATTTAATACTCTGTTCTAACAAGGTTTAAATATTTTTGTTATGTTTTATAGACCATCTAGATTTTTATTGACTCACAATTTAATTACGTGATGTTACATTCAAGACACACCTCCGTGCTCTAAGTGTGCCACTCGCCTTTGACTAGTTTAGAATTTTTTCTGACACTTGGAGTCAAAACTCCACTTGGTCGACCTTGTGAGAGACTAAGGTTTGTCTAAGGAATAAGGATTCCTCCTTATTGCACCCCCCTTATAATTATTCATGAGTAATTGTCTCAGTCTTCCCTCATGGCATCATGGACCTCTCAGAATGAGGTAATCATTAACCATGCGCTCATGTCACAAAGAGAGTGCTAGTAGGATATGACAAGGACGTTGCCACACCTCTCCCTCATCTTTCTATTTTCTGTGCATGACCCCTTTACTCCTTCTGTGAGTCGGATTAGCAATCGTCGTCGAGCCTGGATCCACTGATAACAACACTTTCAATAATCTATATACATAACATCAAGACTGAAATCATCATATATATACATGTATCTCAATTCTAAAAACTCAAACCAAATACAAGTCCACTCCCATACTCAATCCACAGTCCAAGGAAGTTCGTTGATTCCATCGACATCCTCAACATGTCATGTATCCTTCACAGTCCTCGAAACTCATCAATAATACCTATCAATACATGTACATATAGAAATTAACATAGAAATTATAATGATGTCATAATATAACTCATAATCAAAGAATAATCATAATGTATCATAACTGGATCACTTGCTCGCAAGTGTCCTCAAAGAATAAGTCAATATAAAATGTTGTCTGTGGAATTAGATGTTACATAAACCCTCTCTTGTTTTAAAATTTATCCCGAAGTTTGTACAATCTAAATGAAAGCAATAAATGTATCTAAATCAAATCTAAATATCCAATCTATCAAAGAAATGAGGAAACTATTGACGCATCTCATATGCGTCCTCCCATGTAGCCGAGTGTGAACTATAGTTGTCCCATTGGACCTTGACATGATCAACTATTCGATGCCATAGCTGTCAAGTGCAATGGTCAAGAATGAGAATTGGCTCCACCATGAGAGTGTCCTCATCGGACACCTGCAAACAACTCAAGTCAATAACGTGTGGCGGATCTGAAATATAATGTCGTAAACCTGATACATGAAAAACATCGTGTATACGCCCCAAAGAATCAAGAAAGGCTAGTCGGTAAGCAACCGGTCCTTTCCTTTTAACAACTTTGAAAGGTCCCACAAACCTAGGAGAGAGTTTAACACCCTTTCCAAACTTTATCAAACTCTTATGCAGTTTCACTCATAAGAAAACCTTGTTTCCAACTTCATAATTGTGGTCAATACAATGCGCATCAACATAACTCTTCTGTCGATCTTGCACTTGTTTAATTCTTCGCCTTATTGATTGAATATGTTCTTCCATTTCTTGGATCAATTCTATCCCTACTCGAATCCTATCCTCTATTATATCCCAACTAATAGGTTTTCGACATGGTCGTCTATAAAGAAACTTGAAAGGTGCCACCTTTATCGAACTATGATAACTGTTGTTGTACGCGAATTCTACTAATGGTAAGAATTATTCCTAGTGTTTTTGTTGATCCATTACATAAATACACAACATATCCTATAAAATATGATTCATCCTTTCAGTTTGACCATCTTTCTTGGGGTGATATGATGTGCTAAAATTAAATTATGTTCTTAAAGACTCTTGGAAACCAGTCCAAAATCATCTAGTAAACATTGATCCTGGATCAGATATGATATTTCTTGGTACACTGTGTAACCTCACAATCTCGCTAAAAAAAACTTTAGCTATGTTCTATGCATGACACATTGTACAAACTGGAATATAATGTGCACTATTCATCAGAGTGTCAATGACTACACAAATCGAATCATGCCTCCTTTCCATTAGTGGAAATATAACAACAAAATTCATCGAAATGACTTCCCATTTAGATTCAGGAATCGTGTGTAGATGTAACAATCCCACTAGATGTCTATGCTCATCCTTCACTTGCTGACATTGTAGACATCTCACCACATAATTAACTATATCCTCTTTCATTCCTTTCCAGAAGAATAAAGGCTTAAGGTTTGCCTTCATCTTTGGGACTCTAGGATGAGCTATATATACTGCTCGATGAGTTTCGCTCGAAATAAAATTTCTCAATTCGTCGCTAGGATGTACATAAATTATGTTTTTATACCTCAACAATTTCTCATAATAACCTTCAAACTTCGGTACCATCATGGTATCTTCTCCAATATTATTCTTAACTTACTTGTACCAATCATCGTCTATCTATAATGCTATAATATTTTCACAAATATTCGTCTTAAGAGGTATTACCGATAATATGCATAGTCTCCGACTCAATGCATCTCCTACTCTGCTCATCGTTCCTTTAATGTAAGTAATCTCAAATTCATATTCGCTATGTAGTTCTGACCAACACCTTTTTCGTGCATTCAGGTCACTCTGAGTAAAAATATGTTGTGATCCACAATGATCATTCTTTAATTTGATTTTTCATCCACTAAGATAATGTCTCCAAACCATCAAGGCATAAATTATTTCTAATAACTCCAAATCATGTGTTGCATGATTCTCTTTATGCCTTCTTAATTTCCTTGAAATGTAAGTGATCAATCGATTGTCTTGCATTAAAACTCCACCTAGACCTTCCTTGTATGCATCCGTGCATACCAAGAATTCCTTGTCCATGTTAGGAACCTTCAATATCAGTGTTGTCATTAATAACTCAATATTTTGAAATTCTTCCATGCATTTCTATAACCATACAGATTTCTTTTTTCTTCTTTTGCAATTTTGTAATTGGATTTTCTATCTTTGAAAAACCTTCAATGAAATGTCAGTAATAACCTACTTACCCCATAAATCTATGCACATCCTATATGTTTTGCAGTGTTGTCCATTCTATAATAGCCTCAACCTTCATTGGATCCACAGTGATACCTTCTCTAGATATTATATGTCCCAAGTAATAAATCTTCGTCTGGTAAAAAAAACACTTCGACAACTTCCTATACAAATTGTTTTCTATTAGACACTGTAAAACCAATCTCAAGTGTTCATCATTATCTTCTTTCATTCAAGAATAAATCAGTATATTGTTGATAAATACTTGTACAAACTTTTCCAAGTATTCATGAATACACACGGGGAATTTGTCAGTCCAAACAGTTAAAAAATAAACTCATAGTGTTTGAATCTCGTCTTAAATGAAACCTTAAGGATATCTTCCTCCTTAATATGTAATTGATGATATCCTGATCTCAATTCAATCTTTGAAAACACTATTTCTCCCTTCATTTGATAAACAAATCGTCAATCGTTGGAAACAAATACTCGTTCTTGATCGTATCTTTGTTCAATTGATGATAGTCAATGCAAAGCCTCCACGATCCATCCTTATTTATAAAAATTATCACTGGCGCACCCCATAGTGACACACTTGGACATATAAGTCCCAAGTATAACAACTCCTTCAATTGCATTTTCAACTCCTGCAATTTCGATGTCGATATCCAGTATGGAGTTCTTGCAATAGGTTTAGTTCCGGGTTTCATATCTATGGTAAACTCCAATTCTTTGTCTGGTGGAAACCATGGTAATTCCTTAGGAAATACATCGACAAACTCTGATACTACAAGAAGGTTTTCTAATCCTTCTGTGTCCCCCTTTTCGTTAAGATCTAAGATGGCATATAACTTACACCCTTTGCACATAATTTTCTGTAATTATAAGGAAGAAATAAACCTCAACGACACTCCCTGGTTTCTTCCAACAATTACTCTACTCTATCCCAAATCATTTGTTAAGCTTAACCATTGCATCTTGTAGTTAAGTATCACATTGTATGATTCTAACCAATCCATTCCGATCACTATATCATAAGATCCCAAGATTGTAACATACAGGTTCACACTTGTCACTAAGTCACCCAAGTTAATCTTACAATCCTTAACTTTTCCTCCAACCTTTTGCTTGGCCCTATATGCCATTTCCACATGTCTAAAATCATCTTGTTCGACCTCCTTCAACTTAATTCTTTTAAGTGAAACACTAGATATAAAATTTTAGTAGCTACTGGATCTATTAAAATACTAAGGTGTTGATTGACGATCATACCTGACGTCTCAAGTACGGTGGACTGATGCTCGACATGACATTTATTTACCATTTCATGTAACCTATGGGCCTTGCCCAAATGTCCAACTATCATAGGTACTGATGATCCGAAATATCTTACATTGTCAATAGGACAATTTCTTTGATAATATGTCTCTCTACATGTCCAACATCCATTCTTCTGTCCGATGCTCCTAGTCCCAGAAGTAGAAACTGTTGGCCTATGATTCTGTTGTGATGGTATAAACTGACTCATAGGCCAACAGTTTCTCTAAACTACATCTTGCAATGTCCGAGGCATCAAGATCCTCACTTTCGCATGGATGTTGAAGTTGAGGTCAAACAAAAACTTGTTAACCTTTAGTTTCTCATTGTTCAAATGTGTAGCATATGTAAGTAGCTCCATGTACCTGGCCTCATACTCTGGCACCATATGAATACCCTGTCATAAGGCATTGAACTCATTAATATGACACTCAATGAATTCATCAGACAAGTAACTCTCCTATAATCTTTCCTCGAACAATTTCCATGACACATCTTCAACGACCATTTTTAGTTGAGGTAAGAGTGTCTTCTACCAAAGAAGAGCACTCCCTTTTAGTTGAAATACCTCCATGTGTACTTTCATGTTGGAGGTGTGACCTCGGAATGCAAAGCACATCACCATGTTCTCTAACCATGCCTCAGTGACTAAGTTGTTTGTGGCACCCCAAAACTTGAGAAATTTCACTTTCTCGAGTTCTCTGTGTATATTGTTGTTACCTACCGAAGTGCAATGTCAACCCTCATTGGGAACACACTCTTTTCCCTCATCTTGATCTAGGTGGTTGAACAATGCCTTTGACATCATCTCGAAGGATCTCATCATATCTACTACATCTCTCACATCAACCTTCTCTTTCTCAGTAGTCTTCTCCTCTCCAAGTGGAGTCGATCCCTCATGCGTGGATGCTCTCGGAGGAAGTGTACCTCTTCCCCCTACACCACATCATCTACTCATCCTACGTCTTTTGACCATGGTACTTGTCATAACAAATTTAAATTTCATTAGTTATTCATATTTAACTTATATATTAAAAAATTGGAAAACGTAACGGTTCCGTTGTTATAGGGTTGAACCCGCTCTTATACCATATGTAACAGAACCTTCCATACCACAACACAAGTATTAAACACGACAAAAAACTGATTAATTTTTTTTGTTCTTCAATCAATATAGACATCACATCTAGGTTATGATTCATTATCATTGATACCTTAAAATGTCTAACATGTGTAAATGCTAGCAACATAACATATGAAGAAAACAAAGTAAAAATGTATACCCGTCCAACCTACTCTGCAAGGTTGGGACCTTCAAGACATATAATCGGTGCTCAAGTACATGATTCATCTGATTGATTTTGTTTAAGGTCTCAGGACTGGAAGCTGTTCTGAGGAACATGAAGATATCTATTCCTGTAACCTAGTCCAGTCTAAACATTCTAGACTAAAATAATCATGTACTAAAATACTATTCCTTGCAATTGAACAATGCTCATATCAAAATTACTTAGCAATATTGTTAAGTCTAGGAATGAAGATATTAATCAAATTTTATCTTAGTAAGGTGTTCAACACGTCTGTTTCATTCCATTGAAATGAAATGCTTATTTAACATTCACTTAATTTTGAATTTGTATAATGGTTTGATTTACAAGTTGGTCATTAGTTAAGACATTGTATCAACCTACAAACATATAATATCAACCCTTAGTGTGATACTATGAAATGGTGAAACTTCAATAAGATTTTACTATATCACTGACATAGTTTGGATTTGTTTATCAATAACCTTAAATAAGTAGTGACAACCTAGAGTACTCAAGTTAGACAAAATTCAATTAGGACTAGCTAAATAATCTTGGAAATCTTAACCCTTGCTAAGTTATAGTACATAACTACAACCATGATATAACCAATATCCAATACATCCGTCAGAAGTGTAGCATTAGATAAAGTAGAGTGATAAGGCTACAAACATAGGGAGATTCAAGTAATATATATATATATATATATATAAGGTCAACCCTAAGAACAAGGATTAATCAACCCCCTCCCTAAGTTAAAGAATCGAGTGCCCAAATATCAGAGATTTCCAATCCATGTAATCACTACTAAAGTTTCTTATGCTAAAATTGAAGGAAAATTAAGAAGTTCCTCATCAATTTTTTTTGAACTTGAAATAAGCTTGACCCATACTTTACTTGACAATAATAATATAGTTACTAAAAGTTTTTTTTTTAATTTTAATAATTTAGATCTATCTCACAGATGAAAATCTCCCATTTAAATCTTATATTTTACCCTTCAAAGCTTACATGGACATCACCTGCGCTGTCCACTAACAGTTTACAATTGTTATCCTATTATAAAACCAATAGTCATAGCCAACACAACAAGTATACCGGTAAAGTAAGGCTTAGCTAAGACAACGAAGAAAATACACAAACTCTACCTCCACTTGATCTACTGCCACTGAGTTTCTCGGATTGGTCTAGTTTGGGAAAAGAGTTTTACATTTTGGAATTCAATAAATCCTAAATATTTTTACTTACTAGTGTAATACTAAATTTAGAATATAGTGGGAAGAATGACATAATTGTTATGTCTTGTAAAATAAGAGAATGACTAACTAAATATCCTTGTCTTTAATTATCGATCTCATGATCATAAAGAAGACTTGTTGAGTAGTTCTAGAACAATTGTGACTTCCAATCTCAAGACTGAATGACAACGCACTTACTTAGATCACCCTGCCAAAAGTGTACAATTAAGCCAACAACTAGAGCTATAATGGGTCTACAAGTGACTAGATTCTTAAGCAATTCATACTTGATGGAATTTATCGTTGAGAAAATAAAATCTCTGGATGCCAATCATGTAAAAAAGGTGGAATAATTCTGCATCAACCAGAGATAAAATCGATGGTTACGTAATTTAACACGAAGATCAAAAAAATTAATAATGGGCACAATATAACAACACTCATTACCAATCTTGTAGGGATCACGAATTAATATTTAATTTAAACCGTCAAACATGTAATGTGAAGCTTACCCATCATAAAAGGATGTGCATATTAAATGTGATAATAGATTTTAGGGTATTCAAGAAGATAAAAAGAAACTGAAAGTACTATCACAAAGATAAAAAAAAAAAACCTTAATTCAATCAGAAACAAAACCCAGATAAAAGTTGTCAACACCCCCCTACCCAACTAATTAGAGAAGACGATTCTAATCGATTGTGTACACATAGATGGAATCTGGTATGTTGAGAATGATGCACTATCAATATTTTTTTTTTTAAGGAGAAGGTACTCTCCAATCAAACTGATATTATCAGAGTTTTGAAGTCTCCCAAAATTAGCCTTTCAGAGGTTCTCAAGTCATTCCAATAGTTAAGCCTACTGATACGACCTTAAATTCAACAAAGAGAAAACATGTTTTAATCCTACTAAGGGTATCCTTACCTTCAATTAACTATGTAGCATCACCCATCTATTGAGAAGGGTTTTAATAAAATACTAAATTCTTTCACCAGATAAGATGTAACTTGCAAAATAAAATCATTTCTTACTTTAAATTCCTATTATCATGCTTAGACAAAAGGTCAAAATTATAATACAACAACACTGTATGGGGAGCGAATACACAAGTTCTCATTTTCATTGAAACAATTTAAGAAGCATTACAATATCAACTACAACAAACATATATACAACATATCTAACACTGCTCACATGATTTATTACTTCAATCGATTTAGATACACGATTTTATTTTTTTATCATGGGAATTGAAACCATTTCTTTAAACAAATACAATTAATGAAATTTATGTATACAACTATGAAATTTAATGGAATATACAACAGAATTTCATATGAAATTCTGATACAAATTACAATGTTTATTTTTCTCAGTTCGGATTAATAACAATAACCATAAATTTAACAACAAATTGACTAAAATGAAATACCATAACCAGTTGTTGTTGATTCTTGAAGTCGAAATTCCAATTTGAAATAGTTTCACAATGCTTCTCTTCTCGTTTGTTAATCGAGTGACTTCACCGATACCTCCCAACCAATGCTAGGGGTACTCTTCTTCCCACTTATCACCTCGAGCCACAAATGGGCCACACACAGTAAACCAGAAACCAATAGCACCAAACGTTCCTCACAAGGACAAGCTTCCACTCTTTAGCAAGTTTGGAACCTAACTCTCAACAAGTAAACTAGTTCAGAAAATTTTTGACAGCATAACAATACTTCCCAAGGTGAGTCTTTTCTCTCTTCCTCTCAATTTCATTTATATAACAATCCCCAATGACACATGTCCTCATGCACAAATAATTAATTTTTAATAATTTAATTAAATTATTATTCACCCTCTACATGTGTCACACTCTCCCCAAGTTGCACATGTTAATTCCCTTTTTATTTAATTTATTTGGTCATTTTCCCTCACATTCCCCAGAGTGCTCCTATTTTTTCTCTTAGTTTTCCTGTAACGTACCCAACCTCCCACAGGCCGGGCATGCCACACCAAGAACTCACCTCTTGGCTGATTTTCAATTTCCGATAATAGTTAATTAATAAAGAAACATGAAATACATACATGCAATGATCAAGATTCATACTATAACATAAAAGACATGCACAATATACCATGCACAACATTAACTAGCAAGTATGCAAATTATAAGTACAAATGTCAGATACAATAATTTAATACAAAAGCAAATGAAACCATAATAGAGAGCACTTATCTTTTATAGAAGAGAACCATCAACTGGCTGTAGACCAAGGACGTTCCACCCAACCATAGACATTGTTGTTCCAAGTCTCAATAATAATGTCACCCCCGAATTAGGGCTATGAATCCAGAAATACGGTTCCAGTGTGTTACTCGACTTCCCAAACTAGTCAACACTCAATCTCTCACAAACTTCTACAACACTCACAACAATCCAAGTACCCAACTCTCTTCTACCCATCCTGCACCACCGAGGTGAATGGAGCTCCACCCTTCTCTGCCATGGATTCCCTCAGGAAATCCTTCTCCTTCCAGGGATCCAGTGAAACTGGTCCAAAATCTCCATGCTATGACTCTCAAGACTCGCAGCTGTGAGCAAAGTTGAACACATTCCAAGAATCTCAGACTTCCAGGCCTCAAATCATGGATGAATTACACCAACAATCTCTACAACCAAAAAAACTGTGGATGCTATTCAATTGTTTGATTTCCTTTCCCAAGCCAAACACGAATGAGGAAAGATGAGTGAGTGAAGGAATGAATGGAGTGCATACTCCACGAGAGAGGAATAACAGTGAAAAAAAATGGGTGAATGAACATGTGAGGTGACCAACAACAACAACAGAATGAGGAAAGGAATGAGAGTAAGCGAATGACCAAAACGAATGAGAGAATTAACCAACTAGAGAACCCCTTCCACAGATAGAGGACGAATTTTTGTAATTCGTGAGGATCAAGAACCTCTTAGCCTTCCCCCAAGAAGCTTACGTAGCTGANAAATGGGTAATTAAAACAATGAAATAAACACTTATCCACTTAAACCCCCTCTCTTTTGGAATCATAGCCCTCTATAACTCTAGTTATTGTCTATCTACAAGCCATCGATGTATTTATTATTAATAATGATCAAAACATTACGATTCTTAGGCACATTGGCCTCTTTTAATTGTTTGGACACTCTGGCCTCTCATCAATGAACAATACATTATTTAATATGGGTCTCAAAACCTAGGGTGTTACATCCCCCCCCTATTTTGGCATTGTCCTCAGTGCATATACAAAACAAGAATAAAAATTCTAAAATTTATTAAAAAAGATGCAGGTACTTTGCTTGCATGACATATTCATGCTCCCAGGTAGCATCTTCAGGACCGTAGCATGTCCACTAAACATTTACCATCTCTATAACTCAATTATGGACTATTTTGACTTTTCTGTCCAATATTCACACTGGCTAGACCTGAAAGTATCCCTCTATCTCTACCTGAATCACATGCCAATCAAAACATGTTTAGGATCATGTAGATATTTCTTTAGAAAAGAGACATGAAATACATTATGTGTTGATATTATGGTAGTTGCCGGAGGTATTTACCTCCACGTGTAACTCTGACGAGAATAGAATACTCCGGGAAGAAAGAGGAAACCCTAAAGCATTGACCATAACCCTAGAAGACAAGTCGACTCAAGGAAATATTTAATATTAAGTATTTAGCCTCCAAAATGAGAAGTCGACACATACAACTTAGGAAAACAATATAGATACAAGTAGCCAGACCTGATTTTGTACACAGCTCGAAATTTCAGCTGAGAAGAAGTGCACACTACAGAAACTGGGCAAGTACACAAGTTTGGGGAGTAGCTGCAACCGATAGTTGCTGCAATATGTATTCCTGGTTTAGGCTCAGACTTTCTATTGGTTATGGTTGGAATTTATTATCAGTCTTGGTTATCTTTTCTTGATTCATTAGCCTTGGTTGGCTATTGGTTTTCTTCCAGAATCATTCTCTGTCAAGGTTAAGGTGCTCGGGGGTGGCTTCGGCCTATGGTTGGGTGACAATATTTTTATATTGTCTATGGTTAAACGAGCACATCTATTACTTTCTAACAGGTTATGGGCCCACACTATCTACTATCTTCGGATAGTCTAACCATTGGAAGATAGATTGGGATGATTTTCTCAGTTACAGTTGCAGTTGCAGCCAGTTTTACTCCAACAACAAAACCCTAACCCTCTTGTTGAGGAACCTTGAGTGAAGAGATTGACCTAATTTTTGGATAGCCCAGTGCACCCTAGCCTAGCACACCTCCTGGTACTCTCAACAAGCTAAGATGTTAAGATTGAGATTTTGGTCAAAGTCAAAGGTTGACCAAGTCAAAGCAGTCATGACTTACTCTATGAAGTCAGAAAAAAAGTTAGAAGGGGCTTCTAACTTCATAGCATGGAAGACAAGGATTGACCTCATCCTTGCCAAGAATAAAGTGTTGGACATCGTGAAAGGAAATATCATGGAACCACAGTTCTAAGAAGGAAAAGAGAAGGAACCTCAGAATGTTGCAGTCATGGATAAGTTCAAATACATTGACATCAATGCCATGAGTATCATAGTGGACTCTATAAAATACCACTTGATACCCTACATATCCCATATTGACTCATTTAAGAAGATGTACGATGCCCTAACAAACCTCTTCTCAGTTAGAAACATTGGACAAGTAATGAGTCTAAAGAATGAGCTCTGTGACATGAAAATGAATAATGGTGACACTGTAACGTCATACCTTGTGAGAATCTTTCATTTAAGAGATTAACTATAAGCCATTGAAGAAATCATTTCAGAGAAGGAACTGGTAAATATAGTATTGAATGGCCTTCCCAAAACATGGGATGCATTTTCTGCAAGAATGAACACAAGAAAGGAGTATCCCACATTTGAAGAAATTTAGACTTGTTGTGCACAAGAAGAATCAAGAATTAACACAAAAGAGAAATCCCAAAAGAAATACGATGATCAAGCTTTCACAACAAAGTTCAAGAATTTTATAAATAAGAATAAGTTTGGCTCAAGGAAGAAACCAAATCAAGAAAAGGATATGTCAAAGATACAATTCTTCAACTGTTGAAAATATGGTCACTACATGAACCACTGTCCCGAGTTAAAGAAAAGGAAGGAAACAGACGAAGAAACATTTGCCGAAGAAAGAGAACCCTCAAAAAAGGCCAAGCAAGACAAAACAAACTTCTTCTTCTAAGACAAGGTAACAATATTCTTCATAATTCTTGTACATACCATGTTTACATAGTTTTTGTACATATCTTTCATATCTATTTCTTAGAAGATAAGATGTTCAAAGAGAAACAATACGTATGGAAGAATAACAAGATAAATATTGCTATCATGATGACTACACATCAAGCAATACACATGAAAAAATGAAGTACATCGGCAACCCTTGGTAACAATTCATGTGGAAGCTATTAACATAAGTAACAACTGCAAGATAAGACAAAATCAGAATCAAACTTGCAGAAACCTAGAAGAAGTAAAAACAAAAAGAAGTCAACAATCAAGAGGAAATTAGAAAAAAAACTTGCGACACTTTGTAGAAGGAAATAAGGATGCGGACATAAGCATGGACTCTCTTAGGTGGAGGGAGCCGATTATATAATTCCAAAAGAAGAACATGAATTCATGCATGAATCAAGTATTAGGAGGGAGCTAATCCTAAATAATATGATCCATCAAGGATTATCAAGTATCTATCCATGTTCCCATTGATGGTAGCAACCATGAAAAACAACACGTGTTCAATTTGACTTTAGAAGATGTCTTCTTCGAAAAGAAGCCTTTAAGTATCCATGGTTGTCCATACACATCCATGATCCTATGACGAAAGAAATAAGTTGGAATCTTCAGGGCATGGGATCTATAGAAAACTCCATGGACCCAAGAGCTAAAGAGAAACATGAGAAAGAACATGAAGATTCCAAGGGAGAAAGAAAATCCATAGAAACCAGTCATTATATCAAGAATCACAAGATCTGAACCCACTAGAATCAACCAAGTAAAGGAAATGGAAGTTGTGATGAAGAACAATGTATGGAAGACTTATGAATGGAAGCATTGCAAAATCTAGAAATAAAGGTTCTCCCAGATGGAGGGAGAGGACTATGATGATATCTTATTCCAGTAACCATACATACCTCTACCTGAGCCATTATATCTCCTTCAATATCCATGGGTTGGAGTTTACATCAAATGAATGTAAGGACTTCTCTCCGCAACAAAATAATTAAACAAGAAGTTTATGTAGAGAAACTTCAAGTTTTTTAGGTATACCAGAAAGAGACTCTTGTATGTAGATGTAAGAAGATATTGTATGGATTCAAACAACTTGGTGGAGAGCCTCCAATGCACAACAAAAGCGTGGTGAAAAAATTCCATAACAGAGATATTGTATCAGAATGGTTACACAAAATTCCAGGATGATGGATTGCTAATCCATGACAAACTCTCATGATGACAGAAGAAGTGCCACTTGGATATGTTCTAGTTTGAGCCTTTCCATGATGTTATAAGCTAGTAGGAAACAAAAGAGCTGAATCGAACTATGATATACTATAATGTTCAGAGCTATATGAAGCCTTCAAAGAAAACCAGTGTTCCAGAAAGACTGAAGGACATTGAGATCAAGAATTAAATTCTCCATGGT
Source organism: Picea engelmannii (assembly GCA_009831015.1). Lineage (NCBI taxonomy): Eukaryota > Viridiplantae > Streptophyta > Pinopsida > Pinales > Pinaceae > Picea > Picea engelmannii. Next base: position 310,926 of record ML789128.1, on the reverse strand, counting down.
GAGGTCCAAAAAGGATAAGTGGTTCTCCAATATATCTCCACAGATGAGTAGATAACAAACATTTT
>ML789128.1:259125-310575 GCA_009831015.1 Picea engelmannii | reverse complement strand
CAATCAGGGACACACATTCCCTAGGGTAGACTCATTCTCTCTAGGTTGTACTTTGTTTAGTGTCGGAGGAATGACCTAGATAGGTGAATGGTCTAGGTTCAGAAATCATGACAATTATTCTTCTATGCTTGAGAAGAATAGTCTAGATAGCTCATGGCCTATGTTTTACTTTATGAGGGAAGATGCTCTTCCATATCTCACATATGTGAGTGGAAGAATGGCCCAGATGACTCAGTTTATATCATGATATTGTTTCTCTGTGCTGGTTGATATCAGATGATATTTTTGATATGGAGATTGTATGTCTCTCGACAATAGATGTACGCTATTGTGGTGGATGTGTTCCACTAGTTGTAACTATGTGTCACCGATTAAGTAGTTGTGTGCTACATGGTGTGGTAGTGTACCACTGGATTGTAGTTGTGTACTACTATGGATAGACACAATTGTGTTCTATTGAATGACATTGTTCTGATTTCCATGTAGACTATCAGTAGCATTGAAAATGATTATTATCTTATGGATAGTCAATGTGCTTTTGGGCAGACATTCACTAGGTAGAGAATGGTCTAGATAGAATAGATTGTTGGTGGACAAGTATTCTCTCTGTGGAAAATGGTTCAAGTTGACAGTTTGTTGACATGTCATGGGATAGTATTTTCCTAAGGAAAAGATTGTGACATGATTAGGAAAATGGTTCAAGACTGTTATTTTCTAAGGCATACAGGTTGAGACATATATCTAAAACTTGATTGGAAAATAGTCCTAGATTGACATTCCTATAGGAATGGTTTGTGTAGTACATGGCGTAGATTTTAACATCTGTTGGGATAGTCATTCTTCTAGGACATATGTCCATATTAGAAGAATGAACCTTGTATCAATCTGTGGAGTGAGTGACTTATTCAACATCATGCCTAACTACTTAGATAGAGTATGGCTTCGAGAGATGATGTAGTTTATTCTACCAGATGATAGTGATGATGGTGCTTGTGATCTAATCATGAGATAGTCTATAAGGCTATGATGATGCTACTAGTTGAATGGTATGTTTGTTCTCAAAACCATTGCCTTCAATACCTCCCTAGTTAGGAGGGAGTGTTGATATTATGGTACTTGCGGGAGGTATTTACCTCCATGTGTAACCCTAACGAGAATAGAATATTTCAGGAAGCAAGAAGAAACCCTAAATAATTGACCTTAACCCTAGAATACAAGTCGGCTCAAGGAAATATTTAATATTAAGTATTTATCCTCCAAAATGAGAAGTCAGCCCAGACAGCTCAGGAAAAAAATGTAAATACAAGTAACCAGACCTCATTTTGTACACACAACTCGAAATTTTAGCTGGGAAGATGTGCGCACTGTAGAAACTGGGCAAGTGCACAAGTCTAGGGAGCAACTGCAACCGACAACTTCTACAATATATATTCCTGGTTTAGGCTCAGAATTTCTATTGGTTATGGTTGAACTTTCTGATCAATATTGGTTATCTTTTCTTGATGCATTAGCCTTGGTTGGCTATTTTTTTTCTTCCAGAATCATTCTTTGTCAAGGTTAAGGTGCTCGACGGTGGCTTCGGCTTATGGTTGGGTAACAATATTGTTATATTGTCTATGGTTAAACAAGCACATCTATTACTTTCTATCATTATGCATATTATTGGAAACAATAAATGCAAGCATGTATGTAACTGACCCTATTCTGTCCAATATCTCAAATGGACCACAAAATCTGGTTGCTAACTTTGTACAACCACCCAACTTCAAATAGATATTATTGGGATTTACTTTCAAAAGAACATTCTCTCCTACTTTAAACTCTCTTGTTGTCCTATTCTTGTCGGCATCAAACTTTTTTCTATATTAATCTTCCTTTAAATTCTGCTTAATCTTAACCATATGGTCTTCCATCTCCTTGAGCAACTCTGGCCCGAGTACCACTCTATTTGCTGGGTTGTCCCAACTTACTGGAGTACTGCATTTTCTACCATACAAGGCTTCAAATGGGCTTATCTTCAGTGAATATTGATACCCATTATTATATGCAAACTCAACCAAGTGCAAGTAATCTTCCCACTTAGATGGCTTATCCATCACATACATTCTTAACATGTCTTCAATTACTGGGTTTACTCTCTCTCTCTCTCTTCCCATGTGAATTTGGATGGTATGTTGTGCTAAATTTCATATTTGTACCAAATCCTCTAAATAATCCCTTCCAGAAATTTGAAGTAAAATTTGTGTCTCTATTTGAGATAATTGTCCTAGGTATCCCATGTAGCCTAACAATTTTCCTCCTGTAAATTTCTGTAATATTAGCTATTGTATGATTTGTTTTCATAGGAACAGAATGAACAACCTTGGTCAATTTATCAACCACTACCATGATGGAATCATACATTGCTTTTTTGTCCTTGGAAACTTTGTTATAAAATCAATGGTTATAACTTCTCATTTCTTCTCTGTAATTGGTAATGTTTGTAGCAAACTCACTGGGTGTCTATGCCCAAACTTTACTCTTTGGCATTCCATACATCTGGCGATGTAATCAGAAACATGATTTTTCATCCCTGGCCAAAAGAATTGGTTTCTTACTGCTGCAATTCTTTTCTGTTAACTGGGATGTCCAACATATGGAACATTATGCATTTCCTTTAATACCAAATTCCTAAGTTCTCCAGATCTAGGAACATAAATTCTATTTTTATGCATAAGTATTACATCTTCCTTTATATCATACTCTTTCATTTTCTGTTGTACATCACCTTGCTGTAAGCTTTCCTTTACCTATAGGTAATGCTAATCTATAACAAGAACATCTAAACTTCTTCTCTTCAAGTCCGACTGATGCATACTGACAGTTGTAGCATGCATGAGATTCACTCTTTTACTAAGTGCATCGACAACTTTATTTTATTTTCCTTTGATATGCTTGATATCAAAATCATATTTACTTAAAAACTCCAGCCATCTTGTTTTCCTGGCATTCAAAGTTGGTTGTTTAAAAAGATACTTCAGACCACTGTGGTTTGTTCTTAATTCGAATATTTTTCCCATGAGATAATGTCTCCACGTCTTCAATGCCTGAACAATGGAAACAACCTCCAGTCATGCGTGACATAGTTCCTCTCATGCTCTTTAATATTTTTGGACTCATAACAAATGACATGTCCATTTTGAGTGAGGACTCCACCAAGTCCTTCCTTTCCCGCATTTGTACATACCACAAAACTTTCATTTGGGTCAACAATTTTTACAACAGGCGCACTAATGAGTAACTCCTTCAACTAATTAAAGTTCTCTTCACATTCAACTATCCATTCAAATTTAATTCCCTTCATTTGCAAAGAAGTTATGGGATGGGATATTTTAGAGAACCCTGCTATAAACCTTTTGTAGTAATCGACTAACCACATAAAATATATGTCTTCTAAAACATTCTTGGTCACTAGACATCCTCTAATGGATTCAATCTTCTCAGGATCCATTGCTATACCCTGCTTCGAAATAATGTGCCCCAAGTAATGGATGTGTTCTTGATAAAAAGAACACTTACTGAACTTGGCATACAACTGATGTTCCCTCAACACTTGCAATACCGATCTTAGGTGATGTTCATGCTCCTCTTTAGACTTAGAATAGACAAGGATGTCATCCAATAATACTATGAAAAACTTATCCAAGTAATTTCTGAATATGCCATTCATTAAGCACATAAATACAGTTGGTTCATTGGACAATCGAAAAGGCACCACTACAAATTCATAATGCCCATACCTGGTTCTAAAAGTTGTCTTATGGATATATTCTTCTTTGATTATTACATGATGGTATCCTGATCTCAAGTCTATCTTGGAGAATATATTTTCCCCTCTTAGCTGATGAAAGAGGTCATCAATTCTAGGTAAGGGATACTTGTTCTTTATAGTATACTTTTTCAGCTGTCGAAAGTCAATACACAACCTCAAGATTCCATCTTTCTTTTTGACAAAGAGTACTGGTGCTCCCCAAAACGAAACACTTGGACGTATGTACCCTTTATTCAACAATTCCTCCAAATGCATTTGTAATTATTTTAACTCTGGTGTGCTCATTCTGTAAGGGGTTTTTGACATCGAGGCAACTCCTAGCACTAAATCAACAGAGAAATCTATTTCCCTTTTTGGTGGAAACCCTGATATTTCTTGGAATACATCCTCAAATTCTTGTAGTATCGAGAAATATTCAAGGCTTGGCTCCTTTGTATCTTTTGGCTCCTCCACATGGGTTGCATACAATTGACATCATTTTCTGAAACATCTCTTCAAATGTAAGGCTGAAATATCCCTTATAGAGATGGGTCTTGGAACTCCTTTCACAATGCTTTGTTTTCAATCTCCATCAAGACATGTAAATGTCTTTCTATGAAAATATAGGACAACACGATGTTTGTCAAACAAATCCATTCCAATTAGAATATGATAAGAACCCAATGGTATGATATTTAGATCAACACTATTATTCATACCATTAAGACTTATGGAACAACTTCTAACCACCTCATGGATTCTCCTTTTGGTTCCAGTGGCTAGTTGAACCAAACTTGATTTTCCAAGCTGACTTTTCTCCAAATGTAAACTATCCATTATTGTAGGATCGATGTAACAATGAGTTTCACCTGAATCAATTATAATAACAACAGGATGATTTATGATCTTACCTTCTACCTCAATCATATTGGATTGGTATTCTTCTTGTCGATCATCTAAGGATGCATACATTATTCCCATGTCCTCGACTATTGTAGCCTCTTGGATGTTGTGCATATTCTTCACGCTATCCTTTCTATGTGGTAAATCCTTGTACAAGTGATCTTCTTTGCATCCCCAACATTGGATTAATGGTCTTTCCCTTTTTCCCAAGAAATCTTTTTTCTTGGATTCATCCTTAGTATACCGGACTCGCTGATTTTTATTAGGCTCATTTCTATTGAAAGGAGGTTTCAATCCCTTCTTCCTCTAATAAGACTTCTCCTTCTTCTTATCCTTGCAATATTTTTGCATGGACTCTCTACCCTGGCCTTGCTCATACAGGTATTTAGCCTTCCCGATGGTCTTAGTTAAGGTCTTGGTCTCATCATATCAAATCTTTTCTTTATAAAAGGATGACAGTCCACTCAAGAACCTTTGTACTTTAACCTTCTCATCATTTATAAAACCTACATACTTTAACAACACCAAGAACTTCTTCTAGTACTCTACCATAGTCATGCTTCCCAGCCTAAGTTTAAATAACTCTTGCATTTTCTTGTCATATAAATTCTCTGAGAGGTACTCCTTCTGGAAATAATTCTTGAACTGCTTCCAAGTGATCATATTCTCATTAATATGTTCAACTTTCTTCAGTTGATCCCACCACATTTCAACTTTCCCATGTAAATGGTAGGTGGCAATTTTGACTTCTAGGTTTGATGAATAGTTATGCAATTGGAAATATCTCCTGAGTCGAAGAAACTATGCTTCAACATCATATTTCATTTATCTTTCACCATCAAAGGATGGCGGCCTAATCTTCCTCATCTCTCCTTGCAAACTGTCCAATCCATGCCTTCTTCTTTGGTGCCTAACGAGAGACATATTTAAACAACTTATGGCGTCTTCAGATGCATAAGACCTTCTTGCTGAATAAGGAGGTGAGTGGTTTCTATGAGTTCTACTATCACTTCTTGAATAACAAACCTTCATGTGTTTATTTCTTCTTTCATGATACCAAGAACACACCTCTTGGTTGATTTCAAATTTATGATAACAATTAAATAATAAAGAAGCATGAAATACATACATGCAATGATCAATATTCATAATACAACATAAAAGACATGCACAATATACCATCCACAACATTAACTAGCAAGCATGCATATTATAAGTACAAATCTCAGATATAATAATTTAATATGCAGCAGAAATAAATACACAAGCAAATGAAACCATAACAAAGAGCACTTATATTTTATAGAAGAGAACCATTGACTGACTACATACCAAGGATGTTCCACCCAACCGTAGACACTATTGTTGCAAGTCTAAAAAATAATGTCACCCCCAATGCAGGGCTATGAATCCACAAGGATGGTTCTAGAGTGTTACTTGGCTTCCCAAACTAGTTAGCACTCAATCTTGCATAGGCTTCTCCATTACTCATAAAAATCCAAGTATCCAACTCTCTTATACCCAGCCTACACCACCGAAGAGAATGGACCTCCACCCTTCTCTTCCATGGAGTCCCTCAGGAAGTCCTTCTCCTTCCAGGGATCCAGTGCAGCTGGTCCAGAATCTCCATGCTGGGAATCTCAGGACTCAGATCCATGAGAAAATATGAACACGGGATAAACATCTCAGACATGCAGGCCTCAAATCATGGCTGGATTACACCAACAATTTCTACATCCAACAAAACTGTGGATGTTCTTCAATGGTCTGATTTCCTTTCCCAAGCCAAACGTGAATGAGGAACAATGAGTGAGTGAAGGAATGAATGGAGTGTAGACTCCATGAGATAACATGAAAAATGAACAAAATATGGTGAATGAACACGTGAGGAAAACAACAACAACACCATAATGGGAATGATCATGTGAGTGAGCAAATTACCAAAACAAATGAGAGAATTAGCCAACCAGAGAACACCTTCCACATACCAGGGAAAAGTTTTTGTAATTCGTGGGGATCAAGAACCTCTTGGCCTTCCCTAAAGAAGCTTACATAACTGATTCGCCTCGCCTTTTAAACAAAATGGGTAATTTAAAAATGAAATAAACACTTAACCCTTCAAGCCCCCTCTCTTGTGGAATCATAGCCCCCTATAACTCTAGTCCTTATCCGTCTAGCAACCATCAATGTATTTATTATTAATAATAATCAAAACATTACATTTCTTAGGAACACTAGCCTCTTTTAATAGTTTGGGCACTCTGACCTCTCAACAATTAACAATACATTATTTAATATGGGGCTCAAAACTTGGAGTGTTACATGTCCCTTAGTTCCCCAATCCCTCATTTAATTTGTGTCCCCTAACTAGATTTTAGTTTGAGTTGGATTGGGAGTCTTCTTTTAGTTGGGATTAGTGGTAGATTGACCCAAGATGATACTCTATGTGAACCACCTATTCTCTCATGTTTTTATGTTATTCTATTTTAAAATTCTATTTATTATTTTTATGCACACATGTGCATCTACCCATTTTATTCTTATTTCTTCATTCACTTAACTTACTTGTCTAATTCCCTTATTTCATTTTTATGTTTTAATTTAATTAAGCATCTTAGACTTAGAGTCTTGTTATATTTCTTACTTTGTAATTTAATACTCTGTTCTAACAGTCTAAATTTTTTTAATATGTTTTCTAGGCAATCTAGAATTTTATTGATTCACAATTTAATTACGCGATGTGCCCTTCAAGATGCACCTTCATGGTCCAAGGTTGCCACTTGCCTTTGACTAGTTTGGAAGTTTATCTGACACTTGGAGTCAACACTCCACTTGGTCAACCTTGTGAGAGAATAATGGTTTTTTAAGGAATAAGGATTATGCCTTATTGCACACCCCTTAGATTTCTTTGTGAGTGGTTGTCTCAATCTGCCCTCACGACATCGTGGACCTCTCAAAACGAGGTAATCGTTAACCATGCATTCAGTTCACGACGAGAGACCTAGTAGGATCTGACATGGATGCTGCCACACCTCTCCCTCATCTCTCTGGTTTGTTTTCATAAACCCTTTACTCCTTATGTGAGTCGGATTAACAAGCGTCGTCGAGCCTGCATCCACTGACAAATTGTTTTCCAATAATCCATATACATAACATCCATACTAAAATCATCATCATATATACATGTATATCAATACTCAAAACTCAAACCAAATATAAGTCCACTCCTTGACTCAATTCGTAGTCCAAGGAATTACGTTGATGCCATCGACATCCTCAACCTGTCATGTATCCTGCACACTCAAGGGAACTCATCAACAATACCTGTCAATAGATGTACATCTAGAAATTAACATAGAAATCATAATGACATCACAATATAACCCATAATCAAAACATAATCATAATTTATCATAACTGGATCACTTACTCGCAAGTGTCCTCAAAGAATAAGTCAATATAAAATGTGCTCAATAAAACTGGAAGTTACAAACTCTTATATTAAAAATATTAGATATGGATCAATATTTTCTAGTATGTATGGACACTTTAAAATAATATTTTGGTGGAGTCTTAATACAAGAAGGTACAATGATTTCCTATGCTTGAAGAAAGCTTTAACCACACAAAGATAATTATCTAACTCATGATTTAGAACTTGCTATCATAATGCATGCGTTGATAATATATTTGAGAAACTTTTTTAACATTAAAAAAGGTTTATTCCCAAATAGTTTTTCAAGATTTTAAATAAGATCTTACATATATATATATATATAAAAGTATTCATAACAAAGTTATGAATTTAATTAGTTAATAAACATAAATATAATATGTTAACTATTAATTTTAAATTTTTTATTTGTATTAAAGGGTTAAGTGAAATAAAAATATATATAAAAAGTGTGTTGAAGATATTGTATTTATGATGATGAGGATGATGATTACCGTTTATTTTATTGATATTAATCATTTACGGGATTTTAAATTTAAATTATTTAATTTTATTTATCATATTGTTTTTATGATGAGATAACTTGGAAATGGAATTTCTTATGTCTTTTTAATTTTTAGGAGTTAACAAGTTATGAAATTTTATTTTATCACAAATGTTTTGAAAATTAGATCTAATGTCTTTATTGCAGTGAGAGTGGTGAGTTTCTCTACAACCCACTATGGAGATATGTTCTTATGTTATGTGTTATTTACACCTCAATGTGGGGGATATGCTGTCACATTATGTTATATAACGTAATGTTACATTAAAAAATAAAAAAAAGTACAAGTTGACTCAATTACAATTTGAAATATTATATGTAAGTCGGCTTCATTACTCATACACATATTTCAAAGAATATCAATTATCCAACCAAAATATACATGTAGGTGATAACATCTAAAAAACTAAACCAACATTTATCCATCTTAAACGCGTGCCTATCAAACAGTGAGATGGATCAAATTTCTTTGTGTACTTTTTTTATTCATTTAATATAAAGGAATTAATACATGACATGGAATTAAGTGATAAAATTATTTACACCTTAAGAAATGATTTACACTATTTGTGTCATTGATTTTACAAATTATTTCATCAGAGTGTATTTTCTAGATCTTTACCATCACCCCATTTCATTGTAAATCTCATTGGAATTTGTTCTTATCTTTACAATCTTCTCTGGGCATTGATCAACACCTACTTTCATTCTAAAACTCATTGCAATTTGTTATTATCTTTGTAGTATTAATGCTTTTCTTAATATGACAATAATGTATAATTTTTTATATTTTAACTTAGAATTAATTATTTCTTTGTAGTAGATCAATATTATTTTATTCTTAATTTCTCTATTATTTCATATTCTATTTTTAAACTTAGTTATTATTCCTACTAATTAGTTTGTTCTAATATATTAAGTACTTGATTATATCCTTACTTTTAGTGGGTGAAAACCTAACTATTATAAAAAGAATAAAATAAAGTATATTACAATTAATTTAATTGTGATGCTATTTAGTATAAATTACTTCGATTTTTTCATATTTCCCTAAAATCTCAACCCAAAATATTTTAACAATGCTATTGAAGATGACACTATTTTCTTCTTCAAATTAAAATTTTACATCTTTACAACCTTAGACTGCAAAAACAATATTATTTTGATCAATATTATTATTTGAGATAGAAATGTTATATGTTTTTTTAAGAAAGGATCATATTTTAACATAGATGTTTATGGATACCATCCATTTATCCTTTTTTTCCAAAGTGGTGAAACTATTAAATGCGATTAATTTTTCAAAGTGGTGAAACTATTAACTATAATTAATTGTAAGCAATGATTCTCAAAGTATACAAATTAATTATATAATGTATGTTTTATGAAATGTATTAATATCAGAAAGATAAATATAATTATAATTCATAAATATAATTATAATTGCTACAGATCTTTTTATAAAATCAAAAAAGTTTTGAAGAGTTTTAATTTTAGTTAAGTATTTTAAATTTTGAATAAATAATTTTAATGATGATGATGATGATTAACATCCACTAAGATCTAATTGGTCTATTAGACTTTAAGACGGTAAGTGATTACTTGTGATTCTTTAGAATTTTGTTTCTGTGCTCGAAAAGCATTAAGAGAAGCTTTCCAAGATCACCATACTTTTGTTGAGTTAAGAGGTTAGGAAGGTTAGTATTGTGATCAATATTTTGAAAATGAGATCTAATATGGGTATAGGCTAGACAATTTAAGAGAAAGTTCTTTTCATCTTCAACCTTCTTATTGTCACAAAGGTGACACACTCTTTCATTCCATGGCGTTTTAGGAATTGACCAACGCCCAATTTCACTATGGAGCTCGTGAGAGTTTGTTCTTATCTTAGCAATGCTTATTTTTTTCTTTACACTTGACAAAACAGATAGATAATTTTGATCTTCTAGATTATGGTTGATTACATATTTAAAATACCTTAATTTTATTTTTTCCTCTAACTCTTTATCACACCACATTTTTTCCTTAAATTTTGATTTAACATTTTTTTTAATAATATCTTTATTATGCAAAATGGTTTCTTCCATGATTCCCCAATAGTTTAGCCAAGACCGAACATCTTTATGCCATTCTCGCTTAAATCAGTAGTGGTTAACAAGATGTATTTAAAAATCCACTTTGAATAACAAGATGTATTTAAAAATCCACTTTGAATAACAAGATGTGAAAATTATAAACATAGATATTACATCTATAACATTCCCTAATTTTAACTTTTGAAATAAATGTGGAAAATATCAACATAGATCTTACACCTATAACATTCGGTAACTTCAACTTCTCGCATAACTCTGATACCACTTAAAAAATTTAGAAGGAATATAAGCCAATAAAAATGTAAATGTGGAAGATAATTTATATGTAGAAATAATGGTGAAATAATGGTCTTAGGAACAGCTGGAATCCTACTAAATGAATGAAAGCCCTAACCAAGATAGATATGAGTGGGATCACCCTGGTATTCATATCCGAAATAAAAGAGGGATAAATAACCCCAGCTCTTCACATCAATATATGTTTCTAGTGGCTCTACAAAACGGATAGGGTTTCAAGTTCATCAGACGAATAGAAGCATAGTTGCTCTTTTTTTGGTGTAGCTTCTGATTGAGAATTGGTAAAGACAAGAACAAAAAGGTCCGTTAGGTCTTGCCCTTCCGAGGGCAAGGAATTCTATCTCTGAAATGAGGAAAATTTTCAATATCCATACTCGGGAAAGGAATGATTTATTTATATTAAGCTTGAGAGTAAAAATAGTCCCTCCAAATGTCTTCTAGTGGTGAGTTGGATATCTATATATGATATGAACCAGGTTAAAAAATGAACGAGTGTGGTCCATGTGATAATGTAATGTTTACACGTCTTAATACATCCATTTGGATAAGATGTTTCTAATAAATTAGATACAACACTTTCATCCAATATATTTGTATCCAATATAAAGATCAAGAGCATTTAAACAAAATAGTTACATTTATTTATTATAGAAAGGGGAATGCAAAAATAACCTAGAATTTGGTGAAGATAAAGGCTTACTTTATATCCAATGATCAACACACATCATCTCTATTCGAGGAAAAATCAACAATCTCAAATATGTGTGGGGAAAACGCTCATCCCAACCAACCTCAATGAATTTAACTGAGAATTGTTGATCCCCCAATAAATTAACTATTCAATATTCTACTCTTCTCTTTCTTAATGCTCAAGCTCCAAATGAAAACAAGCTCCAAATGAAAACAAACTAGTGTTAATATTCTCCAACCAAAATACCTCCCAATAGCTTCTTAATATCCATTAATTAGTTATTATTCATGTCTACCCATGTAAAAATATCCATGCATAGGATCCACTTTTCTTAAAGCAATTCATTCTTATCTTTATTTAATCATACAAATTTTAATTAACCTTTTATTTAGTTATAATTTCCATTAATTTCATTTTGGCAATTTTTCTCTATTTTTTACATCCCCGCTTATAATAAATTATTTAGTTTATTATGATCGTTATCATCATCATCATCAATTTTATGTATTATTATTATTATTATTATTATTTTGTATTGGGGGAATCAACAACATGCGGTGCTCATACTTGTGTGACACGGGGTCGATCCCCGTCGGCTTCCACTATAACCACAGGTGCAACCACCCAGCCTGCAAGAATGACACACAAGTAATTCGGGGTGAGAATCGAACATGAGACCTCATTTTACAAATTTCCTTCCATTTACACGGCACTTGCCAATCCGTCTACACCCCTGCAGGCATTGTTATTATTATTATTATTATTATTATTATTATTATTATTATCATTATTATTATTAACACCACTTATTTATTTTCATCATCAAGTATAAGATTAATTCAAAATATAGGGCATCACATACTCCCATCCTTTAAGGAACTTCATCCTAAAGTTAACTTTAATTATGTACTTTATAGGTTTTTACTTTTTCCCTATATCTTCCTCCTCATCCTTTGTTGTAATTAATATAAGATCCACCCAAGTGACCAAAATAAACCTCAAAAGTCCACATCACAATTTTTAGGAAGTGCAAGAAGAAATCTAGTCATATTCCCAAATTTCGGTAACAAGTTGAATCCTATCAACCTAACTAGGGTGCAAAGGTTTGAAGCATCCTTTTCCCAAGAAAGGATCTAGTTTGGGAAACATCCTAAACATTAAGTCAACACATGCTCATGCATGCTGTCATAAAAACTACATCAATCACATCATGAAACACTATAATAAGAAATATAACATCGACATATCTTTATCAAGATATATTATTCCGTCAATATAAATAAATGGATCACATGTTAACATAACATCATATGTAAATACCACATATGTGTTAGAATATTGTGCTTGTTTAGCCATAGAAAATGCTACACCATTGTCACCCAAACATAGGCACAAACCCACCCCTGAGCACCTTAACCTTTGATAGAAAGAATGATTCTGAGAAGCCTCAATAGAACCAATAGATAAACAAGAGAGAGAGAGAGAGAGAGTACACCTTTCTCCTAAGGTAGTGCACCAAGTAGAAAGTCTCAAACCATAGACCAAGACTAGTACCTAGCTGCAGTCATTGTAGCTGCACCTTCCTCTAGATTTGTGAACCACTTTCTTGGTGTGAGTGTGTTACCAAATGAGCTCAAGCACCTCTATTTATACTAATCTAGCTAGGTGAACAAGTGTCTCTTCAAGCAGGTCCAACCTGTCCTTTTTTGAATATAATACTTCAATATTACTTATTATGTTGAGCCAACTTGTCTTCCACGGTTTTCACACATCTGTTTAGGTTTCCTCTTGCTTCTGGAATATTATATTCTAGTCAAAGGTTTATCCATGGAGGTTAATACCTACCATACCTACCAAAACATCAAAAATATGTTCTTAAGATAGCATAAAATAATAAATATAATAATTATCTAAACACATAGAAAATGTAGAGCAATAAAATATCATCATCATTCTTATCATGATACATAAACAAAGTCAAAGTCACTAGCATGCATGAATATATAACAAATGAATACTAGTTATTACATATACTGCAATAAATATCATCAAACATCCATCTAGTGCATGGATATGATTTGGTTAAGTTTGTCAGACTAGGATGACTCTACAGAGGATCATTAATACTATCAATTCCATGTAATCTTCAATATACCAATTGTTTTATTATTATCATTTATTATTTTTTCAAAAAGAAGGTTGAAAAATTATGGGGAATGCATTGTCACCCTATCAACCAAATGCTAAGGTTTTATATATTTTCCTCACTTGAATACACTGTTAAACTCTCAAGTAAGTCCCCATCATCTAGATCCATAATATCTAGGCATGCATTGCTTTCTGCATAGTGAAATTCAGTGAAATTCAACACTAAGATATCAATAGTCTTACTAGACTGCCTCAAATTGTCAAGATCAAAATTAAATACTACCTTATGCTAAGGTGTTCCCCTTTCTACTTACAATTTTTTTKAATTTATGAATTGTCATATMTRTTCCCATCCTACATGAACTCATGGGTTTATTACCYCTTTTATCTAATGTTACCATACTTTCTAAAGTTCTTTAAAACAAMCTACATCATTATCTTGGTCTACATTATTATCCCAATAATTTAAATCAAATTGGTTAATTTACATCATTTAATTCCTAATAGGATTTGTCCTTATTTATATCTTATAGTGATTCTTACCATATTTCCTATTTGGAAACACTTCTCTGATTCAACAATAATTTTCCAAAGGGTCACTCATTCAAGGGATGCCCCAAGAGTACTAAATTATCCTTTCTACGTCATCATAATTATACCCTTATGACATTCCAAAATATTCCATCATGTTCTAGTATAGGATACTACTCTTGTTTGTTTCCTTATACTATTTTTATTACAAAGTGCAACCCCATCTTTCATTTGTGAAACTTCAACTTGACTCACCTTTATAATCCATAATATTTTCTAAAGTATATAGCTATTACTCTTTTTCTCTGTTCATCTCATCCTTCCAAATTGGTTATGGCTACACAGATTAAAATAAGTTATCATCATCAAAGAATCTACTTGAATTATTTATAAGATAGATACACCTTCTAATGAGAGAATATCAATGTTGGAATATTGAGAGGAGGGGGGGGGTGAATCAGTATGAACGCTTTTACCACTTTTAACCACAATATACAAAATTCAAATTTATCAATAGTATATCATCAATGTATCATCTATTATTTCATTCAATATATCATGAGCATATAAACATAAACATAATCACATAAACAACATCACATCAAATACACATTACACCAGATTTTATGTGGAAACCCAAATGGGAGAAAACCATAGAATGATTTATTATATATTGTCAAGAATACATTCATTGGAAGCACCAATTTCCCAATTCTCCAGCTACAACTGGAAGGAGGCTACACCCCCCTATTACAGGGTCCAATCTAAAGGAAGTTAAAACTCCCTGAATTCTATGGATCCAACTAGAAGGAGGTTACAACCCCCTGATTCTCAAGCTTCAAACTAAAGGAAGATCTAAATCCATGTGTTCTGCGGAACCAAACGGAAGGAGGCTATAACCCCATTTCCTTGCCCCATTTTTTCATCCTGAAATATAAGTGTAGACAAAACTGTCACTACCACAATCACTGTCACTTTCAACCTGTCACATCAACCTGTCATTGTCAACCTGTCACTGTATCCAACCAATCACATCAACCTGTCACTACAAACCTATCACTGTATCCAACCTATTACTGTCAACTTATCACTATCATTGATACTCAACATCAACAAAACCAAATCAACGATCACCAAGAACACCTCTCAACCTGATGCTTAAGCATCACCAACATATTCTTATACCAAGAATATACCAATATCACCAACATATTCCTCTACCAAGCATGTACCAAGGTCACCAACATACGATCACAAGATATGTGTCTCAATCATGTACCAAAACATCAATTATATGAAACCAACCATACACCTCAATCATATGCCAAACCGTGAAACATGTATCAACCATGTACATCAACACTTGTACCATACCATGTACCAAGCCTATACCATACCATGTATCAGCCATGTACATCAACACTTGTACCATACCATGTATCAACAATGTACCATAGCAAGTACATCAACCATGTATCATATCATGTACATCATAATATATCATCAATGAAGTGTCTCGCGCATAACCAATATAGCCACAATACCAAGATTCCAAAATAGCCAATATGTGCTACTAATCAATGTACCATAACATCACTAAGGGGTACCAGCATGTACCTACATCACCAAGAGATGCATCTCACACATCTACCAAGAATATGCCGCACACCATGCACCAAAGATGTGACTCATACATATGTCAATGCCTCAACAAGATACCAAACACATGACTATAACATCATCAAGATGTATCATAACATCACAAGATGAATATACCAAAATACCAATGATATGCATCCAATCATGTACCATGTACTAATATCAACCATGTACTGAACCTATACCAAATCATATACTAAACCTGCACGAAATCATGTACCAACCATGTACCAAGATCACCAACAAGTGCCTCTAAAAATGCACCATATCATAATCAAGATATGTGCCTCAACCATGCATCAATATATCCAAGATATGCACCAACAATCTACCTTAACAAATATACCTCAACCAACATGTACCATACATACAAGATGATCCTTAAGGCATATACAAAAACTCACAAGGACATGCCTCAAGAATGTTCCACAATACCACCAAGATGCAACCTCATAACATAAAAAATAACATACCTTTACAATTGTAACTGACCTTATGCCTCTAATCCTGATAAACAAACCTGTAGCCTTACCTCAATCCTCAAAAACATTGAACTAGAATATTTTCCCTCTTCTGTCTTGTCCTCACGGGAATAAGACTTGTCTATAGGGGACTCATGTGGCGAGCCCTATACAAATTGTGGGGATGCCTTGCAAGACACTAGTTTTCTGACCCGTGGGGATCATCTAGATTAGGGTTTCCTCAGAAATTCCTACTCTCCTCTCCAATCCTAAAAATCCTAAACCTATCACTCTTTCTTTGCCTCACATTTCACCATCACAAACTTTCCAAAAGATCACTTGCTCACTTATATATATTCAATAAAATGTATGTACTTATAAGAGACTCCTTGAGGTGTATTTAAACTTTTTCCAAGTAACTTCTCTCCTTAATATTAGGGCTTCTTGAACTTTCTTGTTACAACCAATTTACCCTTTCATTAATGACTTATAACCAAATAGGGGCTTCTTAACCATTCTCCGGGGCTTCCAACTTCATGAGGGTATATCTCCTTAACTGTGAGGAACCACATGGCATACCACTTACCATTGGAAATGACACAACGAAGAATATCCATCTATGAGTATGTTACCTACATTTACACTATCCTTCATGTCCTTATTCCTTGATCAAATTTGGGTTGCATAGCCACACCTTTGGGGGTTCATGTAGAATTCATCAAATGCACCCATCACATCTATTGACATCAACAAGTCTTGTTGACATCAATGAATACTAAATTACCATCAATATCGATCAAAACTCTGGGCTATGTAGTGTTGGAAATATTTCTATTTTTGATTTACTAGTTTAGTGGTAGTTTACTGGAGCTAGTTCTATTTTAGAATTTCTATTTTAGACCATCACTATTATGCATGCATTACTAGGAAAATATCACTTCTTGTTCACTTTTCTTAATTATGGAATGTTCTTTCCTATATTAGTGTATATCATTCATTCATTATATTCAATGTTGATTATCTCATTAGAGTAGTGTGAATATATTTTCTCATTCTTCTATATTGAATCTCACGTCCTTCTCTTAAAATGTTTTGTTTGTACTTTTTTTAACTAGGTCTCCTGTGCAGGTTTCCATGAAAATTTGAGATGTTATCAAAGCCAAGCGGCTTGGAGAAAACTAGAAAATATAGAGAAGAGGGAAATTGAAGTTTCGACCAATGTAATTCACGTATTCGACAGTGTCACGCCCTCTCTCTTTCGAAAGGTGTGACAATTGCACACAAACTTACAAAGTTACAAGTGCCGCAGGAAGTGTCACACTTTAGCCTTAAATAGGGTGTGAAAGTGTCACATTGTGGCCTTAACATAGGGTGCAACAGTTTCTCTATGTGTCCTACCAATAGGGTGCGACAATGTTGATGTTTGTCCTTCAGACAGGGTGCGCCACTCTTCACAAATTGACTTTTTTTGCAGTGATTTCACAGGATTTTCACTTGCAAATTGAGGGTTAATTTTGAGGTTTTTCAGAACCAATAAGAGGGATGGCTACGACACCAATTATTCACACCATAAAATTATTTTTAATGGAATACAAAGGCCAAATTCCAGCTCAAAATAAAATGATTGTACAATTTGACGATGATGATAGAAAGAAAATCTACATCAATGATGGAGAAGACTAGATGGGAAAATCGTAAGGATGAGACCATAAGACTTCTTCTCAAATTAATTTAAACTGATTTATGGTTTCATGTTGTCACATGAAAGACTCCAAAACATATCTGGACCACTTTGGAAGGCCTCTTTGGAAACCAGGATAAGATGAGAGGTCATATGCTTGAGGTAGAGTTGAATACCTTGGAACCTAAAACTTTTGATAATATATAGGATTTATTTACCAAGTTTAAATATTTTATATTCATATTGGAATCTTGTGGTGTTGATAATTCTAAACAAGTGGACAAACTTATTCTAATGATCTTGGCTAATCTAGGATCAAAACATGTTTTCTATATCTCCTCTTTCCATTCTAGCAGATATGTTTTGGGATCAAAGTGGAAGATGTTAGGGACCTAACCTCCCTAACCCCTTAAATAGGTAGAATAATATATTTTCCATGTAATAAAGGCCAATATTAATAATGAATAATAATAAGGAAGAATAAGTCAAATTGAAGAAGACCTAATAAAATCTTTCGCTTCTGGAAGATCTTCCTCTAAATTGTTCTTTTGATAGATAGATTTAATATAAATAAGAGTTGAGGGAATGAAAAGTTTTGTCTTGAGAATTATTATAATAGAGCACTGATCTCTTGGAGGTTTTCCCCTTAAAGAGGTCAGTGAACATTGTTTCCTATCAATAAAGGTATTATTTTGGTGCTACGGTTTCATCTATTGTGTTGTCCCACTGTTATTATTTTCAATATTTTTGTTTTTAGCTATTATAATAAATATGGTACCTTGCAAGTGGTATCACAACACTTTCCTTGGAAGAAAATTGTGGGTTATTTGTTTTTCAGGGTAGAGATGTATTCCAGCGTGTTAAGGTTACAAAGATATATCATTCAATGCATAAATCTCTTCTCGGGTAAGCATACATGCAAGAAATGCAAGTGGTACTTAAGCAGACATTGTTGGCCACCCTTGTAACCCCTATTGGTACCCCTTTGACTGGTAGAGCATTAGAAAACACATATATACGAATTGAACTAGATGTCCTAAATCCCTACGTAGATAAACCGATCAACCGCATGACTGCTATAGTGCCACCATAAATAACACTCGAGTAGACACTATATAGTACCTGGGTAGTTGGATAGTACGACTAAGGGCATGGCCTAGCCTCTAGTTGGTGCCCTGAGATATTTGGATGGGTACTAATGTTGGACCCCGTGTTGCACATTATTTTGGTCACTCTGGTGGTGTATCTACAGTTATGTGTTCAAACTCTCATAAGGACCTTTTGCCTGAGAGAAGTGACTGTTGTCTTCTTCCATAAAACATATTTTTAAGATGAGTTCATAGGCTGACTATGTTGTAGGGTGCGAGAATATTGATTCTCGTAGGAAACCCTATACCTAGCTTGCGAGGTGTTCACAGTCTTCTCTATAGGTAGGGTGTGAACCTGTTTTAAATATTAAAAGGAAGAAGAAGTTACGAAGGTTATAGAAAAGGATCTTCTAGAAAATGAGTTGGCATTCGCATGGTTGGCATCCTATTGACTTCTCAGATTTAGTGGGATCATCCTCATCCCTTTAACCATCTCTCCTTCTCTTATATAATGAAGGGTTTCTCAAGGAAGAGGTTAAGCAAGATTAAATGGAGAATTGATGAAAGAATTGCTCGAGGAACCCTATTTGAATTGAAGCTTGAGGCCTCCGTTTGTCCATCAAGCCATACTGGATCTTCTTCATGCAAGTGTAGAGAAAGTGTGTGTGTGTTGGAACCAAGGAACCTTGAAAGGAAGCTTGCGACATCAAGGCGATCTGGTTGTATCTTCTACTTTCATTTAATACAATACAGTGGCATGTACCTTTTCCATAAAATCACTCTTATTTTATCGCATAACTCCTTGATCATATGCATAGGTTGTCATTGAATATACTTTGCTATTTTCACTTCGGCTGGTTTGTGTTGTCTTGGACCTGATCTCACAAGAGCACCAGAGCAAAGTAGGAACAACAAAGACCTAAGGAAGCTATATAAAGGTATGTCACTCATTCATGTCCTGTTCTGTTTTGTTCTAGATCCAGGTGGATCTAGGGAGATCTGTTAGTGTTCGCATATACCGATTTATCTTGTAAAAAAATTGGTGACTCCACTGGGGAAACAACTCATTTTTGTTATCTTTTGTTGGCCATTTTCTCTTGGTATACCTATTTCATTTCCAACCTATCTCTGAGTCTGTAGGAGACCCTTATAGACTTTCTTGACCTAGAAGTTCACTCAAAATTTTTGTCCCTTTTCCAAATTTTCATAATTTACAACCCTTCTCGCATTGTACCTCTTTATATCTTGTGAGAAACATTCATTCTCGCACCCTACTGTTCAATCCAGTGCGACCTTCTCGCACCCTACCAGTGTTCAGACTGCGAGAATGCTTCATTCTTGAACTGTACTCCACTATTAGGCTGCGAACCCATTTGTAAAAGTTTTGGATCAGGTCTTCTTGTTTTTTTTATGCCCATATTTGTTTGTTCATATGAGAAGAACTTCTTTTGCCAGTGTTTGAATGTTTCTTAACTTCAAATCTTGCGGTCGATTAGTTTTCAGATATCGAAAACTCTTCTTAATCATTTTTCCCAGTTTTTACTTCTCGACCTTTTACCAACGAGGTTATAATCTCGGATTTTGAGATCTGAGTGCTTGTTTGGTCAAAAGTCTTTGATCGAATAAAAGGTTGGGATTATTATTTCTTTAGATTGCTTGCTACTTGGAAAAGTTCTTTGTCCATATACATTTCAAGAGACTTTTTCTTGTCGATTTTTATTTTTATCTCCATTGAAAGATTTGATTTGGGTATTTATTGAGTATTGTATTTTCATTGGTTGCTTACCTTTTCTTAATTACATCCCTATTTTTGGTTTCTAAAAAAAATATAAATTTTTAAAGTTTTGTTCTTTTAAGAAATCACTCAGAAAATATTGGCGTTAAAACATTGAAAAAGAACGAACAATGAATTTACATTGTCAATGATTGTTTGGTACTACATTTGAAAAGAGAATCGTAGATCGTAGTTTGCATTGTTCTAGAAAAACTCATTTCTCACTGTTGTAGATAGAATTCATCGAACAAAAGTTTGTATCATTCATTTCTATTTACACATTGCTGGGTCTAAGTCTTACACAACACTGGTTTCATTTCCACCTCCCTCTTGAGTAACAACGACCTTTAATAATATTACGCAATTTTTAAAGTTCAACTAGTAACTTTTTCTAGGGCTCTTTTGCACCAACATTAGCCAAGCTAGAGCTTTGGAATAGGTAGTGAGACACACTCTCCAAAGCACAAAAAACACAATAGTATCTTGTCATAGGGAGTGTAAAATTACATTTGCAACATTTTGTCCTAGGAAACCCTTCTCACACAAGGGTCAAACTTGAGGTCGCATTGAGATTGACATAGTTACTCACCCTTCTTTGTTGATCTCGATGTAGAGATTGCACGTATTACATGGGTCACTTGAAGGTATACCCACAATGATGAGTGGAAGCCTTTCAAGTTGATTTCGGGCTAGATACCTTTCCCTTGCATGTGGATCGGGTTGTCGACTGTTTCCCCAGGAACAATTGTTGTTTGTGGTAACCTCAGTAGCATATCTTCTTAGAGTCTTACACAAGGTGACTGTGGAGGGGTAAGTCTTCACGGTACCTGGAATCGACATTGGCCAGATTCACTCGGGCTCCTTGGAGGGTATATGCATGATTATGTGTGGGAGATTTCACCAGGGTGTAAGTCCATTAAGTTGGTCATCAATGTAAATTTTCCACCCTAGCCCAGCCCCTTCTTGTCTCAACGTTGGATTTCATCACCAACTAGTGACTTTAGAATTGGAAGGTCTTGCGTTCTTGGTTTTGATTCCTAGATTTTTCTAGCGCGTGTTGTTTGTTTACCTAAGTTGGCCATGGAATTTCTTTCGTAATATTTTAACTTGATCACAATTGACCCTCCACACCATTCAAGTAGAATGCAAGGAATACCCCCAGAAGATCTAGAAGGTTCTTAACCCTTGCCTACCAACTCATCGGAGGGCTCTACTCAACAGAGTGAAGTCCAAGACGTTGCCACTCCACAAGTGGAAAGAACTAACTCTTTAGAAGGGTTCTGAATTACCAATTCTCGAGAGGACTTCCAACTTCCTCCCGACTCTGTGAGATGTATTGTTCGAGTGAATTCTTCTGGAGAAATAGATGTTGAGTCTTCTGGATTACCAACCGAACCTTTCACAGGACCTGAGGGTCAAGATACTTTTTGGACTACTGGCATTTTTAGACGGGATCTCTTTGGCTCAAGAGTAGGCATTGATATCACTGTCACACCTGAGCTTCCCGAAACATCTGATACAGATGCAATACCTTTTAGTACTACCTATTATTTTTTTGGTTCAAACGTTTCGCTAGCCGACCACATCTTGACTATTCCCCTACAAAAGGTCGATTACAAAATGGTTGCAGATACTACGAGTCATCACACCAGGATTATGGTGGCTAGCCAAGCTCCCATTGGCACACCACTTTCACCTAGATTCACCCAAACACTTCCCCCTGAATATCATGCGTTGAATGCTTGTATTCCCGCTCCTACACAAATCCCATTCAGGACTCCTAGATTTTTCACTCCTTCTGGGTACCATCTCATTCCTGTTTTCATTCCGACACTTTCTCAACCCCCTTCTAGAGGGCCCCTTCTATCCCCTATCGGAGGCATCGACCCTAGTGGCACCATCCTATCTTTCACACCTAATTACTAGATTCATGTTGGTGGACAATTTTACCAAGGAGGCCAAACCCAATCCCCTTTTGCAGGACAAATCCCAATTGTGACGCAACCCTTGATTGGAGGGAAACCCCCACCTATCCCACCCTATGGATAGAACATACCTCCATCCTTGGCCTAGTATTGGAACCATCTTATCCAAAAAAATCCTTACTCGACTGGGGGGACAACAGCCTCAAGCATCTCCTTCATACCCGCTAGTCCAAGCCAACCATATCCGGGTACATCCAATCCTATTTGGGGCTCGAACGCTCAATCCTACGCACCTGTTCAAGGGAACAACCCCAACCAATACAACCTTATAAATTACGTGCCTCCACACCAATAACCGAATCTACCCGGATCTTCACATTCTATGCAAACTGCTTATGGTCCTACTGGTATACCTACGGGGCTCCCTCGCCAAAGTCACCAGTACCCACATGTGAATAGACAGTTACCCTTCTTAGCCACCCTGGACCTCCCTGATCTGTCGTGAATTTTAAATGATCTGATCCGTCACTCTCCTCAATGGCCTGTGATACTAGCGAAACTACCATCCGACATTCCTAAATTTGATGGTAAACCAAGAGAGGACCCGAACAATCATGTAATGAATTTTCACTATTGGTGTTCATCCAACTCTTTAATGGATGACTCTATTCATTTACGCCTATTTTAGCGAACTCTCACAGGTTGTGCCACGAAGTGGTATATAGAATTACCACGAGGCTTCTTCACCAACTTCAATACCCTCGCTATGGATTTCCTCACCCACTACTAGTTACCAATCCGTTACGAAACAAGAACCAAAATTTTGAGTTCTTTCAAACAAACCAATGCCACTCATATCTCTGATCACATTCATGAGTGGCGATGAAGATGACGTCTCATCAAACTCGAACTTCCCGATCATTTACTGGTAGAGTGGTTCACGAAATCATTCGTGAATGACATCGCTCGTGACATTGCCATGGGTGGAGTTGTCACAGAAGAACAGACGATTAGTCATGCTCAATACCTTGACCTCGTTTACTCACAAACAGGTACTCTTTACGATTTACTCCCTGACGCACCTCGTACTTCTACTATTTCTACTTCAACTACTCCTTCTACTTCTCATGCAGCTGATGGTGTGATTGGAACTTTCCATGCCCAACCCCACTCCGCACAAGCCTCTAGAAACAACCCCAAATCCATTTCTTCTAATGTTCAAAATGCTCCGTCTCCTACCCCTCCTGTCGGTAAGACTTCTGAGGTGAACTCTGTTCAATCTACCCCTACCAGAAAGAATAAATCCAAAAAAGGGAAGGGTAAGAACAAGGAGGATAAAAATAATTCGCAATCTGATAAGACCAAAACACAACCTGTTGACGATAACGATAAGCGCAAACCCCGATACCCTTGGCTTATCTATGGTGATGATCACTACACTAAGGATTGTCCAAGATGAGCCAAGGTTACTAAGTTCCTTCAAGGGAAACTCAAACCACCTACTCTGACCGTGTTGTCACAACCCTTCCCTTCTCAATAGCAAGCCCAATTGGTCATTCATGACCACTCTTCCCCCTCCACTACATCCTATGTATTAATGTGTATAGGTGATTCAAAGAAGAATGAAATCACACTTACCACTCGAGCCAAAGATTATTCTTCCTCCAAAGAGAAGGTTGATGAAATACCTCATTTGTTGGTCCAACCATCTCCCACGACTCCACCTACCAACGATCCTCTTCATCTCGAACGACCAAGCCTAGATACAGTTCTTTTCCCGCCCCCAAAGGGTGTTGTCCGAAATTCTTCTTTCAATCCTCATGCGCGTGCTTCCCATAACTACAGTATTGTCGAAGATCTGGCCCAGGCACCATCCATAATGTTAGCCCTCGAAGTCCTTCAGAGTTGTCCTACACAACGGAAGGCACTCTTAAAAGCTATTGGTGGAATCGACCCTACCGATACAAATTTAATAATTTTTGACTTGGAAGATTAGATTCCAAGGTTACCCCCTAAACTCCCATTTCAAATACAAGTTATTGTCTCTGACAAGAACATTTGTAGAACAGTTATTGATGAGGTTGCCTCGATGTGTGTCATGTCTATTACCTGCTGGAAAGACATTGACTCTCCTCCCTTACCCGAATCCCACAACACACTCAAAGCCTTCAATGGCTCTGGTTTTAAGCCTTATAATGTCCTCTCTTTATTTTTTATTACGTTATAAGGAAAAATGGTCAATGTTGAGGTGGAGGTCTTTGACACTCCTCTTGATTACAACCTTCTACTTGGCCATAGCTGGATCGATTCCATGCATGCAGTTGTGTCCACTCTTTTCCGTGTCGTATGTTTCCCACATCAAGGAAAAGTAATTAAGATGAACCAATTGGCCTTCTTTAATTCTAATGCACGTACCAACAATGTACCTTTCATTGCAAAAACACCCCCTAGTTATGAGAATGTCGATGTCGATCTTCTTAAATATTCCTCTTCGAATGGTACTTTCCCCATTCCACCACCTGATGTTCCACATCCGTTAGTCGCCTTGATCGATATGATTTCCACCTCTGTTCGAGAAACCCCTGCGTCTTACGACCCGTGGATAGTACCCAACCCTAGTGATCATCTTCATTATGGAGACCAAATGCCTTTGAGTCCGGTCGAATTCGCTTATCAATTTATTCAATAGACAACCCCTTCTACCCCCTCTCTTGGTGATTTATCTCTGGATCCATTCCGCATCATTTTTCCTATAGACGAGATGATTATGTATGTTATGTCCATGGAAGATACCCCTTGGGATGGTGGACATCATCGTTCCATTCTCTTCGTGGAACAACACACCATTGAGAGTTACCAACAGATCTCGACTCCATCGACTGTTGTCGTCATTTATACTATTCCTGAGTCTGCACACGATATGTTCTATGAAGGGAACTTAAGTAATATCTCACCCACCATCCCCCTCGACATATCCATCAAACCTGGAGTTTTCGAAAATGTGCATATCAGAGGTTCGTGTTCCCATGATGAAGTTGTCACCTACAAGTCTCTTTTCGAATAATTTTGTGACGTCTTCACATGGAGCTATGAAGAAATGTCGAGTATTGACCTCGACATTGTTGTACACGGTATTAAGACATACCTGGGTGCTAAACCCGTTCGACAATGACTTCGTCCGGTCCACCCATGTAAACAAGCCACTATCAAGATTGAAGTTGAGAAACTTCTCAAAGATGACTTTATTTACCCTGTGGCTCTAACTGAATGGGTTTCCAATCTTGTTCCAGTTAACAAGAAACATGGTACGATCCGTGTGTGCGTTGATTATAGGGACATTAATAAAGATTTTCTTAAAGAAAACTTTCCTACCCCCTTTCATTGACCAGTTCGTCAACGATTGTGTCGGAAGTGAAATCTTCTCTCTGATGGATGGTTTCTCTGGATATAATCAAATCAATATCGTACCTGCAGACCAACACAAGACCACTTTTATTTTTCCTTGGGTAACTTTCGCCTACCGGAAACTACCCTTTGGTTTAAAGAATGCCGACACAACTTTTCAATGTGCTATGTATTATGCCTTTCATGATATAAAGCACATTGTGCAGTCATATTTCGATGACTTACCAACTCATTCCATGTGCCATGTAGATCATCCAACACACCTCTGTACCATTTTCCTTCGATGTCGGTTTTACCGTATATGCTTAAATCCCCACAAATGTGTTTTTTGTGTAGAATATGACCGACTTATGGGCTTTATTGTCAAGGGATCAAGGTAGATCCTTTGAAGGTTGAGGAAATTCTCAATCTCCCTCTTCCTTCCTCACTTCGCTAACTACAAAGTTTGCAAGGGAAAGCAAACTTTCTACGTCGTTTCATCCCAAACTATGTTGAGTTAACTCTTGGCTTTACTTGACTGCTCAAGAAAGGTTTTGAGTTTGTATGGGATACCACTGCCAACAAAGCTTTCAATGCTTTAAAACTGACTTTAACCTGTACCCCACTACTTATCCCACCCGATTACGGTCGAGATTATTTCCTGTATCTCGCAGCCTCAGACTCTACCATTGCTATGGTTCTAGTCCAGGAGGATGATTCTCATGATTCTCATGTCATTTATTATTTGATTCGGAGTCTCACGACTATCGAAACCAAGTATTTACATGTTGAAAAACTGGCCTTGGTCGCCGTCCAATCTTTTCAACGTTTCCAACACTATATCCTTTTACACAAGACTATAGTGATTTCTAACTGCAACCCTATGCAACACATTCTTACACTCCAATTTCCAGGGGGCAAATACTCCAAATGGATAGCAATACTCTAGGAGTTTGACTTAGAATTCAAATGCGCTAAGTCCAAGAAATCCTTTGTGTTTGCCAAATTGATACGCGACCTTCCCTATTCTGAGACGGAAAATGTAGTAGAGGATTCATTACCCGATGAATCCCTTTTTCTGATCATTTCCGATGACCTTTGGTATGGGGATATCATCATATATCTCCAGGCCTAGACTTTCTATCCCGATTTGTCTATCACTGACTCTCGTCGCATATGCTACCAAGCCCGTCAGTATATTATCCTTGGTGATACTCTTTATCGTCGAGGGATTGACTCCATTTTTCGACACTACCTCACATTTGACGAAGCCGAGAAATCCTTGAATGACTTCCATTCTGGAGCATGTGGTGGTCACATGTCTGGGTATGCTACTGCCCAAAAGATCTTACGAGATGGGTATTTTTGGCCTTATTTATTCAATGATTGTATTATTTCTATCCAAAAATTCCACGCTTACCAAACCTACAACAACAAAATACGATCACACCCTACTCCCATACACTCTGTAGTATCCATTGGACCTTTTGCGAAATGGGGTATCGATTTCATGACATGTCACCCTCACTCAGACGGAGGGCATGGATACATTATTGTAGCCATAGATTATTTTATGAAATGGGCTGAGGCGATGCTGACATTCGACAATACTGAAAAGACTGCAGCACTATTCATATTCAATCACATCATTTATCAGTTTGGTGTTCCTCAAGCTATCATTACTGATCACGGTAGCCACTTTAGAAACTTCATGATGCCATAACTCACCGAAAAGTTGGGTTTTCGCCATGAAAACTCAATTCCCTATTACCCATAGGCCAACGTCTAGGTTGAAGCAATAAACAAAGTCCTCATTACCATGCTTTGATGAATGAAAAAGATTCACAAAATGAGTTGGCACACGAAGTTGTTTTCAACATTGTGGTCTTACCGGACATCCTTCAAGTCTGCTACCGAGTTTACACCTTTCCAGTTAGTCTATGGTCTCAAAGCCATCTTTCCGATTGAATGTGAGATACCGTCTCTAAAGATAACTGTTGAAATTTTCCTAAACACTTCTGCTGAAGAAGAACGTCTGTTGTATCTTACGCAACTAGATGAAACCCGTCGTGATGCCACCCTAGTTATAGAAACCTAGAAGAAATGCATCAAAGCCCAATACGACAAGCATGCCAAGCCATTTGTTTTCTCTGAAGGTGATCTAGTTCTCCTTTATGAACAAGATCGATGTTTGCTAGGAGCCGAAAAATTTGAGGCTATGTGGCAAGGCCCTTATATCGTCAGACGGGTGTTGGAAAAAGGAGCCTAAGAGTTAGTGGACTATTATGGTATCCCTTTGAGTGAACCCATAAATGGGCTTTACTTAAAGAAGTAATATGCTTAGATCATCTGTGCATGAGTTCTTGTATTTTATTGTATCATAATTTTTGTGTGTTACTTTAGTGTGCTTTTTCGTTATTTGGTTTTTTCCCTCAACCGCTTACCTTGCATTGTGCTTGGTTTCTATATGTCGAAGTCTTCTCTACCCCACATTGCCTTCGCCGATGGTGCTAGTCATAGTACTCAGAACTTAGCTTCTATTGCATGAGAAATTTACGCACCTACAAACAAACTCATCAGTATATGAGGTGTTTTCCTCGGTCGTGCGACCAATAATATCGCAGAATATAGAACCATCATCGAATTGTTGATTGATGCTATTTCGCTTGGTATCCGCCACCTGGTTATACGACTTGATTCACAGCTAGTAGTGCTACATTTAAGTAATGTTTATGCTATCTGAAGTCCTACTTTATTATGAGTATATCTACAAATTCGCCTCTTGGAATGTTATTTTGATTATATCGAATACCAACACATTCCTAGATGTCTAAATACATTGATTGATGATTTAGCTAATTATGTGTTAGACAGAAATATGAGACATTTATAAAACCAATCACACATCACATGTATTATACAAAACAAAATAATCCAGTAGAAGTCACACACACACACACACACACACATATATAACGATCAATTTTTTTACAAAAAGTTTATGTCCAGGACCAAAATATCAAAATATATGAAGCCCATGGCTTCTACAAAATAGCATCATGGATGACGCTCACGGTAACATACAAATGCTCAGGCTACCCTATGGAGAAATCGACTAAGAGACTCGGACATGCCCACAATATGGCGCTGATAACGTCTCGAGATCTCTCCAATAGTTATGTCTGGGACATCTGCAGTCAGTCCCTCTAAGTTCTGTTCAATCGCCTCGTAGTCTTCAGCATCCCATCTTTCCACTGGAGCCACTTCTCCCCGTCTCTGAATGGGAGATGATCCTGGAGGTCGATACGACCCCATATCTGTGTCATCAAAAATTTTTGATTAGTCCTTGGATAGACATAAAAACATTTTATATAATAAAATTTGCAAAAAAATTTAAAAAGAACAAAATGTGTACTTCTCACCTAAGTCACCCCACTGAGAGTCCTCACACAGGACCAAATCTAGATCTCCTTGAAAATCCAAGCCGACATATGCGTAGTCATCAATCATCAACATCTGGGGCCTCAACCAGTCAAAAAATGAATTGTTATATTTGATTATAGGCCTTGCTACATGTAGAGCCATGAGGTTACACCACCTCAACATCCTCAAATCCTGTGGGGCTGGTAAACCCCAATCTACCTGTAGTTGCAGTAGTGGGACCCTCTCAAGGAAGAATGACACCAAAAGTGACATGTACCTGAACTGCTTCAAGTCACCCCTTCTGCACTTTGTCAGTTGCCTCTTCATACTATGAGAACTGCGTCCGGCAAGTTGAAAACCCAAGGCTCTATGCACTCTATTGCATATTGGAAATAACTCTGGAGAGCCATGTACGGAGCTGTGCTCCCAGCCATGCATGCAATGGTAAACAAGATAGTCTGTAGGGTCAAGTCTTGGACCCCCTAAATGACAAATTTACCCTTGCTTCTCTCCGCCTCAGGAACACAATGTCGGCGAACATACTCACTCATAGGAAATCCACCACCCCTACCTTTGGTCAGATTCGCATGGGATCCACATCATGATAACCCCATCATAAAATATATATCCTCGATATCTAGTGTCAGCATGTGGATCCCTACATGAAATAACTATTGATCCACATCCCACATGTGGACCAGGTACTCTAACAACCTGAGTTGGGCTCTCATGCTCCAGATCCTAATTTTTTTTTAAAACCCACATTCTCGAAGGGCAACAACTGTACGTGGATCATTTTCGGCAATGGCATCATCCTCCTCTTGTTCCCTTTCCCTCAATTCCAACATCGTGATGATCAATACCTGCAATGGATCCATGAGAAGGAAGTTAACAACTCTTTTTAACCTCTTGAATAATTTATTATTGAGTAAAAACTTGCACAAAAATCCATTTTTCGGCCCTCGCAGGTGAAGATTACACATAGTATGAGATTCTAGTAGGTACACTAAAGCTCACCTGCGAGAATCTTAGGTTCTTGCAGGTCCTGAATGGCTCGCCTGCGAGAATGCCTGAGTGCATTCACCGACCCTAAAGTGGATTCAAACACTTAAAATTACCAATAAAAAATGATTTTAATCCATGAAAAGGTTGAAGAATCAGGAGATTACCTCATTGGCTAAAAATGTTTTCCAAATGACCACCTATACCTCCCGCAATCGAGCAAAGAAATTTGGAGAAAAAGAGGTGTGTTGGACAAGTTTTGGCAGAGTAACAATGAAATGGTAAAAATGAATTTTCACCCATATTTATTCATTTTTTTACTATTTCTTATTAATTTTTTATATATTACTTTTTTTATTTTGTTTAAAAACCTAATACCCTAATAGCCTTGTGAGGATGGTTTTTTCGCAGGTAGGTGACATAGAAGCCTGAATGACGGTGTACGAGTATTTTTTCCTATTTTCATCACATGTATGAATATCTTTTTAAGGTTTTGTAGGAAAAACCTCGAGCTCAATCTTCCTTCATTCTGGCACTCAAAAATACATGAGAATGTAACCGAATATACTTTTTCATCTTTTCGTACTCGTCATGGTAACATGAAAACAACAAAAATAAGGGAGTATCCTTTAATCTCTTTTCACGCTCCATAAAAATGAAAAGATTGTCGAACGATCTTGTTCTTTTCACGCCCGTAATTTTTTTTGAAGAAAACGTTCAATGAGCGATAGTTTATCACTTTTTCGGTCTCATCGAACTAATTTACGAAAAAGGAACTGGCAGAGTTCTCTTTAAGTGTTTTTCAGACTGTCAAAACATGAAAAACCCCGAGTTTTCTATCTTTGGACTCGTTAAACAAACATTGAAAGACCCTTTATGGGACCGAACCACTCCTTCCTAGGGTACGTTAAATGTACTCTGAGGGACTTGTCTCAAGGATGAGCTTACATCAACAAGCATATGTTATCCTCCTCAATCTTGTGTAAAAATAAAGAGGTACTCACCATAAATACTGGGGGGGATTTTGGAAAAGGGATATGCCTTCGTATTTGTATTAGTGGTAGTAAGAGTCGCTCTTGAACATGACACTCCCTGTTCGTCATTTGAATCCGGGTTGGGAAATCCATTTCTCTCTCGTCTGACTTACTACAAGGTCATATCTTGGGTCGTCTTTGAGTCAATGCTACCAAGACCATTGTCGTGTCGTTCATATGTTCAAGAATAGTCCAAACCAACCCTCCTTTGATTTGGCCATCTGCAGTTGTCCATTCTTACCATGTTGGCCTTCTCTGTGTCCATTTCAAATCATATTCATACTTTGACTTACCTTCAAAATCTTTTACTTATTTCATGTCATTGATGGGGGATACATCAAGGCCCTCTTGTGATGAGTCTTTTTTCATTGACTCCAACTCATTGTCCAGGAATAAGACCTAGAAATCATTTAGTACTTAAGAACCTACATACCTTAATGGGAGGTCTTTTCATTTTCTATAATGGATTCACATCATTGGTCCCTGATCGAGAGATTCTGCCAAGTGTTTGACTTCATCTCATCTATTCGCATTCGTTCAGATTGTACTTAGGTACCTTGGGAGTCATTGACATCAATGTTGATTTTCCTCGCACTTGTTAACGGTTTTCATCAATGACCGGTAATCGAGTGGTTTCTACCATGTTCGACTTCGACACATGTAATCACATGGCTAGATTCGTACTTTTCAGATGATGGGATTGAAGACCATGGGTCTTATCTTTTTTGGCCTAGGTTGCGCTGGAGTATTTATGATTTGTATTGACACATAGATCCACTTTGTATGTTGCATGGCTATGTCCTAATCTGCGTCTTCTAAACACATAGATCCATAGTGTATTCATAGTGGCTATGTGGTATTTTGGTGACATGGATCCACAGTGTATGATTGGTGTCCATGGCCTACATTTATGATTTCATTCATTTGTGGTCTAAGCATGGGAATGCCTACCTCAGAACTGGTATTATATTCTGCAGATGCTTGATTGTTTGTAGGTTTTTGATTAGGTGTGATCCTTGTTTCTGACACACACACACATTTTACAAAGTATTTCGGTTGTCACGAGTTCTAGCCTCATACTTTGGGGGGCATTTTGTTACACATTATTTTGGTCACTTTGGTGGTGTCTCTACAATTATGTGTTCAAGATCTCATAAGGACCTTTTGCCTGAGAAAAGTGATTGTTGTCTTCTTCCATAAAACATATTTTTAATATGAGTTCGTAGGCTGACTATGTCTCACAAGCAATCCTATATCTAGCCCATGAGGTGTTCGCAGTATGCTCTATAGGTAGGGTGAAAACCTATTTTAAAGCTTAAAAGGAAGAGGAAGTTATGAAGGTTCTAGAAGAGGATATTCTAGAAAATGAGTTGGCTTTCGCATGGTTGGAATCCTACTGACTTCTCAGATTTAGTGGGATCATCCTCATCCCTTTAACCATCTCTCCTTCTCCTATATAATGAAGGGTTTCTCAAGGAAGAGGTTAAGCAAGATTAAATCGAGAATTGATCAAAAAATTGTGTGAGGAACCCTGTTTGAATTGAAGCTTGAGGCCTCCATTTGTCCATCAAGCCATACTGGATCTTCTTCATGCAAGTGTAGAGAAAGCGTGTGTGTTGGAACCAAGAACCCCTGAAAGGAAGCTTGCGACATCAAGGCGATCTGGTTGTATCTTCTACTTTCATTTAATACAATACAGTGGAATGTCCCTTTCCCATAAAATCACTCTTATTTTATCGCATAACTCCTTGATCATATTCATAGGTTGTTATTGAATATACTTTGCTATCTTCACTTCGGTTGGTTTGTGTTGTCTTGGACCTGATCTCAAAAGAGCACCAGAGCAAAGTAGGATCAAAAAGACCTAAGGAAGTGATATAAAGGTATGTCACTCATTCCTTTTTGGTAGTAGATTCGATGATTAAAACTTAGGGAAAGAGTCATGTCCTGTTTTGTTTTGATCTAGATCCAGGTGGATCTAGGGAGATCCGTTAGTGTCTGCATATACTGATTTATCCTGTAACACCCCACATGTGTATTAGAGAGCTATAACACAGGGAAAACCCTTGTTTGTATAAACCATGAATACCCTAACCCTTGGGATGGAAACAAAACCATAACAAACAATATATATTGCTTTGCAACCTTACCTCCTCCATTTTGGTTGCGAAATTACTACACATTTCTTCCTGTCAAGAATTTGGGCATTTCAACACTATAATATTCTTTAGATCAGAGTATAAATCTGCAGGAGTCAAAAAATAGGTCTGAATCTTGTTGGCACCATTATTTGATCCCTGGCCCATTGGATTCCTCTCTTCTCCATGATTGTAGTCATACCTAGCTTTTTTTATATTTTTTTTTCCTGTGGACCAGAACCTTTTCCATCCACCTTGTTTAGGCCTTAACCCATTTGATTCCCTTCGTCTCCTTGATCTTTGTGATACCCTTCACCCATTACCCGTTTTCTGTGTGGTCCCACCCATCCCTTTCCATTTCCCCCCTTCATCATGTCCCATAATCGTAGCCAAGACCTCGAAGCCCACTTCAATTCCTTGTCCTCTACTTTCAAAGAGACCCAATAGGAAGTGTGACAACTTAGTGCCAATATTACCACAATCAATAAGAAAATACATTCCACCGTAGAATAAAAAATGGAAATCCTGAAACATGACCTCTCTACCCAACTTGCATCCTTCACTAGGATGATCTACACCAAGTTGAATATCCCTGGCGACCTTACCTTCGCTGACCCACCTTTGCACCCCAAAGATGAAACTTCCTCCAATTCCCACTCTTTTTAGCCCCATCACTTTCAACATGACTTATGCCTTCCATGTGTGGATGTGAACAAATTTGATGGATCGGATCCCACCGACTGGGTAACTCAAATGGAGCATTATTTCTCTTTGTACAACATTACATATGAGTTGTCCAAAATACAATATGGTGTTCTCCATCCAGATCAAGAATTTTTGCAATGGTATAAATGGAGAAACGATTACCTCCAAGGTTATGTGGCTTGGAAACAATCTGTTGCAAATATTTATGAACTCTTTGACACTGACACCAACCATTTAGGCCATTTGACAAAGTTGAAACAATCTGGTAGAGTGGAAGACTTTATTACTTCTTTTGAGCGATCAACTTTCCGCATGAAAGGAGTGTCTGATGTTTTTTTATGTGAATGATTTATCAGTGGCCTCAAGGATGAGATCCATGCCCACATACTCAAAAAAGGTCATTCTAGCATTCTTTCACAACTCCATTCCATTCAAGCCACTAAGACACCCTCTATGACTCCTAATCTCCAATCTATCATCTGCAAACATCAAGTTGTTTTTTCTAGTCCGCAAGGACTTTCTCCTTCCCGTGGTGTTCATTATCATTCCATTCCCCTCATACACGGTATCATTCTTCCCAAT
The DNA here is from genome assembly GCA_009831015.1 of Picea engelmannii. NCBI lineage: Eukaryota > Viridiplantae > Streptophyta > Pinopsida > Pinales > Pinaceae > Picea > Picea engelmannii. Next base: position 275,265 of record ML789128.1, on the reverse strand, counting down.
GTTCATCCCTATCGTCATCCATTTTCCCAGAAAAATGAAATTGAGAAAATTATTCAAGAATTGGTTGCCGCATGCGTTATTCGTCCTAGTACTAGCCCCTATTATTCTCCTGTGGTCATGGTACTTAAAAAAATAAGGCTCTTGGCACATTTGTCTTGAATTTTGTTCCCTCAACAAACTCATAATCAAAGAAAAATTTCCCATTCCTTTCATTGATGATCTCTTGGATGGATTAAGTGGTGCCCAGTTCTTTACTAAACTTAATCTTTGTTCTGGCTACCACCAGATATGTATGAAAGAGGTAGACATTCCTAATACCAAATTTTGAACTCATGAGGGCCACTATGAGTTCTTTTTCATGCTCTTTGGCTTGTGTAATTCTCCCTCCCCTTTCCAAAGCCTCATGAATCATGTCTTCTTTCATTTTATCCGTCATTTTGTCTTATTTTTGTTTGATGATATTCTCATTTATAGTAAAAACTAGACAACCCATCTTGCTCATGTGGATCAAGTTCTTCATCTACTCTCTCAACACCAAATTTTCCTCAAACAATATAAATGTGTTTTTGGAGCCTAGAAAGTAGAGTACTTGGGTCATATTGTTGGCAAGGAGGGTGTTAGGATGGATCCTAAGAAGATTGAATCTATGCAAGATTGGCCTCTCCCTAAGACTCTCAAAAGGTTGTATGGTTTTCTAGGTTTAACAGGCTATTATCACAAGTTTGTTAAGAATTATGGAAAGATTACGATGCCTCTCACTGCTCTCCTTAAAAATAATTCTTTCACTTGAAATCCAACAACGAATCATTCCTTTGAATATTTGAAAGAAGTTATGTGCACAACTCCTATCTTGGCCCTTAGTGACTTCACAAAGACCTTTTTCATGGAATGTGATGCTTTTGGGAGAGGAATTGGAGTAGTCCTTACACAAGATGTCCAACCTTTGGACTTTACTAGTAAACAACTGTCAGAGTGACATTTGGGAAAATAAATCTATGAAAAGGAAATGAAGGCTATCATGCATGTAGTGGATCTTTGGCGCCCTTATCTATTTGGGAAAAAATTCCAAACTAACATTGATCATCAGAGCCTCAAGTATTTTCTGTAGCATTTACTTTCATCCTTGGAGCAACAAAAATGTGTGACTAAGATCTTTGGCTATGACTATGAGATTGTTTACAAGAAAGGAAAACACAATGTGGTTGTTGACACTCTTTCAAGAAAATATGAAGATGAAGGGTCCCTTTCCCCTCTCTTGCATTGTACCATATTGGCTCCAAGTTGTTCGCTAGGAATGGATACAAGATCCAAGAATTTTGAGTCTGATCCAATAATTTCAAGATAATTCTCTAGTTTCCTTAGGGTACTCATGTCACAATGATGAGATTCGCTACAAAGGCCATATGTATTGAAGTAAACTATCACAACTTAAATCCACGATTCTTTCTGAGCTTCATGCTACACCCACAGATGGGCACTCAGGGTTTACCAAAACCTATGATAGGGTCAAACGTTCTTTTCTCTGGGATGGTATGAAACACGACGTTTGCACTTTTGTGGCAGAATGTGATGTATGTCAATGCAATAAGGAAGAAACAATAAAATCCCCAAGCACACTACAACCACTTCCGATCCCACCTACTATTTGGAGGGATATCTCTATGGATTTCATTGTTGGCTTACCTAAATAGGGAAATTAGTAAGTCATCATGGTAGTAGTTGATCATATTTCCAAGTATGCTCATTTATGTGCTCTTTAACACCCTTTCACTACCTCCACTATGGATCAAATTTTCATGAATCATATCTTCAATATTCATGGCTTGCCTCATTATATTTTTTCTGACAAATATCCCACTTTCACCAACAATTTTTGGAAAGAACTTTTTAGGATGCAGGGCACAAAATTGAATCTTAGTACCACCTATCATCCATAGACTCATGGTCAAACTGAAGTTGTCAACAAGTTTTTTGAAACATATTTGATTTGTTTTGCATCTGAATGACAAAATCAGTGGGCTCAATGGTTATTCCTAGCTGAATGGTGGTACAACACCTCTTACCATACAACTACTTGCATGACTCATTTTCAAACATTATATGGACAAAATCCACCTTCATTTCTATCCTACATGCCCGACATCTCACAGGTCTAGGTGATTTACCAAACTCTTACAGTTCAAGAGGCTATTTTCCATAACCTCAAAGAGAATCTAGTCATGGACCAAAATCACATGAAGCAACAAGCATATCAAGGTCCCTCAAAATGTCAATCTGATGAAGGGGACTAGGTGTTTCTTCGACTGTAACCTTATAAGCAAACTTCACTCAAGGCATACCATTGTCAAAAACTGGCGCCAACATATTATGGTCCTTATACAATTATCTAGCATGTGGGACAGGTGGTTTATCAGTTAGATTTTCCCAACCATTCTAAGCCTCATTATGTTTTTCATGTCTCCTGCTTAAAAAAGATGATTGGAACTATGTGACAAATTCAAATCAGTCTTCCCGAGTTGGATGAAGAAGACTCCATTTGGTTACAACCACAAAAAGTCTTGGACTAGTGTGAGCTTCGTCTCTATTGGGATAAAATATATGCACTAATTTACCAACATTAAATTATCAACCAAGGCTGATAATCTTTGAGGTGCAAGCACATGAAATGTAGGATTGGAGCTTGTCTAGCCTAATCTAAAACCGACAAACACACTTAAAAATGAAATGAATGAAAGAAAAATTAAAATTAAAATCAAAGTGCATGAATTCAAAGTACAAGAAATGAGATCAAGTATGGGAAATAAATCAAATTAAAAAAACTAGCTAAAAAAAAAAACAAACAAATATGAATCTAAATTCAAACTACACAAATAAAATGTCCTTGAAAAAATACACCCAAGAAAACAAGAAGAGAAAGCAATGAAATAGAAATAAGAAAAAATGTGAAACTAGAAAAAATAAAATGAAAAGATGATGTAAAGATGATCTCCCCCATCCACATCACACATACTTGTTCTTAACTCCACACATATAAGGCATCACAATATATACATAATGAACTAAACAACAATATATTGATAATGACAAAATATAACAATTACTCCTTAATAAAATAATAAACTAATACATAATGATTAACTAAATAACAAAAATAATCAAAATGTTTTCAACAAATAATTAAATATATTAACAACCTACCATCAAACAAAGTAATTTTTAATGGAATTGTGACATGGCAATATAAAACTAAAATAAAACCTACCTACCATTATGCACAGATCACAACATTTACCACATAATTTAAATAACATCATAACTTCTACTTCCAATGTTTCATAACTCAACGTATGATATGAAAATAGTTCAATATGACATAATCATACATGGGTTTAATACAAGAAAGTCTTACACATTAAGTTATTCATTCACACACATGTTTTATATATACCCTTATTGGAATAAGTTATGCACAGGAACGACGGTGTAGATAATGTAAGCCACTCACAGTGTTAAGTTTATACATGTATCTATACACGCAAAATTTTAGAGACTTTTCCATTTCTATGCATATACAATGGTACAAGTGAATGGATCTGTACAAGGAGAGGAAAGGGCGCAATTGCAGAGTTAACTGTGAGGAAAATGAAAGGAAGGTGAAGACAACAATATGAGTAGTGATTAATATTCTGAGGAATAAGAATCAATTATTACAGGAATGAAGGTGAAATAGTGGTGTGGAATTGAAGCAGAGTTGGGGTGTTCTTCTTCAAGGGTCCATCTATAAATTCATAAAATAAATCAAAAGACTTGAAAGATTGTAAAGCTAAAATTAAATGTGAATAAAAATAATCACACACACTGAAAATGAAATGAAACCCATGAAACATAATATGTAGCTAATCTAGTTAAATGATGGAAGTAACATGGCATTACCTAGATTGAGGGGTCCTTCTCGACCTTGGAAACGTGCCTGGAAACTAACTCAGATTGAAGATATGCTCAGAATTCTAATAACAATAATCTTTCCTTCATTAAAATCGAAGAAAACTTAAATTACAACATGATAGCACTCAACTCTCTGCAACACATCTGATTATCCTATTAACAATAGTGATCTTTTACGTAATGAAAATTCTCCTCTTTTCTGATGAACACCTCTATCTTTTATAGTATTACAAAATAGAGGAAATGATTGTTAAAGGTATAGCATCGAATCTTTTGGAAATCTGGCTTCATACTATAAATAATATATGTTCAAATACATTTGTTATGATTCCCGATCATTTTGAATTGAAATTTGTCCTTTTCCTTATCTGATTTTTGTTGGACATGACTTGGAGTTGGTTTGATAAATCTAGGCACATCCTGAAATTTGTGTAAATGTCAATTAAAGAACCAACAATATCTCCTCAATAGTTCCTTTGTTTTGAAAACGGTTCATGTGAGAACCAATTTGCCATGCTGGAAAGAAAATCCATTTTCAGGATTCTTTATATTCTTCTTTATTTGCATGAAAATCGAGGAAGGAATTAACTATCTAGAACTTTTATTAATTTTTCTGAATTATTCCCCTTGAGATGGAGGTCCGCATGTGCGACCTGGGTGGATTTTGAAACATGCATTCATGTGCCGTCGTTATTGTGGGGAAAACCCATTTTTCTGATTTTTGCCTCAAATTGCGTGATTATGCTAAACAACGACAGGTATTGGAATGACAATATTGGTGCAAAAATGATGAACTATTGTTATGGTACAAGAACACCGATTGTTCTAGTACAAGAATCACACTTCACAAACCATCATAAGTAAACCATGATATAATCATCTTTTAACCAGTAAAAATATAGAAAAGACGACGTTTTAACCACAATGGATATAATGACAAATGATGACGTTTAATGAGGGTTTATGGTGTGTATTGACAACGTAATGCAGGGCAATGTGTAATAATGAATGTTTTTGTATAGCGGAAAACATGGAAAAGTGGAGCTCAACAATCTCCGTCGTCGCACTATCAAGGAAATGTTAGTCCAGTGAAAACATACAACTCCAACCAATGCCACCTGGGAGCCCACTACCATTCGACAACAATTTCCTCATTTCAAGCCTTGAGGACAAGACTGTTTTTTAAGGGGGAGGGAATGTTAGGGACCTAGCCTCCCTAACCCCTCACATAGGTAGAATAATATATTTTCCATGTAACAAAGACCACTATTAATAAGGCCAAATAATAAGGAAGAATAATTCAAATGTAACAAGAACTAATAGAAGCTTCTGCTTCTAGAAGCTCTTCCTCTAGATTGTTCTTTTGATAGATAGATTTAGTTTAAGTAAGAGTCAATGGCATGAAAAGTTTTGTATTGAGAATTATTGTAACAGAGAACTACTCTAATGGTGGTTTCCCCCTCGAAGAGGCAAGTGAACATTGTTTCCTATTAATAAAGGTACTATTTTGGTGGTGTGGTTTCATCTATTGTGTTGTTCTACTATTATTCTCTGCAATATTTCCGTTTTCAACTATTATAATAGATATGGTACCTTACAAAATATGCCTACCATGGATAAGTTCATTGATTCTCTCACACATGAGAAGGAAAAGCCATTCAAATGGGTCTAATTAAGGAACCCAAAGCACATGCACTCACCATGCAATATGGAAAAGGTTCATCCAATAAAAAATCCAAACAGAACGGAAAGGAGAAACATAAAGAAAAGGAGGGATATTCTAAGCCCTTCAAGGATTATTTAGGTTCCAAAGACTCTTGAAATTACAAAGGAAAGAAGAAGAATGGAAAGTAGTGTACTTATTGCAATAAACCAGTCATAAATAATCCACATGCATGAAGAAGAAATCGATCTTATGGAACAGGTACTTTAGAATAACAACCTTGGAAACTTTATTCCTGAAGGAGCCAAGAAGAAGAAAGAAGAAGATAATGCTCCTAAGAAAGGTAATCATCATTCTCTGGTTGCAATTAATTCCTTATCTGATTAATAGATTATATATTTTGGTGTATCGCATCATATGAAATCCAAAGAGGAAGCCTTTACTTCTTTGAGTTCATGCTCAAGACCCCCTATTCTCATGGGGGATGTTACTCTAGTAACACTGGCAGGAGAGGGAAAATTAGAACTTCCTAATGGAAGTTTTGAGAATTTTTTACATGTTCCAAATCTTTCTATAATATGCTCTTAGTTTATCATATCACTCATACAGGAAAAAAGTTGAATTTACATCAGATTCAGTTTATGTGCTTGACATGCATGACATTTAAATTATCACAATTGGTGAGGTAGATCACAAATCAAGGTTGTATAAATTCACTACGTTTCCTGACCATGACTCCTCTTTACTACAAACACATGTTGATGATAGTAGTATAGTATGGCATGAGATATTTGGCCTTTTAAACTTTAGGTAAATGAAACGAATTTCCGAACAAGGAATGGTCAAAGGCTTGCCAGAAATTCACTTTTTTAAAGGGGTTTGTGAAGGACACATTCTTGGAAAGCATCTTGAAGAGAAGTTTGAAAAGGGGAAGGCAAGGAGAGACTCGTCTTCCTTGGATACTGTTCATAGTGATCTTATGGGTCCATTTCCACATTCATCCATAAAAAGCGCAAGGTATTTCCTTACATATATTGATGATTATTCATGCTATACTCGGTTTTATTTTCTTAGTAAAAATTATGAATTTTTGAGCATCTCAAAGACTTCAAAGCTATAGTAGAGAAGAAGATTGGGAAGAAGATAAAGATCCTCTATACAGAAAATGGGGGGGAGAATATCAACAAATATGTTCAAAATGTTTTTCTTGAGGCTAGTATCCAGTTGCAACATACAGTTCCATACACCCCAGATCAGAATGGAGTTGTTGAAAGGAAGAACATATCTATGAAAGAGATGACTAGTTGCATGTTGCATGTGAGGTCTCTTCCTTCCAAAATTTGGGATGAGGCACTTAATTGTGCTTCTTACATACAAAACAGATCTCCTCATAGATATATTGAGGACATGCCACCTTTTGAGGCTTGGACATGTGATAAACCACATGTCACACACTTCCACATATTTGGATCTCAAGCATGGGACCATATTCCTTCTGAAAAGAGGAAAGCATTAGATCCACAGAGCACACCTTGCATCTTTGTGGGATATCTAGATAATGTGAAGGGGTACATGTTGATTGATCCCTCTACAGAATGTCTCATTATCAAGTGCAGTGTTTAGTTTGAGGAGATTCATTTGCATGCACCACTAGTGAAACATGCATATACTCTTGTGCTTCCATCAGTTATAGACATTAGATATGATGATTCCATACACTTAGATGATATATATTTAGACTCAGAATCAAAATATTATGTACCTGGAGAAGCGCAGGTAGTAAAAATAGATGAGGAGACAGTGTTGTAGCTTTAGAATATTCCCAAGTGGGCATATTCCACACTTCAGGAAGTAGATGACCTTACAGGGTGTCCATTGGATTCGAGGAGGAATTAATCTCAACATGAGGATCCTTCTCATGTATTTTCAGATTCTGAACCAATGATACCCATGCATTGCTATATGGTTCAATATTCTGATCCATATATATACAGTGAGGTTGTGGGAAATCCATTATGGGAAGCATCCATGTAGGAGGAGTATCACTCACTCATAGAGAATCAAACTTGGGATCTAGTTCCACTTCCACCAAGGAAGAAACTTGTCCGATGAAAATGGATCTATAGGACCAAAAGAGAAACATATGGTCAAGTAAGTAGGTACAAGGAAATATTAGTTGCAAAAGGATTTCAACAGATTCATGGGATACATTATGATGAGACATTTTCTCCTGTAGAAAAGATGGACTCCATTCACTTGGTTCTATCGATTGCAAGAACCAAAGGATGGGAATTTCACCAGATGGATGTGAAGAATTCTTTTTTTCATGGTGATATTTCAGAGGATATCTACATGGAGTAGCCATCGAGGTTCATTCATAACTCATCTTTAATATGCACACCGAAGAAGGTACTATATGGCCTCAAGCAGACACCTAGAGCGTGGTATGAAAATATGGATTTTTATCTTCTTTCACATGATTTTTTTTTATGTAAATTTGATTGCAATGTTTACATGTTGAGGAATATTGTCTCTTTGATGATTTTAGTACTCTATGTTGATGATATTTTCATCATTGGTAGCTCTACTTCAACCATTGTTGTAGTCAAATATATTTTTCATGACATGTTCTCTATGATGGACGTGGGTCCACTACACTTATTTCTTAGTCTTGAGATCAGTGAGGATGATTCTAGCATCAAAATTTCTTAGAATAAGTATGTCATGGATCTTCTATATATATTCCACATGACAAACTATGAATCTTCACCTACACCCTTCTTATTTGGGATCAAACTTGAGGATGGCAGGGATACACCATTAATGGACAACACTTTGTATTTCCAGTTGGTGGGGAGTCTTATGTATCTCACCCACACTCATTTGGATATCTCATATGCAGTAGGAGCAGTTTCCAGATACATGCAAGAGCCCCATGATATGCACGGGAAGGCTTCCAAACACATCCTCTGATATGTTCAGGGCACCATGAGTTATAACATTCAATATTCACTTAGTTTTTCATTGGATCTCATAGGCTTCACATATTCATATTGGGATGGCGATGGAACATATCACAATTTTACTTCCAAGTACACTCTCAATTATCCAAATGGATCTTGGTGGCCATCCACCTTTTCCACTGAATCACCATTTTGAGCCTATGGTTTTAATAAACCATGACATTCACCCTTTTGGTGGGGAATGGAATGTAATGTCATCTTAATTTTTTAATCACAAACATCATGTAATGGTCTTATGTACATTCCTACAACATAGTGTTAGTGCACAAGATCCCATTAGAACTCCGTTGTTAAGCATGCTCGGGCTAGAGTAGTGCTGGGATGGGTGACCTCCTGAGAATTCCTAGTATTTTACATGCCTATGGAATTTTATAACCTTAGTCCAATTCATCCCACATGCATCATGGGAATAAACTTATCATTGTTACCCTCTCATATATAATTGAGGTGAAGGAGGCCCTTTAGGCATGCAATGGAGTGTGATGTAAAGATTCTTGTGAATGAACCATAGCCAACATCTCTTTCCTTTTAGAGATAAGTTACCACATTTTTCCAATTTGTATTCTACAATGGTTTTCTATCTTATTCAGTAATAGAAGTTGGGTTTCACTGTATTTTTGTGTTCTCTTCTATATTTTTGTGTATTTCATTGTTATATCTCGGTTATATTTCTACCTTCATGTTGTTCTCAAACTAATCTGGATCATTGGTATTAGAGTAGGCTACTGCTTTTTATTTCTGAGAGCAGGTCCTCGACGAGGTCATGGTATAGAGAGTTGGATCTCGAGCTAGTTTCACTTGAGGAAAATTCCTCTCGCCAGCCAAAGCAACCTCCCATGGTGGAAGAAAAGAGAGATGACAAAATATGATATCCTTTCAAGAAGTTTCTCAAGGAATCCCTCATGTGACAGATGAACGAGATGATGGACAAATTTTCTCAGATCCTTCAAAGACTATTGATGGTGGCAGCGATGGCATATTTGACAAGAATCCATTTTGCAAGTGAGACACCCTTCAAGGTACAAGTCATTTTTTATATCCCCTTATTTGAAGGCTCGATAGATGCAGATGCTCTAGAAAAATAGTTGAATCTTATAGAAGGTTATTACTCTGTCCAAATTTTTTCCGACAGTGAGAAGATCACCTTTGTGCTCCTTAAATACCTTCCCCATATAAAATCTTGGTCGGAATGTTACTGGGATAGGTACACCACAGATGAATCTACACTATTTAGGAGAGAACACACTTGGGTAGCCTTTGTAGATGCCTTAAAGGAGGAGTTATACCCTGTCAGCAACTATGATGACCAATACATGAGATGGACAACTCTGCGTCAGAAAAGAGATCAGACAGTGCCAGGGTACACCAACATCTTTCATGAATTGTGCTCAAATTTGGGTATCAAAAACTCTGAGCGACACCTGTTTTTGAAGTACCACAATGGTCTGCAAAGGTACATCTAAACAAAGATGGATTTTTTGGATATCTCCTCATTGGGAGTTGCTTATCGATATTTAGTCAAAATTGAGCAGCAGTGTAAGTGGGAGAAGCATGGAAAAGGAAACTCTAACTCACACAATGAAGGACAGAGTAAGGAAGTCCAACCTCAAGATAGCCAACTCCATATGTAGGCAAAGAAGGGTAACAAGAAGTCTAAGAAAGACACCAGAAAGTGGTGTGAGTTCCACAACATCCCTTGGCATAAAATTGATGAATGTTGCTCAATACATTCATTGGTAGCCAAGTTCAAAGATACAGATCCAAACCTTGAATTGGAACCTGATTAAAAAAAGGAGAAAAGGAGACAAATCATTGATGCAGAACCCACTTCTACTATCAACTACAACAATCCAACCAGAAGAGGATCATGAGGAGGGGGAGTGATTCTTCCATTCACAGATGTGGGTGAAGGGGACTCCACTGCATTTTATTGTTGATGGCGGAAGCCAAAATAATTTCTTCTCAATAGAGGTTGTCAAGCAGTTGGATTTGCCAACAAAACCATACCTGCAACCAGGGTCAAGATCTTCGTTTCATCCAACAATGTCGAATTTCATACAACATCGATCCCTTCAAGGATTATATAATATGTGATGTTTCCCCATTAGAAGCCTGTGATTTTCTATTAGTCCAACCATATATGTGGAGGGATCATGCTATTTATGATTCTCAACCCCGTAGCGTCATTTCTACTTTGGGGGGTCAACTATACATGATACTAGAGGTAGTTTCAACTATTCTCCCACCAAAAAAATGCCACAAAGTAATCTCTCATACTGCAAAGTTTAGCCGCTTCACAATTCAATCAGAAGGTGAATAGAAGGACACTACAACCACTACAGCTTGTTGAGAAATCAACACACACTAAAAAGTCTACGTAAAATTTCACTTTTTGGGTACCACTTGATCTTTTGGCATTGTATGATATGAAAAATGTGTCCTTTGCTTATGTCTTTTGTTTCTCATTAATTCTTTAAAATATTTCTTGGACATTTGAAAATGATTAACTTAAAATATGAGTATCTAAATTAGAGAAATGACAGGACACGCTTAAGGATTTTGGCATCGGGAACGATTAAACGTGAAAGAAAACGTTAGAGAGAATCAAAGTTGGTGAGCCTCGATATTCGTCGGCATTGGAAGGCGCAAAATTTCTTTTGCGACAAGCACCACCAAGAATATCATCGATGACCGACCAATTCGGCATTGACGAAAGGTTAAAATAATAAGCATTGAACAAAAAATGAAATAATAATCGTTGATCACTGACTTCCAAAACGTTTACGAAGTTGGGAGTTTCAAAGGATGATAACCCACGAAAAAACTACGCGTTCATTTTATTTTCTGAACATTGACCCCCGATGCTGACCCGACATTGGCAGTCATGAGATCTAGCTCAATTTAGCACATTTAACATAAATGAAGTCTCGAGTGAAAACCTTACCCACGAGTCAAGTTCTAGGTTTTATTTAATGAGTCTCGAGTCAGTAACGCCACGTCAACGTTAATCGACGTTGGAAATTGCTAAAGGACAATATCAAAAAACTTACAAAACAATTCAGAACAATGATAATTGTAAAAGAAAAGTTAATTTACGAGGAGCTTAGATAAAAACATGGTAGATTTACACACAAAAGGGAAACATGATAATTTTGACTATTAGGACTAGAATGATTTCAGGAAAAACATTTTCGAAATTTCATATATTCAAATTCTCGCCAAGATTAGGTTACATACAATGAACACCACCAACACCTTGGCCAACCGAACTGGTTACATCGAGAATGTGAAAATCCTCACAACTAACAGAGAAAACTATCAAAACATGCGTCATGTCTAAGATTACAAAACAAGAATCCTCCCATCAGGTATCTCCTACACAAGGACCTTCTCTCGGACCATTTCTTGCACCTTATAGTGCTCTCATGTTCTCCTCATCCATCACCCTCTGTGCTTCATACAAATTCACAATCGTATGTTGTGCTTCCTGAAGCTGTCTCTTGAGCCAATTTGTGCTTCCTCCACAACCCTGCATTAATGATACGTCATGGCTCTTCACTGCCAGTTGTCTCCGCAATTCTCTATTTTCTTGATAAAGTTCAGCTATGGTGAGTTGTGCTTGCTCCAACTGTTGGTTGGGGTTTCCAACGTTAGAACCCGATGTCTCTGTCTTTCGCATTCGACTCCTGCTTCCTCGACTGGTAGCCCTGAAAGGCTTCGACCGGGTAACGTGAATTATAAACTCCTCAACGGTCGGGTGTGCACTCAACTCCATTGGGAGGTGGCCTCCTCCTCCTACTTCCTTATTTTTTCTAGGCCTTCCCCTCCTCTGCGATGCCTTCTTCTGAGAGGGCATGGCCTCCAACATGTGTCCTTCAGAAGTAATTTTCTCTACTTCCACTTCCATTTGAGGCACTGAAATATTTATCGAGCGAAGGTAGGAACCTATTTTTGAAGTCTCGGGGACAATCGATGCCAATAAGAAAGAATCCCAGGCACATTGGGGCTCGAACCTAGCGCTTCAGATGCATCGCAAACCCCATCCCATGTTTTGAGGGGATCCCATGGTGCAACAACGTATTTTCTTAGACGTATGCAACTAGATAAAAGACTACAACAAAGAGTTTATAGAATTGAACTTGCGAGACCAATCTCTACTGGTATACAAACTTGGATGATGTGTAGAACCCACATAGACATATAGAATTTATAGAAGAGTAGAGAAACGAGGTGGAATGTGCCAAGGAACATTCATGTCTTGCGATGGGATGTCTTGAAGGATTAACACGTCACATCTGCATGATGGATACGATCCAGGATGTATGAAATGTAGTCGATATGTGGCACGATCATTCCATTTTATTTAATTCCCCCAACCTCCATTATTATTGAATTATGGTTGACACACTTAGTGATATAGATTCTGGAATAACAAATTGCCTCGACCTGAGGCATTTAATGACTTCCTTTATTACGATATCCCGCCTCTTGGGAACTTACGCTCACTCTCAACACACATTCGAATTTGGCATATTTTCCCGACCCTAAGCGACAAGCAACTACTGGAATGTTTTCAACGCTCATATTTTCCATACCTGATATACCACACTATGGTGCACGGGTGTAACTCATCCAAACTAAAGAGGAGAGGCGATGTAGACATAGACATTACAGGTCACTCAAAAGGTCATTGGGATCATGTAAGTATTAAACAATCAGGACTAATGATCTCTACAGGTACGTATCAATATATTCTTTCCGCTTACGTCTTACTATTCATTGCCTGATAAATAATTTTTAAGCTATTTCAAATGCAGATTGTAGGAAATATCCCTCTGACCGTTGAATAAAGTTTGCTCCACAACCTCACCAAGGAACCTGAAAGAAGCATTAGAGAAAAGTCAACAGAGCACTGAAGGATACTGGAGTCCCCGAGTTCGGCACCCCCGATGACTTCATCGACCTATGCAAAATATTTGGATCACATGCTAAACAATATGCATTATGGGCTAAAGAGCCGATGACAGTGACCGATGCAACACCGGGGCATGTGTAACGGTTCATGGAACATCTGATCAGAGATTATATTGTTCTACAACAGTTAAACACAAGTATAGTGGAGTACCGAGTGCATGCAGTAGAGATCTGAGGATTTTACACGACTTCGATGGAACAACACAAGTTTCCATGGGCCCAAACCTGTGACGAATTGTTTATTAGTTGGTCCAAGTATGAGAATATTCATCCTTTCAAAGAACTATCTTGAGTTGACTGTTAAAGAAACTGTTAGAAGATGACGCCACGTGGCGTATTTTTCTTATCTTAAGCTGCACTTAGCCATTGTTTTCAGTTGGAATTTAGACTATAAATAAATACATCGACCAATTAGTTAAGGGTCGATGGTTGTGGAAATAACTCTTTCTTTCTGGTTGTTAAGAATTATTTTAGAATTTGCTTTGAATTAAGAAGTCCTTCTGGACCTGAGACAAGTTATTTTCATCAACGACATGTATGATTGGACGCGAAGAAGAATTATTTCCTATCCTATTTCATGAATGATGCTATAATGAGTAAGAGAAATTAATTCTGTTGTCAAGTTATCTGGTGCAATGTTTTGTTGTTCTTTGCTTTCATGATGAAGATTGATTGTTGTGTTATCATGTGATGAATGGTTATGGTAGATGAATTATTTTTCTTTCCATTATCTCATTGCATATGTGTTTTATTTCTGGTAATTAGTATCTCGAACAATAATTTGATGCTCACATGGTTAGTGTATTAGTACTAGGCCTATGGTATAAAATTGTCATCTGCATGCTTGAGGAACGGGTTATCCTAAGCTCTTCTTCTTCCCCAATAGTAAAAACTTAATTCCATTTTTGTTGCCAAGTTGGTTTATACTGACTTACATCTCATATCAGTCCCACCCAAGAGAAAATATACAAAAGAGAATAGTCCAAACTGAAGGAAGAGCATTCACAAGAAAACGTAAAGACCATCAATAATTTGGCCAGATCGCAAGATCTGGAGAACCATTCCACTATTAAACACTGCAGAGTCTAATTGGGTCTCGATGGTAGGTTTGTTTCCTACTATTGAATCAAGGGATTTAAGACCCATCAACAGAATTGGCGCTAGAAGGAGGGCTTGAGAATGAATGGATGGATACATATTCTACAGAGTATTTCAAACATCCTATAGATTCAAAATATCCCACATGCATGGTTATTCATTCCCAAGACATCCCACACACGTTGAGTACTCCTGAAACGAGTAACTCGCCCCAGCCCGAGGAAGAACCTTTTCACCCTGAAGTACCTTATGGTCTTCCTCACAAGAAAGTAAATTAATTTAGAATTATCACAAGAGCCTACGCCTAACAGATCAATGCATTGTCCTTAGTTCCCATACTCCCTCGAAGAAAACAACAAAGAAGACTAATGGTTAGTACTCCTGATGAGGTTTTTGTACACTCGGTAGAAGACTTAGTAGATTTCACAATTACCGAAATCCAAGAACCTCTTGATTTGATACCCGAAACGCCAGCCGACGACATCTCTGAATTGGACGACTTTTCAGAAGAAGAGGAGTTTAACTCATAGTTTGAAGATATGGAAGGCAACAATGACCATAATGATGAAAGGGGGAACCCACTTTTGAACAATCAACCCAGGTTAGATAGAGATGCTTTGGCCCTCCCAGGACTAGTTCATAACCTTCCTTGTCATCCAGAGAAGTTGCTTCCTAAGTTCGATCTCAAAATTTATGGATTGCCTGAAGATCATATCAAGAAATTTATACTAGCGATCAGGCTTATGAACGTTCAACATGAACATGTAGTATGCATACTTTTCCCCTATACATTTGAAAATTCAGCTGCCACATGGTACTTCAATCTGCCGATAGGATCTATAACTAGTTGGAGGAAGTTCTAGAAATATTTTCTAGACAAATTTGCCGAAGAAATAATTACGGGAGCTCTGATGGCCGAGTTGTTTTCTGCCACAATGATTTCCAAAGAAAGCGTCAAAGACTTCAATCAAAGATTCATGAACATATTGAACAAGTTCCAGCCTGAAGCTAAGCCAACTCAGGAATTGCATTCGAAGTTTATGCTAACTCTCTCCCAAATTTCATTTCCATGTCCGTAAACTGGGCTTCTAAACGAACCCTAGCTGAGAATTTTGAAGAAGCCAAAACGATAGAATTCCATATGAAAGGGTGTAAACAAGGCCAGGTTTCATTAGTTAAGAAATAAGTTCAACCTCCTCCCAGGAGAGGACTCCTTTTGTCTAGACCACCGAGGAAACAGGCAGATAAAACTCCCAACAAGGGTTTTGGAGACATAAAGATCTACAACGCATGGTTAAGTAATTATCAAATGAGATTATAGACATGAAGAGAAATGCAAGGGAAGGAAACCAAGGCTAGAGGCCCTACAAGCATTTCTTTAAAAGGAACCCACCGTTCAAGGTGATTGAACCTCCCCCAACTAACTTAAATATCGAT